>VZRV01008099.1:846362-1039282 GCA_013398115.1 Falcunculus frontatus
CCCTGGACAGCTGGGCCGTGATCCCTTCCCTCCTCCCGGCCCCCGGGGCAGCTCGGCGGCAGCACGGAGCCCCCAGGCCGGAGCGCCCCGCTCACCTCCCGCTCCAGCGCGGCTCTGCGGGTGCGGCGGCTCCGCGGCCGCGCATCCTCCGTGCGCAGCCACGGCCTCTCGCCCCACTTCCCCCGCGGCCGGGAGCTGCCCGCAGGTGTCCGCCGCGACCGGGCGCTCCTGAGGGGCTTTGTCCGATAAAGACACAAAGCTCGGGGGGATATTAAAAACCTCCCTTTTTAACTTATCAGTCTGAAAATAAAACTGAAGGGGTTTGATGGATTAACGGTTACAGAAATAAGATATTACATATTCCTGGGAGAGTATCCATTTTCCTGCTGTGATTTCTGTCTCCAGAACAGCATGATCAACGGTTTGCTTATGGGATGATAGTGTTACCTAACTGCAGGTTTACAGGGTAGCAACACGGCACCCATCTCCAAGGGCTTGCAGGTAAATGTCTCCAGATTATGCAAATTTAGACCCATCATCCAGAGCAGAGGTTACCAAGAAGACAACTACAAAAGGATTTTGCTAAATGAAGTCGCTCATCTAACACAGCACTTGGCAAAACGGTAGCCTCTAAAGGCTGTTTTATGTATCACACCTTCACTGCTACTGGCAGGAACGTGTCACATCCCAGTTTAGTACCGCTATCCCCAGAAAAACTCTGAGATTATACCCCATAAACCACAACAGTCCCATGAACTAGACTTGCACATGTAGATTACTCCCTTTTTGCTGGTCTCTGGTACATTATACAAGCTGTAACTTGCAGGATTAAGCAGTAGGGACTTCACTTGGCATCTAGTGTTTCTTTCTGCAGAACATAATCAACTTTATATAAAGGGATGCATGTCCAAACTGTTCTGCAAAACCTCTAAAAACAACCTAGACTTTGACAATTTTTTTCTTCTGCTACATGTTTCTTTGTCAGGGCCCTACTAAATTCCCCCTAAGAATCTAAATTTAGATGTTTCAAGATTAGCTTGCACTGATGATCAAAAGTAGTTTACTGCTCCATATAGGACGCATTGTTAATATGTACCAAGTATTTTGAATGCTAACGGAGCTTTGACAATGTCAAGTCTTACTCTTCCAAACAAAAACCTCACTATTACAGGAGTCAGACCTAATTTTCTTCCTGACATTGCCTTTATCTCCTTCTGTCCTATTTCCAGCTCCTATCTCCTTGCATCAGCCAGGACAGCTGGAAGTTCTTTTGCTGATCCTTATTTACCTCAGTGAGATGATCCAGACACCATGCTCTGGTGTCTGCATTTAGCCTAATGAGGGAGCTGCCAGCACCAGCTGAAGGTAGAGGATAGGAGCACACTGCCAAGAGTAGGAGCTTCCTCTTTGGAGGGTGGTGAACTGCCATATTCACTCCTTTACTTCATGAAACTGACACTTCCCATCCTTAACCACAACACCAAGCAATCCTATTAACGACCTCCTCATGGCTGGCTCCCTGGTGTTAGATTTTACAGTAATGTAGCAAGAGTGAGGCAGGACATTTCCACCGGATCAACCAGCTGAACCAATTCAAGTTGTAAGTTGGTGGACACATGGGGAAGGAAGCAGGGAACAGAAAAGAACTATTCTTTTAATTAACATAGCCTTTTAAGAAGTTCAGACTACTGCTGATGAACTATATTGCACCATGCCTTTCGCAAGTTGTGAGAATCACCAACATGTATCTAAGACGAACAAAAAGGACAGCCAGAACAGATTTACTTCTGGCTTCAGTATTTTCAGACTTACTAATTTTGGTGTCTACAGTCTGCATACAACAGCATAATCTAACTTTCCAAGTCATTACAGAGGAACAAGCTCAGAAAAGGGAAAAAACAATGGTTTTATTAAAACCAAAAGGATCCAGTGCTTCAGCGCTAACCTTTTGCCAATAAGCAATTCACACATATAAAAAGCTAACGAACGGTTTCAAGTGTTTACTCTTAAATAATTTTACAACTGATGACAGACAAACAGTTTTCATTCCAAAAGATGTAAACATTTGCTCGTGCAAAATCAACCTTTAACACGCTATGGCTTCTTACATTCGTCTCTTGCAACACTTTCAGCATCTAAACCTAGCTTTCGCATCACTTAGTTAACATAATTCTACAGCTCTAAAAATAACTTAAAACTCCCCTCTCATATTAAGATAAAACATTTTACTACTCACAACAGAAAATACTTGGTACCTATTGCAGAACACATCACTGGACGAAGTTTTAAGACTTTTCAATTCTTGAATAAACTGCACATTTGTTTTCCATGTGTTCTAGTAATTCTCCAGTGTGTGCACACATGAATTGTATTTTGACATTCACCTACTCAACAAGGAAAATATGCTCCCATTTTACTCCAATAAAAATAAAAAACATTGTCTCAAAAGAAATAGAGCTCATATGATGTCCAACTTAGAAGTATCAAGGGGTGCTACAATACACTTAAAAGTAAATTTATTTAAATACTAATACTCAGCATCAAAACACTTCCTTTCATATGTCTGTTAGTTTTGTTTTAAACATTTGAGAAGCTGTTTTTAAACTTAATGCTTTATCTATCTAAATACTGCAAGAACTGTTTTGGGAGATGAAGCATGTTTTTAGAAGCTGAGATAATCAAAACTTGAGATCTAACACAAACATTTGTAGAAACAGATTATTTTTGTTTTATAAGTCAAATTCATTTAGTTGAACTGACTAGCATTTACAGAAGTTTCAGTAAATGAAGAAAACCCCAACATAAAACAAATTGCTATTTGTACATCTTCACAACTCATTCATTTAAAATAAATGAAAAATTACAAATAAGAGCTAAAAAAAGTCATACAAATTTAGATTTTTCCAAAGGGCTAACCAAGTTACAAAGAACCCATTTAGCCTTTGATCTTATAAGTCTACTGGCTTTGCAGTTGGTAGTAGTTTTACTTCAGATATTGGATTCTTTGGAGAGCCTCTGTAACGAACTCTTTCTTTTCCTGGAGCACTTCTTGTGATCATAGATTTTTCTGGGGCAGCACCTGGAGTATTTATATTTGCATTAACTTTCAAACTGGATTTAACCATTTCATGATTGGTTAGATCTTCTAAAACAGACTTTGATGGATGAACGGTTGCTTTCTGTTCATGGATTCCAACAGTTCTGACAGAAACATCAGGCTTGTCTGATGGATTTAACGGCCTGCAACATGATTTGGATGTTAAGTCCAGCTGCTTATGAGCTACAGAAACTTGGTTACGTGTGCTTTCACTCCTGCGTGGCAAAAACATGGAATTCCCTGAGGGCTTTTCTGTGCAGGGGAATAGTGCAGAATCATAGCTCAAAGATTTTACAAGTGGTGAAGCAACAACACTTGATTTAACCGTCTGAGAGCTTACAGATTGTCTGTTAGCCTCCAAAAGGGAATTCATTCTTCTTACAGACTGTCTAACTGGAGTACGTTGAAACTTCAGAGGTGGTTTCGTTCTGCTTGAAGAATTTGGATCATTTAATGAAAGCTGGTTGAACCACTGTATGTGGTCAGAAACCTTTCCATGGTCAGAAACAGTCGATGTTTTAGTTGAAGCTTTATCCGAATTTTCAGTTTTCGAGTTCTGGTTGCCTATTTCATTTTGTGATTTAGGCAACTGCGAAGTAGGAAGCTGCCCTGCCAAAGAAGGTTTAGCAATACCCTCTTCCAAATTACAGCACTTCACCATACAGTTTTCAGCTGTTTGTATTTTCTCTTTTCTTCTGGAGAAATCTAATTGGTGTAAGTCATCTTTTGTTGAACTGTTCTCAACAATCAAATTATCTTCCTTGGCTAGTACCTGAGGCATAGGAAGTTCTTTTCCTTTTTTTATATCTGGTTTTGGGACCTGAAGTTCAATCTCAATAGAAGTTTTAAAGTTTCTTTTCTCCAAAACTTCAATTTCCTCTTTGTTTGATTGCTGTTTATCAGCAGCAGAAGATTGATTAAATTGGTGCAACAGCTCTCTGGATTTTGCATTTGCTGGATTTTCAGAAACTTCTTTCACTAACAATTCTTTCACTGAACTGAGCCCTGTAGGACATGGAGTTTCATTTAATATTTCACTTGCTACAACTGAGAGGGATGATTTTTTATCACCTATCAAATTGTGAAGAATACTCCCAGATACAGAGAAGGCTTGCTTAACTTTCAATACTGTTTCTGCAGTTGAATTACTTTTGTCTTCACAAAGCACAAGCTCTAGGTTGTTGTCTTGTTTGCTTACAGTTGTAGATTTGAATTCATCTGGCGTAACTGGTGGCTTTCCAAATATCAAAACAGATTCTGAAGAGCTGACTCCCATTTCAGAGGGCCCTGGCAGCATTTGCTCATTCTTGCTGATCACCTGAGAATCCATAACAGCAGGACTACTCCATGACATTCGGTGATCCACTTTATTGTGACATTTTGGAGTTAGCAAGTTTTCTTCTGATGTGCTTACATTCCTGGAACCTTAAAATAAATACCACAGTGTGTAAGAATAATTTATTGTGATTTTAATAATTATAGACAAAATTCTTACTAAAAATAATTATCAAAGCAGCACTGAATTTAAAAGATGCAATTATGCCCTTAAAATTCAGAAATTTGCAAAGATGTTATAATATTATAAGTGAAATTGTGCATCTCCTCTCACTTAACTTACAAAAGAGAGCCACTAAAATACACTAGAAACACAACAAGCTTGTTCTAAACCAATTCTTTTTTCCCAGAAGCCACTAACATACAAGGGACTTTTGACTTATCTACAAGCATATTTTAATCCAATTGCTTTTATACTTTTATCCATAAAGTTGCATTTGCAAAGTTAAAAAAACAAAGCAGAAGTTTTCCCCTTCTAATATACTTGGTTAGGTAATTACCTTTCTTAGGGAATTTTTCATTGACATATGGGCTGAAGAGTACCTCTCTTTTTGCACATTCAGTTCTGCTTTCCAAACCTTGCTGACTTGCAAGACGCCTTCCAATATTTTCTGATCTATTGCCAACTGCACATCCTGATACAATATTCTTGAACAAACAAAAAGTGTTAATTGCTTATATATAAACTTGTAATTTGGAATCTCATTTACAGAGGAACCTTCAGGAAACCGCTATGCAAATCAGCCACAGCGGCCTTTTCTTGGCCATATTCATCTTGCCTCGATTCTCTGTAGACCTAGGTGGGAACAACCTCCCAGCAGTAAATCAGACTTAATCACACTCTGAACAGAGCAACTCTGTGCACAGGCTCTGCAAGGTCAGAAGCTCAGGAACTGTGAGACCCACTGACCACAAGCACGGTGGGTTGATCCCAATAAGCAGGGAAGCTCCTGTTCCCACATGTTTGTTTTCCCCCATTCCCCAACAGGATGAGGACGAGAATTGGAAAGGTGAAAAGGAAAAAGGGGGACACACACACCACAGAAAAAAAACCCCAAACATGATGCAGAGGTCATCACTTACAGCAAGCAGACCAATTCTCAGCAAGCCTCTGAGCACTGGCTACTTTCCATAAATTATCCCCATCCCAGTTTTACTGGTGAGCTTAACATTACACAGCATGGAATTGCTTCTTGGTCAATTCAAGTCAGCTGCTCCCTCCCTCAGCCCCTTGCCCCATGCCAGCCAAACACATCACAAGCTGAACAGTTACTGCTATGCAAATAAACCTCAGGCTTCTTGTACTTGACAGCAAGCAGGTTCAGTTAACACTGGGATCCCTCCATTACAAAATATGTGCTTCCTGCTCCTGAAAAGCAGTGCCCAAAACTTTGGATTAAAATCTGCACTCTAACTAGAGGACTGGGTACTTACCATTTCTTTATTGCTTTTCCCCAAACCAAATTTCAAGCGTAAAGACCTACGAACCATTTCTTTTCGGCTTATCTTTGGAGAAAAACAACCCGTCTTTCCTGATTCAGCCCTGGAAGGACAGAAGGGAAGAAGGGACAAACTTTTTAGGAGGGCAATGAAAACATCCTGACACTTGTTTACAGTTATTTGCTCCAGTTTTACTTATTTTACTGCCTTCTTGTCAACCTCCTTTTTAATAGGCACAGGAAGCTACTATACCAGATCTTATTTTGTTTTGAGCTCCATTTTGCAACATCAGAAGATCTGGTGATTTTAAGATTACTATAAAAATTTACCAAAACCAATAATTTTAGAGACAGATAGAGGTCATCATTCAAGGGGTCTAGACCCATCTTTCCAATTTATCTTTAGGTTTTGAGAGTTAATTACCTGTATAGCTTTTTGCTTGCAAGTCTTTTGCTTCTTCTATTCCCCGTACTGGACACGTGATTTTCAGCCATGGTTGAAGGAGACAGTGAGGTTTGTGATGACTCAAGACACACACAAGGACTTGCTTCAAACTGAACTACAGGGACAAAATTGTATTTATATGAACTTAAAATAGTCACATTTTTTCAGATAAAGACTTAAGAGTTAACAAAATAAAGAACATGTTTTTAAACAGCACAAATTTTTTTGCTTATTTTGTGGAGTGCTAGCTTGAAATTATTTTGACTTCAACTTTAAAATCAAACAAAGCTGTTGCTTGTAGTGTCCATAAAAGTGGCTAGAATGCAATTAATTACATGCTACAGATAAGACTACCTCAAATAAGTTTCCACATTGTTCTCATCAGATCAGTTCCTCAAATTTAAGAGCTGAAGAAGAAAAATTAGGCACAGTCTCATTATTATTTGCAGTGTGCTTTTTTTACATACCTAGCCAGAACAGCTAAAGCAACAATGAAGAGAAGAATTGCTTTTTTTTTTACTACTGGAAATTTTATGAAACACATGCATCACTGCTATCTTTATAAAATGCTGTTGCATTGGTTTGCTTATCTGTAGAAACAAGTATTTAATGGAGAACATGAAATTATTTAATAAAAAAAGCACTAAGTTTTATAACTCTCACTTGAGGGAAGAAAAAAAAAAATCAAGCAAAACAGCCAATCTAGAAATTTCCTTTCATTCTAACTTCAGTTGGCAGCACATTAAAGAACCAAATAAAAATAAAATAGGATTTTCAGAATAGTCTGATGGTTGGAAGCACTCTAGTAGAATAAAGTGGTGCTAAAGCACTGTCAAACAAAAGTAAAATTTTCTCTAGAGTTTTGAGATTTAGCATCTACAGGAAAAACAAGAGGTGATAGGACACAAGAAAGAAGCTTTATAAAAGCAACAATTACATTTCACTGAGGTAAGATCAGCTGTTTAAGCATTTACAAGACAGAATGCTACAACTTTGAAAAGGTTGGAAGCACAAGCAGTCTTCATGGATTTGTGCACCAAGACAGAAACAGGGGTACAACCTGAGTGATACACAGGGAGTAAAAAAGATAAAAGGACATCAGGATTGCAAGTATGAGAGATTAATAGAGCAGAAGACAAGAAATAATTTGGTTTTTGCTCAATCCATGTAACATGAGTCACCAATGAACATAAACATACACCATTTACCAAGATGGGGAAGTAGCGCAAGGCAAACTTCAGCAATGAGTATCAATGACTGTCTAGGAACAACAAAAGGCTCTACTTTTAAATTAAAAGCCACCAATAACCACTTCAAGCAGCAAGGAAAAAGTGATGGCACTGTACCTGATGCTGGTGTTGAGCTGCTGTTAAAAATGCTACTTGGTAAAAACTCAAAGGCAAAACTATGCTTAAAAGATCGTCTCTTCTTGCTGGACAAGCCCTGAGAGCAATCAGTTGGAAGTTTACGCTTTGTACTTGGAGTAAGAACCACCGGAGTCACTGATGAAAGGACTGAAATTAAGAAAAGCAAATTTGCAGCAACAGCTTAAAAGGTGGAGAGCTTACTAAAGTAAATGGTTGTTTTGATGGGTTTTTTTAACCCTGAAAGAAACTTGTTGCAAAAGCTTAGCCAAAATGCATGCATTTTGAACAGGCAAAGCAATCAGTATAGCTTAGGGTTTGTTTTTTTATTTTGTTGGGTTTTTTGTAAGTTTAGAGTACCAGAAAGGAAAATCCAAACCCACACATTAATAAAACAATACAGGTATTAGGAGGAAGTAAATGTATAGTCATCTTCTGTAAGTTTTAGAAACAGTAAGCATGAAAGAATTTTAGTCCTTGCAGATTCATTCCCAAGATAATAAAATGCTGCACTACTGCGCTGAAGCCTTAACTAAAAAGCACAAGTTTGGTTGTGCAATCCCCACAGAGCTAAACCACACATACCACTACTGCAGTGATTGTAGCTGCTCCAAGAATTACAGTAAATGCAGTATCCTCAATAAATATGTATCTATATTCCATTTTAAACAATTTAAATTTAATCACTTATCTTCAACTAAGTTGTAATTCTTCAGTTAAAAAAAATTGTTGAATACAGTTAACAATTCCAGAGGATACTGCATGGGCTTTACTCAGTACAAATACACCAATACCTACCGCTTCTGTCTTGTTGAGGTGTAGTGGAGGGTGTTCTGTTAGATTTAAATATATTCAATGCTCCACTAACAATATCTGAAATGCAAGACACACCGAGCAATCAAATTTAAATGTGAATCTTGTCTTGCTCCGTTTTCAACTCAAGCTTAACTTGTATTTTTTTCAGGGAGAAACAAAGCAAATCAGTTTAAATGTGTTTTATGTACAGAAAATCATAGCCCAGATCTTCCCACCAACATAGATTTTATTGCTTTCACAATAGCTGAAAAATAATTTTTATATTAAGGAAAATGTACTTTAAAAAACCAAACAAAAAACCCAACAAACAAACAAATGAGCCCCCCCACAAAAAAAAAAAAAACCAAAACAACAACAAAAAACCACTCTGCACACATAATAGAAGTTTCTTATAGAAAAGTCTACTCGTCATTATAAAATTATATGCCTCCTGATTTCTTGTAGGCAAACCTAGAAGGTACCCACTGAGATCTTGCTCACAAAGTCTCAGAGACCCTCACTTTAATGGACAGACAACTTGAAGCTGTAAAGCTTTTATAGCTTTGAAGTTAGGTCCAAACAGAAGTATGAGATTTTGGCCTTTCAAAGAAATAATGTACAACTTTTCTGTGAACTATGTGCTTTTTGGGGGGCTTGATTTGGTTTTTTGAAAGGTAAAATTAAACACAGCAGAGTACATGCATGAAACTTTACTAGTTTTCCTGCTTTTCGAAGTACAAAATGAAAGTATTTTTATCAAGCGCTATTGCAACCTACAGTTGTATTTGCATGTGTTCATAGCAAAGCTTAGAAAACTACAAGGTCGTAGTACTTCTTTTATGGTATCTGGTGGATATCACATAGTTTTTAAGAACATATTTGAAATCAGATTAAGTATAGTAATGCACATCTGGAGACAGTAGAATCTGCCTACTATCAAAACCTATTCTACAGGCCTACCAAGTTCTAACTGTTTCTCCTCAAGATGTTGACTTTCACGTTTATCACTTTGCAGCTCTGGGATGGTATCTCTTCTTCAGTGCAGAGGAGTTCAATACACAAAAAAAAAAAGCCACAGCTAAACATACACTCATACAGCCTTAATTTAAACCACTGTCAGGTTTAATACTTCAGGTACATGAGCTAAATAAGTGCCTATGTTTTTATAGCAATACATAAAAGATCACTTTGCAGTGGATTTGAATCAAGTCAAGCATACATGTTTTCCATAGTATTTCCTCTAAGAGAATGCAGAAATGAGATTACACCATTTGATTGTCCATATCTGGCAAAAAACCCCAACCTGGCCCTGTTGAAAACAGAAAAAACCTCACCCCAAATCCCAGATCCATGATACCAGACCACACAGTATCCAATAATATCCAATTCAGATTTATACTTCAAAACACAAATTAACTACTCTAATTCAAAACACACCTGCCATTTGCATCCCTGCTTTCTCATGACCTGACTTATCAAAGTATATATTAAAGTATCATTTCAAAATCAGCAAAAAGAAAAAAACAAAACCAAAACAAAAAAAAACCCACACCCCCCCAAAGACAAACAAATCCCCCCAAACAAACAAACAACAAAAAAACCCCTTTAGCCTTCTGCAACAGGATCTGAAGTTGACTCGACAAAACGCCAGAATATTAATTCGGCTACACAAATCCAAACAAAACCAAAATAGCTTCTTTAGTAGACAACAGACTAGAAAACCCTGAGTAAATATACAATAATGTGATTAGTGAAGTCTTACATAGATTTTGCAAATCAAATCAATTTTGCAGACATTTGTTCTGTTTGTGGAAGAAGCAAGTGCTTAGAATCAGACTACCTCAAGTCTCAGTTGTATTTTGGTTTTGAAATTTTCACAAAACATACCTACCCCCAACACTTCGGTGTCTCCTCCTCTTACATTCACTGGGAGATTCATTTTCACTGTCTTCGTTGCCCCACAGTGAGGGAGTAGATTGAAAGACATCAACACCTAACATTGAAGGAATCTTTTCCAAGATAAATTCTGGTACTTGTCCTGGAATAGTAGAGAAGTATTTTTTTTTCAATTATTCTTAAAAGTTGAAAAGAAAAGCTGTAGACAGGTAGGTGCAACAACACATGTTGATAAGCATTTATCATCTTACCAATTTCTGACGCATGGTCAATAAGTGTTTCCACGACAGCAGCTTGCAAGCGAATTTTTTTTTCTGTACTAGCTGACATCTTTTCATTTTCATTTGAGTGCAAGAGGTTGGGAGCAAAAATCACTGCCAGATTACTGCTATCCATTCTGTTTTCGTTGGATCTTAACAAGAAAAGGCTTTTTTAAATCAAATTATCACAACATAAGCAGTGGAGAAAGAAAAGACCAAATAAGACAAATGCAGTTAGAAAAACAAAAATGGATTCATTCACTGGAGTGCTCACATAACAAGATTAATGTATAGATTTACGCATTCCAGGTCAGATAATTGCACAACTATGTTATTGAAATCAAGAAGTTATAGATCCCCTCAGTTTTAGGGAATGCAAGGTATGGTAATTCTGCTTTACAAAGCTTGAACAAAGTCAAGTCTCCAGTTAATTAAGGTCTCATAAAGAAAACCTCGTATTTATGAAATAAAGGACCATGACTGAATTTAGCGAATATCTGCAAATATGAAAGTTTAAAATTGCAAGCCACTCACAGAAAGGTACAGCACTTGCCTGGACAGAGAAGTGGTTAAGGGAATTACAAGCATGCCCTTTACACTGACCTTAAGGACACAGTTCTCAGAAAGCTGAAAAAGTATCTCAAAGCTGCAATTGTTCTGTCAGCCATCAGACAGGACAGCAACACAGTCGCAGTTTTCTTCTCATTTCCAAGCTGCTGAGCTTTGAAAAGGCCTTCCTGCAGGTGAGGTGGAAGGATGGGTTCTGGCAGCTCTCTAAAGAACTGTTTGAGAAGCCCTGCAACATCACATGGCAGTGCAGCTGAGAGGCAGTTTTCACCTTGATCCAGTTTACTCTGAAATTTTTCATAAGAAACATGAGTTAAAGTCTTCAATATATTGTCAGATTTCTGAATCAGGGCAGTAACGCTCTAGCCCATGTCACAACAGTCACATCTTCCCCATTGTTAGTTTCAGCCTTGTCATGTTTTAACCAACTACATTATATGCAATGGGGCACAGGCAACATTGTCAGACCGTGTGTTAATTTACAGGTTTCCCATCTTCCCTCCACCAGAACACTGCTAAACAAATATCCTCATAGCATCCAGTGTACACAATTGCTAATGAGTTTGTTCAGCCCCAAACTATTCCCATCAACTGGAACACAAAATATTTAAAAGAAAAAAAAGTGAAGCACATCAGTTTCTGGACTCCTAGATCTCCTAACATTTCTAAACGAGGCGATGTTACCAATCTACTCCCAGTATTGAATATGACTGAAAAGAGTCCAAGAATTAAAACATGCTCAAGTGAAATGCAGCTTATTAAGAAAAAAAGAACAGCTTTAGAGAATACCTTCAAAGCTTTTAAGCGAACAAGAGACCCAGACTTTCTGAAGAGTCCCTCAGTACGAACATGTTCTTCCAAATATTCACAAGTATCAACGAGAAAGCTGAGAAAAGAACAGTAACATGCTTCTGATGCTCAGAATAAAGATTGGGTTTTTTCCAGAAAAACTATTTCACCGTTTTTTGTAAAACTTAATACATAGAATAATTTCCCCCAATGACAAGAGTATCAAGAAAAACAACTGAATGAGAGCTGTGGCTCTGAATTCCCCATCTAACTTCTGCATCCCTCCTTTCCCAGCTGGAACTATTCTTACATCCCCCAGAAGCTCTAGCAGGTGTGGAACAAATATTACATTCTTTCTTCTGACAAGGGTTCAATACTATAAAGAGAGCAAAGTAAGCATAAAATCTAAATATACATTGTTAATTTACCTTGGAATATAACCATATTCTGGCACAAGTGATTGTGGCAACGCATGAAAAGATATTCCAAAGATTTTACCCTAAAATACAAAATTCAAATAATGTAATTCGAAAGTTGATATAATTATCAACTGCATATTAAAAAAAAGTACACATTTCACAAGTAGACATAAGGTTACTTTAGACAAAAACCAAAGTCTTTCAGATAAGATAAGAGTTATTGTCTGGAAAGCACTGTGATCTCTAGAGATCTAATATGATGCTGATTCTAGTTACAGGTAACACCCTAGATGATTGTGAAAGAGTAGAAAGGTATTAACCAGATTGTTTTGGAATCTCCCCTTAGCTTTTCAAACTGACTAAATCCTAGTTTTCTTAAAAATCAACACAAGACAATTGAAATAACTTTTTTTTTTTTAATTTTTCTTCATCTCAGACACTCAAGATTGCTCTTTTGGGAAGGATTAAACTCAACAGAACCATCTACAAAACCGTTCTGAACTTCATATTTACCATTTGTACTTAAAAAACTTTTATCTCTAATGCCTTATAGCAAGACATTAGAGTATGTTACATATTAGAAAATAAGCAAATCTCATCAGTCATTACTACCCATGTTCACCTACAGCATTTTTTTAAAGGTTTATCTGAGGTTGCTGCAAAGTTCTGTCAGTTATAAAAGCCCACATTTCTGTGTAACACCTTGCACTTTTTTTTTAAAATTCATATTTACAGAACATGCAAGCCAGTCCCTCTCCCAACCAGAAGAGGACTGAAATCATGCCCAACTTGTTCTTAGAGATGAATGCAAACTCTTAGCCATTCATAGCTGAAATTTAATGTGCTGTCCATGTTAGGAAAACAGTTAATCAGTAACTAACCCATTAGACCACAATCTAATCTGTCCTACAGAAAGCAAATATTACACAGTCAGGAAAGAGAAGCAACACATCTGTCATTGTGTTCCAGGTTGCTACTAAAACTACAAAAAGAAATAACTCCAAGAGAAAATGTTTTTTCTGCATGTACAAGATTACATACTAGAAAATTCCAGTGGTTTGAAATTCAACATTTAAAATTCCTAACTGATATGCTCACCTCACTAGGTTTTGTTTGAAGTATCAGAAATTGTGATTTAATTTCTTACTAATAAATAATAAAGCTAAAAATATTTCTGCTGTTCCCTCACAGCAGAAATAAGACATCCCTTGGCAAAACAAACGTTATTCTGTAGCTTTTCATACCTTGCTCAGTAGTTATTTAAGTACACATTTTCTTCCTTGCATACAATTCAAGCACTACTGACAGCAACGTAAACATCTTTTATCAAGACATATATATATTGTTCACAGTTCTTATTATCTTCTCTTCGAATGGAAAAAGAAGGAGAAGTCTAGAACTGTATGTTTGATATTGACAAGGGGAAGAAAACTAATTCTAACTTTACTCTTGCTTTCTCCCTTTCCAAACAACCCAACTCAAGCACGTGCTTTCCCAACTTCTTTGGCTTATATTGACCAAGGATTACTGCAGCATTGTGTAATATCTTCTCAGCCTTACAGAAAGCTCAGTCTGAGGAAATCCAGTCGCACAGAGATCTTGTTTAGAACTTGACAGTGGTCCACATTTCCTAAATTAAAAGAGTCTACCAGAAGATCAGTGCTCTGAAATGGACTTCAGTGCTGGCATCCATTATAATACTTCAGTTTTAAGTAAGAGTCCTGAGACAGAAAACACTTTTTTCCTTCATCAAATTCAAAATAGGTATTTAAGGTAATGGGACAGGTGTCATTCCTGGACTACTGGCAAATCACGGCCAGAGCTGTCTGTGCCAAAACACTTAGTCATACGCTATACTAAGAAACCGTACAAATAAAGCACAGTTTCTTAGTATAAGAACCGTGCTTTATTTAGTATAAGAACCTTCAAACAAAACAAAAATCTAAGAAAACAAGTAAAAGACACAGAGCTTTTAGAAACAACACCATAGGTATATTCCAAGAAACACTACAATTACTAAGATCTAGATTCCGTGGTGAGTGACATCAATCACAGTAAAGCATAAAAAGCTCTCGCACGGACAAGAGGCGAGCGTCCGTGTTTCAGTAGCCAGCAAGTTCACGGACAAAAGCGGAACACATCTCCTTCGCCATCTGGCCCGCCCGGCAACACGCGAGTCCCAAGCTGCCGGGGGCGGGGCATCCAGCGCCACCGAGCCATTACCTGCCCGAATCACAACACGGCTGTGTGACGGCCCCATGGAACACTTGCACGCTGAGGGAAAGGGGAAAAAAAAGCTCTTTTCCCCACTACAGGAGGTGATGCCCCATTAGGGACCGGCGGGAGCCGCTGCACTACGGGAACGGCACTGCTGCCGGAACCAGCGCTCCCGGCGACAGGACCACCCCTGGACCCGTGGGAGCTTTGGCTCTTCAGGAAGCCGAAGCCCTCCGAGCTCCCCCGCCCCACTCACCTCCGCCGCCGCCGCCGGTCCCGGCGCCTTGGCCGCCGCCAGGCAGCTCCCACTCTTCACCTTGATCCCGTAAGAAGCCCGGAGCTCCTCCAGCACCGCCAGCCGCACCAGCCTCCGCCTCTGCTCCGCCATCTCTGCGCCCCTAGCCAAGCCCAGCCCAACCCTCTTTCCCCCAGCCCCGCTGCCCCTCAGACCGCGCTCGGCGCCATCGCGGCCCCGCTCACCGCCCGGATCAAACCCAGCGCGCGGCCCCGCCCGCGCCTCTGATTGGGCCGTTTGCCGTTCGAAATCAGGCCCCGGCCGTCCAACGGCCACGCGGGGCTGCCCCGCCGCGCCTGCATCCGTGCGCCGCCTCTTAGCCTACCCCAGCCAAGGCCCCCGCGCGCCGCCCTCAGGCGATCGCGCTGGTTGCCTAAGGGCCGGGAAGGGTGGAACAGTGGGAGCTCCCTCATCCCCTAATGCCCACAGCTCCCTCATCCCCCGATCCCCACAGCTCCCTCATCCCCCGATCCCCACAGCTCCCTCATCCCCCGATCCCCACAGCTCCCTCATCCCCCGATCCCCACAGCTCCCTCATCCCCCGATCCCCACAGCTCCCTCATCCCCCGATCCCCACAGCTCCCTCATCCCCCGATCCCCACAGCTCCCTCATCCCTCCATCCCGTATCCCCTCATCCTTGAATACGGTGTCCAGTTCTGGGCCCCCCAGCTTAGGAAGGGCGTTGAGATGCTCAAACGTGTCCGGAGGAGGGCAACAAGGCTGGTGAAGGGCTTCGAACACAAGCCCTGTGAAGAACGGCTGAGGGAGCTGGGGTTATTTAGCCTGGAAGAAAGGAGACTCAGGGGTGACCTTATCACCCTCTACAACTACCTGAAAGGTGGTACAGTCAGGTGGGGGTCGGTCTCTTCTCCCAGACAACAAATGACAGAACAAGAGGACACAGTCTTAAGCTGCACCAAGGGAAGTTCAGGTTTGACGTTAGAAAAACTTTCTTCACTGAAAGAATGATTGTGCACTGGAATCATCTGCCCAGGGAGGTGGTAGAATCACCGTCCCTGGATGTGTTTAAAAAAAGACCGGATGTGGCACTCAGTGCCATGGTTTAGTTGATGAGGAGATGTTGGCTCATAGGTTGGACTAGATGATCTTAAAGGTCTTTTCCAACCTAGTTCATTCTGTGTTTGTGTGATTCTGTGATCCCCAACACGTGCTTGCCCCTCGCCCCTGCAAGTGTCAGGCCAGCGGTTTAGTTGGTTGTTTGCCTGGAAACAAACGTCTCTTTCTCTGAAAATAAGTTTCAAATAAAAACAGCTGCCCACCGCAGTTTTGTGGGTAAACTGGACTCTTCCACCATACCTGGTGCCCAGGGTGTCGTGTATCAGCATAGAGAAAAGGTCGAGGTTCTTCCATCTGCTTCCATCAGTGACGTTGCTTTCCCCTGCATTAACTGGGCTCTGTGCAGGTCTGCCCGAGGTGATCCATCATTTCCATCATTTTCTACTGACAAAGCCACACTGCAGTTTAAGTGGCACTTGAACCATTAGCACCAAGTTTGCTAGTACTTCCTAAATTTGGGTTCCCTTGCCCGTTCCATCCAGTGAACTCAGACACCTCCTCCAGCAGGGTCATTTTGGGCTTTGCACTCTGTAGTTGTAGGAAGAACTCCTTCCTTTTTTCTTTGTTTTGCCTTTTTTTTTTTTTTAAATCTATTCTGAAGTAACTCTTCAAGTACCAACAACACTGCAGTTAACGAAACGCAGTCTTTCTGTGTAGTCAGAAAAAAGTACTGTGCCAAAAAGAAGCTTTCCAGCTTTTCCTTTGTAAGTATTCTGTTCCTAGTTCTAAAGCGAGTCTTCACTGAAAGACAAAGATTACCACAAAGCTTAGACACAGACTGATAACAAGCTCGTTACAGTGCTCTGAACACTTACAGACACAAAAACTAGAGAATAAAAAAGAGAATAATGAGAATTTTTTCCAAATGTCAGCAAAATGTAACCGGAAAAAAACCCTCTAACAAACTACATAGAAGAAAGACTTAGCAGCAGGAATAAAAAGCAGATTAGATGCGGATTTCCTTAAGCAAACCCCCATGATTTTGATTATGGATGTCAAAAATAATGTCATTGTCCAAAAGTAATATTCCTCTAAATGTTATTTTAGTGTAACCTTACTGTAAGTATTATTATTTGTCCTGGCATTGAAATGGCATGAAAATACAAAATTTCACCCCTAAAATATCACTAAATTTCTCTAAATATGAGAAAAATAAAAGTAAAGGAATCAACTAAATAGCCACCATAAAATTTAATTTAAACAATCTCTATTCCAACTTAGCATTTTGTAGTAATGATGAATTACACAAGAGGGAGCTGTGATCAGATAAACAGAACTTTTCATGTCAAGTATTTTCTGTTCAGTATTCACATAAGAAGAAATACATTATGATAGTATGTGCTGCATTTTTTTTTTACTAAAAAAACATGGTGCAGATAATTTTTTTACCTTTTGCAGGAGATATTTAAAGAGACAGTATTATCCAAATTTTGTCAAAACCATTTGTCAAATATTTTAATATTCTTTAGGTGACTATTTTAGCATGTTTCTGTTCTATTTGCAGGTAGAGACTGAAGCAGGAAAAATTACTTGGCAAATAAGAACTGTAATTTTGGAACCAGTCGTAGAATCCCAACACAAATCTATTACGCTCTTTTGAAATCAAGTTAGGAAAAATAAACAGCTATTTGGCATCTTCCCCCCTAATCTCCCCCCACGCCCTGAATTGTCTCAGAATTGACATGCCAAGCTTCTGGCATTTTAAATAGTTGTAATTTTATGCAGCTATGGTGAAATCATGTCCTGAGCGAAGTAAATTACATCATTCCCTTTCATCATCAAACTCCTTGCTTGTTTTACATAAATGTTTGCATACACATGCAGACACTTTTTTCATTATTCATATATAGGTACATGTTTGCATTTTGGGAGAAAAAAACCAAAACATGAGTACCTACATTTAGCATGGTATTTTGTGAATTTTGGAAGCTACTACGGAAATGAGAGCTTTGGAAGAGAAGTCAAATGCATACTAATAATCTCCTTTCAGTAACCACTTGGAAAAGTTAGTGGTCAAACCAACCAGAAAATCAGCCAGAGGAAGCAAAACCAAGCAACTCCAAAGAGCAGGGTAACATGAGGAGTACAAGAAACAGACCTTACTCCAAAGTACCCCTCCCTGAACAAACTCAGAACTCAGTGAGAGGAAGTGTAGATATCCCTCATTCTAGCAGTACAAGGACTTCTTTTGTCTTATTTCAACAGACAGGCTGGGGGAAGAAAGACCATAAGGGCAGATTGTGAAAAATGAAGACCATGTGGGGAGAAAGCCAGGCCATAGCATTCGGGAGGAGCTCTGAGAAGTAGCTGCACGCAGGAGGTTCACACATTGATGTCCTCAGAGTCTGACTACTAGCACAGTATATTCTGAACATCCTTACTCGTTCTTGTCTCTTTCTGGCTTTCTCTCTTAATGAGGAATTATTTACTCAAATTCCCAGTTGTCATCTTTTCATGTTGTTCAGCCTGCACTTATGTTAGTTACATTCATTTTCCATCTCCCACTTGCCCTGCTGCTTAATCTTGTTTTCAGTAAAGAATTTTGCCCGAGACTGAAAGTGCTGAGAGGTGGCCATTCTTATGCAATGATGTATCTACCTGCAACAATACTGAATTATGTCAGAAGTAAAACAATCTGGACACCTGAATACCATCAGCATTTAAGGTTAACTATATCTCTTACTTCTGTGATTAACTTGATGAAAACTATTTCCAGATGAAGAAAATTGTAAGGAAAACTATTTAAAGGGTATTTGAAGTAAGACAATAAGGTTAGAGAGAATTTCCTCTGAACCATGGTTTGAGGATAGAATACTTCTATTTAACCCATGTTTTATTTGGGTTATGAATTGGTCTCAATTTACCCTCCTGTTATTTCAGGTTTTTTAAGAGACTATAGCAAAATCTAGATACAACAATCTTAAAACTTTAGTATTAATTGTATAAATTGTTAATTCTACATCTGAACTTGCTCCATATACAGATTTCTTGGGGACATATTATGAAAGCTAAGTCGTTCGGGTTTGAATATTCCATGCTATGAATCATCAGTATTATGTCTGAAATATTCTAAAACTTTTTGGATTTTGTGAAAAGTATTAATCAAATTTGTTTTTTACATTCACTAGTGCTATAGTCAAATAAGTTTTTCCAATGAGATTTTGGAACAGCTCTCAAAGTACAGCAGTATACAGCATACCTTTCTTCCCAGGGTCACAAGTCCTGCCAGCAAGCCTGCTCCAGCTTGGGCTTCTCCTTCCATGGGGCCACAGATCCTGCCAGAAGCTTGCTGCAGTGTGGACTTCCACCTCTTTCAGCCATCCACCCCAGCTCTGGCATGGGGTCCTTCATTAGCTGGAGGTGGACATCTGTTCCACCATGGACAGCAGCAGCAGATGGACAGCCTGCCTCACCATGGTCTTCACATGGGCTACCGGGAGATTTCCCAGTGCCTGGAGCACCTCCTCCCCCGCTTCTTCACTGACCACAGTGTCTGTGGAGCTGTTTCCTTTACATATTCTCTATCCTGTCTCCAGTTACTGCTCTGCAGCAGTCTTTTCCCCCATCTTAAATATGTTATCCCAGAGGCATTACAGCTGTTGCTGATGACCTCAGCCAGAGGCAGGTCCATCTTGGAGGCGGCTGGCATTGGTTCTGTCAGACGTGGGCGAAGTTTCTAGCAGCTTCTCACAGAAACCTTCATTGTAGCCCCCTTGCTGTCAAAACCTTGCCATGCAAACCCGGTAGAGGTTTCTTCTCTGAAGAGATATGTTTTTGACCCCTTGAAGCAATCATGCCGAGGATGCATTACTGAGACAACACATTCATTCTGAAGACCTATGGGTCTAGAGTTTAACGGTTAATAAAATTTCCTTGGGAGGAAATAAAAGCTTCGGACTGGTATAATTCTGCATATGGAAAGGAAATTAAAATTCCTCTTGTATTACTCCACATTTATAGAATACTTGAGATCAGAATTGCTTCAAAAACTCTATATAGGGCTCAGCTCACCTGCTGAAATCCTCAGTCAGTTTCAAGTACAAAGGCATTGACTTGGGCAGGCCCCGAGGCAAAAGTTAGGTGAGACACTAAACATCATGTCTTGTGTCACAAACTTGTCACAAATTTTCCACAAGGTTAAGATGCCTTATTTATTTACTTATTTATGGCAACACATACATTTTCACAGATTGTCATAGTATAAAGAAATAACTTATATTCTCTAGTAGGACCCTGCTGTATATCACAATCCAGCGATTTATGTACTAAGGGTAACAACTGATTGTTAGACATTTTTTCTAATGAGAGAATTATGTGTATTTGATTCTTTTCAGCACAAAAAAAGTGAACATTACATTCCTTGGCAAAGTCTGCAACTGTTATGAAATTGTATAAAAGATGGGTTTAAACCTCTCCTCCGGCTGATAATAAAGCAAGAATTTGAAACTCCGTTTAATGGTCTACCCAGTCCTACAGACTTACTTTGTCAGTAAGGACAAGGAAACTTGTCAGATCATTACTGGAGCAAGGTTTAGAATAAAGAACTAATTACTAGATTTCAGACAACCTTTGGTATGAGGTAAAATAGAAAGAAAAAATGCCTCTTCTTCTGGCATGTCATTTGGCTAGGTTCATATTTTAGATGCCTCAAGAATATAAAAATCGAAGAACAGGAAGTTTAGATCTCCTAGTCCTGGGCGGAAGGTGAGAGGAGGTTTTAAAGTTGCTATTTGGGACTTGTGTCCACAGTGGTATCTCAGGTGGAATGCAGCTGCCCAAGTTTTCTATGAAGCACCCAATGCTTTAGTCAGATGTGCCATAGCATATCTGAAGTACGAGGTGTGCTGAAGCCTTTAGAAGTTTAACTCCAGACCCAAACTTAATGTTTTTTCTCTTCTGACTTTTGATCTCTCCCTTTTAATCGGTGTGGGAAGGAGAGACGGTAAAGCAAGCAGTGTATGGGAAATTAAAATGAGAACAAAAGTCTGTCCAAATTATGCAACAAGGATCATTATGCTATAAAATTGCTCTTCAAATGTGGCTGTCATTGAGAGGTATTAAGATTTCAACAGTTATTTTCTTGATGAAGACTTAATTTCTTGCATAAAAAGGTTTTTAAACTTAAAGCAATGACTACACAATTAGTGTCCTTTCGTTTTTTTGAATGTTTGAAGGGTGGTAAACGATTTAAATGTTACAGAAGTATTGTTCATCACTACAGATCAGTTGTATCAAAGGACTGTCACAATAGCCTTAGAATTTTAACAAATTACAAATGTATCGCTAGGTAGAATGATCACTAGGTCATTTTGCAATGGAATGTGTGTAGTTTTAGGAAATCGGTGCAGGCTTGAGGGTTGTGCTGCTTTATCTAGGGCTAGAGCTGGGTTGGGCAAAACCAAGCAGTAACTAAATTTCTTCTGCCAATTCAAAAGAGAACTTTATTGGAAAACAACAGAGAACAGAAGCCTCAGATTGCCCTTCTTTAACTCCTTTCTCTGTTTCTCTTATGCAACGGCATTTTCATGTGTTCAGTGAGGCAGAAATAAGCTGGTTAAATATACCAGCAGGGAGAGTATTTGAAGAAATAAAATCTGTACATAACATTGTTTAGTTTCATAGACTGAACAGTGAGGTACATGTCACTGGAGGGCTCTGCTGTGCATATCTAAGTGCACTCCTTGGCCTCGGAACAGCAACCTCGTGTGTGGTTTTGAGCTAATTTACTTTGAAGTGAAGAGCATACACAGGGTTTCCTTCTTTAGTTTTTCCCCTAGTCATCCTATACTCATCACTTACACAATTCCTACTGACCTATGCAGCCTCTTTTTTCCTAAAGTATCAGTAATTCTAACTGAGTAGAAAAAGTGGTACTGTGTGACTTAGACATACTTTATTCCTGTATATATGGCCTGATCCTGTTACCTCTGTCTTAAGTACAAAGACCTCTAATGGCTATGGAGTCCAGCTCGTATTGGAGAGCAAATCAGCCAAGAGAGCATATCTTCAAATAAGCTCACACAAACTGTTCAGCCAATGCACCACGTACATTTTCACGGGTAGGGATTGGTTAGTCAACATGGAGTAAAACCAGACATCGATTTGGACAATGGCAACTGTTTTAAGAGACCACAATATAACTTTTTAACCACCCATTTCTGGATCTGAATTATTCTACTGACAAACTTTTAGAGAAAACAAGACACAAACATGCAGTATTATTGGTGGTGGCAGTAGCATGGTCACATTTATTACTCCTATTTTCATTACAGTTACTTTTACAAAAAGCACTGACATCTCACTGTCATAAGGGATATATGTAAATGTAGTTTTGAAACAGTCTTGTTACTTACAGAGTCACAATTCTGAATACTCTTACACATATAGATACCATTCTGTTATTTGTGGGTGGATCTTTATCTGTTTTACAGACTCGGCACGTTTTGAGTGCAGAGAAGCTCAGGTCAGCTTTCTGTGTATGAGTGTGTGAACTGGATCTCTGCAGTGCAGGTGTGTCTGGTGTGGTCACTTGTGTCCCAGGCTTGGGGCACAGGTGTTGTCACTCGGGGACAGCACCACAGGCCCACAGCTCTGCAGCCTCCCTTACTGACATACATGTAGATAGCTTCATTGTGTGAGCCTGCAGGCTTTGGAAACTGCACTTCCCAGCTGAGTGTTGTTCAGTAGTTACTCTTTCCTTTATTAAATCTCATCATATATTCTTCTAGCTTTATTACCTAAGTATTACATTATGTATATTTTAACTGTGGTATCTCTCTCTTCACTTTAGATAGATGATAACCAATATGTTTTAATGTAATGTAGTCAGCAATCCCCCCAAAATAAACTTGAAAATTTTTTGTACTAAAACTGTTTCTTTTGAAATATTAGAATAGTCTGCTCATCTATTATTTTCAATTTTTTCAGAAAACTGAAAAAGGCTAAATACATTGAAAATGAGAAGGCAACAACTCAGAAGAAAAAAGAACAGAAAAGCTTTATGAGACAGCTATTGAAACATGCAAGTAGAACCTACTGCTGTATACTTAGATTTCTTCCATTCTTTGTGATCTCTGGAATTTTGCACTGTTTTTATCATGACATTTCCAAATATCTCAAATTTTCAAATTACCGTGCTGGACTTTTCCCACATCCTTACTCTACTAGGAAAAGTAGTTCTAATTATGTATATATAGCTATTTTTATATATGTTATTTTAAAATTTATTTTATTTTTAGCTACTTACTTCCCCACTAAAAATACACGTGAGATCAGCACTCATCTAGGAAATACAGAAACTCTTCTTTTTTTTTTTTTAACTCATGACTACTGATCAGTTTAGATTCTTACTGCATAGAAAACAATTACCTGCCTTCCACTTGAAGGCATTCATGCTGGTGTCAAGATGTGTCAAGATCTTTTGCTGTGCCACCTCCAGTGAAAGGCTGTCAAGGTGAAAACACTATGTGTCATCCTAGCTTCCCACGCTACATCCAATTTTAATTTACTCTTAAGTTGCCACAGCATCTTGTGAGTCCTGTATTCTATCAAGTAAATGTTTATAATCCATATTTCCTTCAAAAATAAATAATAAATAATAAATAATAAAAAAGGAATACAACAAAATAATGAAATATTGCACTTCTCAGATTGTGATATTTTCAGACTGTTTTTGGCAGAAAGAAATAGAGAAAATGAGAATGAGGCATTTCCAATAGAAACAGGCTATGAATTGCACATGCTCTTGGAAGAAATTTTGCCAGGAATGGAAGACTGGCATCCAGCAGCTCCAGTGTCACAGCTGTAGGACTGCTGTAGGAATTTTTCTTTTACCAGTCAGATATTTATTTAAATAACCTACATTGTGTAATCCTTAAAGAAGCAAAACTTCCCCTGCTCCTGTTCATGGTTTAGCCCCAGTCGGCAACAAAGTGCCACACAGCCACTGGCTCACTTCCCCTTCCCCCCAATGATGGGATGGGGAGGAGAATCAGGAAAGAAAAGAAAATAGAACTCATGGGTTGAGATATGAACAGTTTAATAATTGAAAGAAAGGAATAATATTAATAATAATAATAATAAAAGTAAATGAGAGGGAGAGAGGGAGATGAATCACAAGAATGACAAGTGCAGACAATACAATTTCTCACCACATGTTGACCAATGCCCAGCCCATTCCTGAACCACAATCAGCCCCTTTCCAGGTAACTCCCCCCAGTTTATATATTGGGCATAGCTTTTTACGTCATGGAATATCTCTTTATCCAGTTTGGTCAGCTGTCCCAGCTATGGTCCCTGCCAGCTTTTGTGTGCCTCCTCACTGGCAGAGGATGAGACACTGAAAAGTCCAGAATCACAGAATATGCTGAGTTGGAAGGGACCCACAGGGAACATCAAGTCCAACTCCTGGCCCTGTACAGCACCATTCCCAAGTGTCACACCATGTGCTTGAAAGTGTTGGCCAAAGGCTTCTTGAGCTTAGTCAGGTTGGGGCTGCGACCCCTTCCCTGAGGAGCCTGTTCCAGTGCCCAAACACCCTCTGGGTGCAGAACCTTTCCCTAATATCCAGCCCAAACTTTCCCTGACACAACTTCATACCATTCCCTCAGTCCTGTCACTGGTCACCACAGAGAAGAGATCAGTGCCTGCTCCTCCTCTTCCCCTCAGGAGGAAGTTGCAGACTGGGATGAGGTCCCCTCTCAGGGATCCTCTCCAGGCTGAACAAGCCAAGTGACCTCAGCAATATGGCTGTCCCTCAAGGCCCTGCACCATCTCTGTTGACCTCCCTTGGATGCTCTCTAATAGCTTAATGTCTTTCTTACATTGCGCTGACCACATCTGCACATAGGTCTCAAGGTGAGGCCGCACCTGTGCAGAGCAAAGCGGGAAGTCCTTGACTTAGGGTAAGTATGACTTAGCAGCAACCAAAATACCAGTGTTTTATTAACATCATTCTCCTACTGAATCCAAACCACAGCACTGCATCAGCTACTGAGAAGAAAATGAGCTCTGCTCCAGCTGAAACCAGGTCAAGAGGAAGCAAAGTTGTTTGCATATTACTGCATAAGCATACTATTTCTTCTTTGTTTTCAATCATTCATCAATATGCAAATACTCAAGACAGAATTAAAATATACAGATTGAAAAAACCCAACAACTTTGGAATGTGAAGAAGTTATCATTTTAGTAGTTTCCACATCCGTTTATTTATAGCTTTATGAGAAATTTTCATGTGGTGCCAGACATACTTAACTCTGTCCATTGACACTGCACAAAAATATCTGTTTAAAAACCTACAAAGATCAGACAATTCCTATGTTGATTATCTTAGCTGCAGAAAAACCACCACCCCTGAAGCTGACTTCCTGCTTGAGAAACCATAAGCTCATTGCAAAACAAAAGGTACATTTGGAGAGGTCCCTGACTTTCAGCATTTAGTGCATTGCAACGTATCTGATGCAGAACAACTTGTAAATGTTTAACATGTTCTTTGTCGAAGGCAGTCTGGTTGATGTATGCTGTTAATACTGCTGGGTGAGATGATAGAGCATGAAGGAAAACAAGCTGCATCCTTTACTGTCAAAATGTTCAGTTTCAGCTGCTCCAAAGAGCAGGCATTTGGGTAAAGAGTAGGCAGCTGCTATTTTTTTTTTCCAGTCAGCTCTCATCTTTAGCAAGTCACTTTCCACCTGCTGTTTTTTAAAAAAATTAAAATCCTTCCTACTCTCTTCGAGTCATTTACTGAGATTCAAACCCATGATGCCAGGATAATGTGTGTTGCATGACTGACTGTGAAAAGGACAACATGAAGAAAGCAACAGGTAACTTGTGGTCCTTGACAGATTGCTTTTGTGTGGTTTAGGGTTTTTTTAAACTAAAATATATTAACTGATATTTATTTTTTTATTCATTTTCCATTGATGGTGACTCCTAGTTTTCTACTCATTTTTCCAAGCTAAATTTTCAGTGTATTTAATGTCCAATTTAAACTCAAATTTTCCCATAATTAAAATTAATTAATTAAAATGTTTTAGACTTTAAAACCTTAAAAATACATGCTCGGAAAATTACTTTTTATGTTAGTTTCTAAAGGTATTTAGGCAATACTGTGTTCAGTGCTTCTAGACCTGTGTGACATATGATAGAATGTCCTTAAACCCAGACCTTCTAACTGTCCACATGAAAGGACTCCAAATCTGATCCCCAGGAATTTTGCATCATGCCAGGGCCATAAGGCAGTTGTGTGACTCAGTCAAGTTGCCTTTCTCTCCTCCCCACTATGTGCTTGAAACCTGTCTGTGTGTGAAGGGCTAGAGCACAGGAAGCCAAGCAGAATTATCTCCATGGTTTGCTGGTTCTGCAAGTCCCATCCATCTGCACTTCCTGCACGTCTGAAATACAGTCTCATGCTGGAGGGACATGGCTTCTGCATGGGACAGGGTAGCTCTATCAGCTTTACATGGCCAGCCAAAGGACAGGGTACAAAGACAAGGTGCACACAGGGGAGAAGAAAAGGAGCTACAGGGCTTCAGGTGCTGGAAATGATCCCACTGGCAGCTATCACAGAATCTTATAATCATAGAACAGTTGAGGTTGGAAGGGACCACTGGAGATCATCTAGTCCAAACTCCCTGCTCAAGCAGGGTCTCTTAGAGCATGTTATTCAAGATTGTATCCTTGTGGGTGTTGAATATCTCCAGTGAGAGAGACTCCATGACTCTCAGGGCAATCTGTTCCAGTGCTCAGTCACCTGCACAGTAAAGTTTTCCTCATGTTCAGGTGGAACTTCCTGTGCCTCTTGTCCTATTACTTGGCAAAATCCAGAAGAACCTGGCTCCATCCTCTTGATATTCACCCTTCAGATACTTGTATATATAGATAACATCTCCTCTCAGTCTTCTCCAGGATAAACAGGCCCACCTCCCTCAGCCTTTCCTCATAAGTGACCTGTTCCAATCCCTTAATCATCTTTGCTGCCCTTCACTGGGCCAGCTCCAGGAGCTCCATGTCTCTCTGTTACTAAGGAACCCAGAACTGGACACAGCACTCCAGGCCAGGCCTCACTAGAGCTGAGTAGAGGGGCAGGATCACCTCTCTTGACCTGCTGGCCATGCTCTTCCTAATGCAGCTCAGGATCCCATTGGCCTTCTTGGCCACAGGGACATATTGCTTGCAGGCTCATGTGTCAGCACAGTCAGTTATAGTTTAACTTCTGCTACTGAGACCTGTGCCCTTAAGTTAAATGGCTGAAGTAGTTGGCTGGAATAGCATTTAATATTTAAAAGAAGGGCCATAGTGTTTTAGCAGCTGTTGGAATTTAAATGCCATTTTGACTAATTATCTCAAAATCTGTGGGACTTGATGCACAGCAACAGTCAGAACCAAAAATAACTGATATAGCCACTAATAAGCACCCCAGAGAACTGGACTTTTCAATCAAGTGCAGACAAAATTGCAATATCCACAGTGACTGCTACTTTTAAAAGCAAAGTCCAGTTGTAGATTTAAGGTTTTAAATGCTCTGATTTCACTCATTTAAAGATTTTCAAAACTCCTGTCTGTGGATATGAAAATGTTTTTCATCCATTATTATCATGACTCTCTCTTTTTTTCTTATTCTTATTGATTATGAGCCTAATTAATTTGCAAATCATCACCAACCCCATTAAAATCCTTCTCGCTTTGTAGTGTTCCAAGTGCTGTAAGACAAAATTAAAATAATGTCTAAATGTCTTTATTTATATAAATATACATTTTTAAACATACACAAATCTAAGCATTTAAATTTAACCTTTTCTGAGCAGAACTCATAAAATCTTGATGAATCTCTGCAGACCTCAATAGTGTACAATCATAATTTTATACAAGTTATAACACAACTTTTGATACATATACATCTGTTGCTATAGAACGAATGCAGCTGTTCGTGTGCACCAGGCTTAGACATCTCCCATCACTAAGGTCAAGTAAGTTGGTATATATGAACCAGGTAGAAGCAGAACTTCAGCATAGTCCTTATTGGCCTAGAAAAATAGAACTCTTAGATGAAGTTCTCTGTCTAGTGATGCAAAATCTGCCCATTGTACAATGAACAGAGAAGGATCTATTGCAAAGGTTTTCTCATCGTGGAGGCTTCACTATAACAAGTAAATTCCTTATATATATTTTGTATAGCAGCTTCTCTTCTAAAAGTTCAAAATATCAAACAAATTACATGTACCACTCGTGAAATCCATCCTTCTAAAAAAAATAAGGGTTGACAGCAAGTTTGGTGTAAGTTTCTTGTTGTATTTTTTTTAGACTGAGTAAAGAAGCCTAGCTTCCCTTCTTATCCTTTGAATCTTGCTACCAATGGCAATTATTTATACTTTGAAGACAGGACGATCCAAAGAACTCCTAGAACAAAAGGAATAAAGAGCATGTATTACAAGGGGAGACTAAAAAGATTGGCTTGTGTAAAAAGACAAAGAACAAATTCAGTTGACTAGAAAGACATTAGTTAGAGAAATCCTTCAGACAGGAAGTAAAATATCATTTAGATTAAGGCTAATGATAGTCAAGATGCAAGTAGATATATGTGCTACGAACACATTTAGAGTGTAAATTAGAAGAAAATTTCCAACTGTCAGGAAACTCAGGTCCAAAATAACCTTACAATAGCAGTAATGGGGTAAATAACCTCACTGCCTTTAGGATGGTACCTTATTACTCTACAAAAGAGATTTAATGGTTGCCTATAAAAGGAAACTAGACCGAGTGACTTAAAAAGTAATTTCTTATCCAATATTTCCAAATTCTGCTTCTTTGTTCAGGTTGGGATAGGGTAGAGAAGGGTTTATGTGGAAAAGTATATCCTTAATGTCATGTCAGATTTTCAAAGGAGAAACAAGGTAACGTGTATATATTCTCAGTCTTCTAAATATGGAAGAGACCAGAAAGAGAATGTATGAGACTAGGTTCTATTGCAAATAAATACAGCAGAATAGAAATGATGCAGTGGCATTTATTATTTCACAACTGTGAAGTGCATACCTATAAGTTTTTGGTTTTGCAGAAAGAAATTTTAATAGTACTGACCAATTTATTTTCAGTTACATTGAATTTCTACACAGGTGAGCAGGCTTCCTAAGTTATATGTATTAATGGGGACATATAGGAATCTTCTAGAAGGTGATCCAGAACACATAAAATAGGGCAGCAATTTGACTTCTGACACAGATGGTCTGAATAGCCCCATAGAATTGCCCTCCATTTGCTGTTGACTGTAGAGCACTAAGTTTTCCAAATTGGAGGCCAAAAACTGAGAGTGGAAATAATTCTGTTTCATTTTCCTAAATAAAATCTGAAAAGACATAAATGAGGAAAGCCTCTGCCCTGCGGGTCTTATGATGAGAAGGCAGAGCATTTCAAACACTTTCCATAACTTTAGGAGAAGTTAGTAATTTTCAGTATGGCTTCAATTACTCTTTATCAAATCAATTAAACCTATACAGTATTATAATTAAGCAATATCTTTTTGTGCAAGTATCTTTGTATCGGCATCATTACATGTGTATTTGTGAGGGAGTGAAGATGCAGTTTTATATATTTTTGAGGTGGAGTTGTTGTGTATACTCTTCCAGTTACCAGTTTTGTGTATAGTCATATGATGCAAATAAAGCAACTAATGCATATGACTGTTACAGGGCAAGAGCTCTAGTTTATTAGTATTCCTTCTTCCTTCTTTAATTAAAAGAGTTTTTTAAGTCCTCTTTCCTAAGAAATAGCATCCTTTTAAAACAGTTTGCATCTTGAATAGCTGCTTGTCTCTATTTTTAGCTAACTGCTACTGAAAATGTAAGGATGAAGAAGGTTTTCCTTTTTTTGCTGTATATTACTTGCTGAAAAATCAGATATATCAAGATTTGTCAGATACACTTTAGTCAAATGGGTCCTTCCGATTATGCTGTACTTTATACAATAACAAGAGGAGGAACAAAAATTAAAATTGCCTGAGGTAAAACCACAGAGGTAACAATAAAAGACAGGGAAGTGAGATAACTGATTTTATGTCTAACTTGTTTTTCAGATTATCTAGATACTAACTCAGTTGATTTTCTTAAGAAACAATTTCCTCAAATATAGGTGTTTATGCTGAACTTGTCTATGTGCCTCTTCAGTAGAATTTAATGCCAAAATTCTTGACAGATGTTATAAAATATCACATAACTGTCAAGAAAACAAATTTCACTCATCATCAGGAATGTAATTCACATCTCTGTCTAGTTGGGTTATTTGATGCACAGGGGGTGTTTCTTTGCATGGAAATTTTTTTTTCTTCTTTCTTGTTCCCTAATGGAAAATGAGATCCTAGGTTCAGAGCTTGGAAAGGAATGGAATTTCCACCCCGTGACATTTCTCTGAAACTCTCCGTTTGTGAATATCTCCTTCTCTGCTGGTAATGGAATCCCACACAGAGCCAGCCTATACTAATGGTTTTAGTTGCTCCCAGCACCGCTTATGACTAAGTGCAAAATCCTCTCTTCTACCTCACTACCAGCCCCATCCCCCCTGTGAACCACAAGTCTAAAAAGAGAGCCAAGTCTTTTTCTTCTAAGGTCTTCTTCATAGTGGAGCTAATTATATGCAAAGACATGAACACTTCCTTTGAGAGGAGACATAAAGTCATCGTGTCTGTCTGTATGCTCAAAACTGCTGCACAAGTATGTGTACCTAAGGTAGCTTTGAGTTCCTCCCGGTATTTTTACAATCTGAGGGATGGAAGGGCAGAAGATGATAAACTTGTGAGAATCTGTATACATATTTTATTACTTTATAATGTCCCATATTGTATAATGCCACACAGCGTTGTCAAGGTATAAAAGCCCACTCTCAGAAATGTGTTCATTTCAGGCAATATCTGAGAAGTTTGCAATATGAGAATTCTTGTTCTGCAATCTTTTAACCAAGATGAAAACTCACCTGTTTTTTGAGTTGGAAGCGAATCAATTTGTGTCAACACAGTGCAATTCCTGTTCTAGCTAAGGGATCTTTCTGCTGTGTGGCACTCCTCCTGTGCAAGAGCTTGGGAAGTTTTCAATTAGCCAAGTTCTGAAAACATAGCGCTGGCATATTGCTCCAGGGAGATGTACCATAAACTTGGCATAAGACAATATAAACAGAAATTTCTCTTCAAATATGAATGAAAAATTTTCATAATTCACACAGTTAGTTTCCCAAAAAAAAAAACCCAACTCAAACCTGTTTTCAGAGAAAAAAAAGCAACCAGAAAAAGCACCAAGTGTCTCTGAGTCCTAGGTGGAGTTCAACTCATTCCTAACTGATAACCTTCTGATCTTGTGGCCACTGGTACTGATATACCTTTCTCCCTGATTTCAAGTGTTTTCTTCCAAGTCAAACAGGATTTTTCTGGGTTTGCTCAATGTGGCATGGCCAACACCGTCACGGCTTCTGGTTCCCACATCGTTTGTCCAAATTTTTTCCATGCTTTCTCATCAAGGTGAAGATGAGATTCAATGACTTGGACAAGACTTAGGAAGAACAAAGCAGTCTTTCATCTCACCAGTCATGTCACCTGGACCAAAAACATGTAAATTTTTAAGAAACAAATGAGATTCTTACCTTTGTGCAGGCCAGGTACTTGCAAAATATAAATTCTAATCAATCCAATGAAGGGCATATGGTCTCCAGTATGACCTGCATTCTAGTTATTTTTGTAAATAACTTGTTTCTTTCAGTAAAAGATGAGTAGTTGGTCCCCTGGCAAATATTCTGAGCAGCCTTAAAACAGCAATTAAAAAAAAAATCAGAACTGTAAAAAATAAACTAGGAGCTTACTCTTATATTTGTATTTCTGCACACTTTGGCATGGTTTATTAAATTTTTGTTTACAGATTCAAATATTCTCAAATGTTCATAATGAAAAAAAGATACAAAATTTAAATGTGTTAATGTCTGGAAATACCTTCAAGAAATAGCCTCAATTTAAAAACCTTTTTTTTTCTAGCAGTTAATTGATAATGTATCTATTAACATTTGAGTTAATAATGTCCAGGTTTACAATCATACTTAGTCTGGATTACACACTTCCCAAATCTAGTATTTTAATTTATTCCTCAGTGACTTATGCAATTGATTGTAGCCGTACATTAGCCTACTTGTAACACATCAAGCTGATAGTATAGGAGATTAAGAACTAAGCCAAACCCAAACAAACTGTGGTATGCTATACATAAAGCATTGTATGCCTGAGTCGATGTTCCTTGTAACTGAATTTTCGAAAGAGCCTATAGGAAGGAAGAGCCCAATGGGCCTTTTAATTTGAAATGTGCCTTGCTGTTTGTGCTTTGCAGCATCCTTACTAAATTGCAGTGCTGGATGACTGGATGAAGTTCTGCTCCTGCTCACTTACTAGAGAAAGCATTTCTAAAAGGAAGGATGTGCATCACTAAATTAGTCCAGATTTCAGACAGCCTTACAATTTGTAACAGTTTGGATTTAGGGTCAGAATGACACTGTGCATTTTAGGCCACTTTAAACTTTAAATACTTAAAAATTAACTAAATGCTGTGTTGCCAGGGAAGCCATTTTTAGCATCAAGGAGAAATACAAGAATATCTATTTAAAGATTTAGCAAGGTTGAATGGAGAAGAACTTTGTTTAACAACTACTTTAAGAAAAAAAATCCTCAATCTCAGTGGTAAATGGTGTAAGTTATTAAATGTAAAAAAAACTCATTAGAGAGATAGATCTAAGTGCCATTCTTTTGCCAACCAATGTTTCAATTTAATTAAAATGTTCTCTTATTTTCCGAGTCACACAGTGTTTCTGGTGGTTTTATTCAGTTCTATTAAAATCCCCCACTGAACTCCTTTTATCTATATATATTTTTTCAGCCAACAACAACCAGACATTACCTGTATGTGCAATATATGAAAAATAAGTCTTATTTTCCATTGAAAATAATAAATTCAGAGAGGTTTTCCTTTGGTAAACCTTTTAAAAATAGCTTTTAACTAAAGAGAAGACACCTCACAGGCAAGTTTTACGCATTTTTGAATGTTCTATTACTTTCAAAATTATTCTTCTCGATTTAGCAGTGCCTGATTATTTTCCATATGCTAGTCTTCTTTTTAAAAGCTCTTTCTCTAATGGCCTTTGATGTTTCCTTACAGAACTTTTTGTTCTTTTTCTCTCTTTTCATTTTAGCTCCAACACATACTCAGGATGTAAAGGGAACATCTATTTAAGATCTCCTCAGAGCCTAAGGATATGTACTTTTCTTTGGGTCAATGCTGAGTGACATAGCTTCTTCTTTAATCAAGAATTACAAATCTCAGAAAAACTGCTGATGACATCTGAAACTTTATGTACTTATCTGTAGTAATCTCTGAAAATTGCTTTTTCAAAGTATAGTGGAGATTGTCTCTTGAATATGTAATTAAATATTGAATGCAAGGCAACTTAGGCTCTCACTAAAAGGGCTTTTTTTCTGTTACAAACATACACATTCCATTTTTCTCTTGAGGGCAAAAGTAGATATAAATAGGAGGATACATAATCTAGTCTGTTCTCTTCTTCGTTTTTTACACCCTGTAGGAAAGTAGTACTTGGGCCTGTGCATTATTGTGTGCACTCAGCAAAAGATGTATCTAATTGAATATGGTCCACAGCCCTGGTCTTTCATCTGAATACTTGTGTATACAGTGGTGGTAATCAGAATACAGATGATTACTCTAGACAATATGCTAGAATTTAAGGCTGATTTTTAACTGAATTTTTAAATTACAAGTGTTACTTGTATGCTTAGGTGGCTAATTTTAATCGGTGAATTGTGGAGATTACAAGGTACAGAGTTAAATTCTTAAAAGACAGAAAATAAATTACTACTCTGAGAGAATAGTGAGGGCATGGAAGAGAAAGAAGAGAAATGAAACCAAAGCAATATTTCTAATAGGATAAATTTTGCATTAGGTCAGCAAGTCCTGGCAACTTTTTCAATAACATGCAGTTTTGTCTTCTCTACACAGAAATTTACTCCTTTCTCTCCCTCAACTAATTTGTTCCATGACTTAAATATAATTCTCAATTGTAGAATTTACTTTAAAGATTTCTAGTTTGATTTGTCAGGTGTTACATGCCATACAAACAGAAAGGTAGAGTCTAAATTGAAGAAGTGTAAATTTTCACTTGCCTTTCATACCTAAAAGAAACATATGGAAAAAGAAAGGTCTGTTTTTACTCTAATTAGTTTATCCGCTAAAATGGCCAATTTTTACCTTCTCTTCAATAGGAATAGTATCAAAAAATGACCCTTTTGGTTAAAGCATATGGCAGGTGAATTGGGTAAGGTAACATGACGTGCATGAACATACAAATTCTGGCTCAAATCCAAGACTTCAATAAACATGGGAGAGAAAACTTCTCAAATGCACGTGTGCAACCTGCGGCACCTCTCAGTGTGAGAAAAGTTCAGGTTTGACTGTTCAGCAGTTCTGACTAAACAGAAACTACTTGCACATGACTGGGAAAGAAAGTTGAAGAAGAAACTGGTATCTGGTGATGAGGTTAATGCTCTTGTTTTTTCAGATTTTACAAAATCACTACCTGCCAGGCACAAAGATTTCTCAGAAGCCCGTTCTAAAAGCATCTACCGGATCACAGTATTTAGAAGGGCTTATGCATGCAGTGTCAAAATCAAAGCAGAGCACGTAAGGGCAGACTAAATCCACACCTTAAAACCAATATTCCTGCCTTTTTTTTTTTTTTTATAGGATGGTAAGTGCAATGCTTATGGGGTTAGCATTTTGTAAGTGTTATAATTCCTATGATTTTCCATAATAAGAAATTATTTTTTCTTGTTTTCAACTAGCAAATGGCAACTATTTAGCCTGAAATTCTTCATTCTACTGTTTACTACTAGTTGGGTATTTCTGTAAATTTTGGCTACCAACATAGAACCATCTCTGAGAGTAAAATTGAGCAAGAATACATCATATGGTCTGCATTAAATAACCTTCTAGACTTGTGTAGACTGAAAAGATTAAATAATAGGATCAGCCTATAATCAATCTTTTCATACTTTGCTAAATTCACCAAGATGATGGCGTGGATTTTCTTGCCCTGATTAAAACTTGTTTCATCTGGTAATTTTGTAATGATTACAGCCACTTTTACCAAACTGCATTTCACAGTTAAACTCTTTTGTCTTCCCAAGCAATGGTCAGTCATCTGGTGTTCAACACAGACATAATCTATGAGTCATTGCTCTATGAGGAATTTTCTATGACGAAATTCTTCAAGTTCATTCCTGGACTCGTGGTGGTGCATGTCCTCCTGCTAGGTTAAGCCAGAGCATCAGTGTGAGTCATTCTGTGAACTGGAGGGCTTGAATGATTTATGTTTAAAAGAAAGAAGACATGCACAAACAAGGCACATCAGCTGTCTGATGTGGTTCACAGCGCAGTCCCACGGTCAGGTAGGAGGCAGGGGACATGGAATACAGCACTCGAGTGATGGATGTCCAGGCATGGCAAAGACAGCAGTGCCTCAGACTGGCATTACCACTGAAGCCCTGCAGCGTGGAAATAGAGCCTGTGTGGGCTTATCCTCTAACTGAGGCTCAGGCAGACAATTACAGTGACTGATCAGAGCAGCAATCAAATTACACTAATTCAACCCTGTCATGCAGTTAAGTCCTTTGCCTAACTTGCATCTCAGCATCATTTCAGTTTCAGCCCTTAACAGTCACCTTGAGATAAAACACTGCTTGCAAAAACATCTCTACTTGATAAGGACAAGTCGGGTGAAAAGAAATATGGTCTTTTGCTACAGCTTAAACTAGTGTTATAGAACTAATGGAGGATTTTATACTAAATTGCCTCTTCCATGTGGTTCTGCAATCCAAGTATCATTCAAGACACAGAAAAAATAAGGCACCTGTGATCTGACTTGTAGTAGAGCTGAGTTTCCTCAGCAGAAGTTAGTGATAAGTATGATTTTAATATAAATTTCTAAATATTTGGAAAACAAGTTACAGATATCTTATATGGGACATACAACATTATTTAACTGTTTGCATTTTATTCTTAGCACTTCGGTTTTTCTTATAACAACATAAACAGGTTTTCTTTAAACTTCTACTAAAATTAATTAATAACATCAGAAATCGTAAAATGGAAGCTAATTTCTGTATTCAGTGCAGACTGCAATAAACTGTAAATAATTCATGGAGCAATATACTGCAGAAAAGAGCCAACTCCTTATAGGACCATACAACTATTGGACCAAATTTATGCTATGGGTTGCTAAATCTAACCTGCAATTGCAGCCTACCACATAATCTAATTATTTTCCTAAATGTTCCAAATTGATCTTAAGGATTACTGCATTGCTTGTCCACAGTAGGAAAAGCTATAACCCATTCATCTCTAGATTTTACTGACCATTTTGGCAGAAACTTCTAATGCCTAATCTGAATCATGGAAAGTTTCTGTTTTCCTGCTAATGCTTTTCTTTTACAATGAAATGTCATATATTCAGCTAAATGAGCAAGGATTTTATGATAGATTGGACTAGAGCAGAGAAATGGAACACCTCCTTCTGTAACATTTTTTTCACTCTGAAATCATCTTTCTTGAGCTTGGATGCCTAGAGCTATTGTAGATGAGATAGCTCCTGCCCATCAAATAACACAACTGCTTTCCAACACTACTGTAGCCAGTGTCACCTGGTACACCTGCCTCTCCTACAGCCATACCACACCAGTGACTCATAAATCATTCTGTGATCAACCACTGTGTCCCCACCACAGCTGTTTCCAGTCAGTAAGCTCACAAATTAACAGAAACTCTCAGTATTAGTCGTGAAGAATACTTGTACTTGATGCTAATTAATTTTGTCCCTTGTATATGATTCCAGTTCTTAAAGTCACGCAGGTCTTCCTGGACATTGCAGCCACCTTTTGTGCTAGTGAGAGACGCGTTTTGCTGTCAGCAAACTCCATTATCAAACTCCCTAAGCTTTTTAATGAAATGACAAAACAAGTATTGTTTGAAGACTGACCCTCTAAGAGCTCCAGTAGTAAAACCACGTAACAGCACTTTCCCTTTCAACGCCACTTTCCCCCCTCACAATATTGTGCTCTCAATAATTAGTGAGCACTGATTATCATGTACACTGAAGGTACAGTCATCATGCAGGAGTCCTGCAGGAATAATATGTTCTTATTTAGGTACACACTGTCTATTGATGCTCGTTTACCTACAGACCAAAATAAGCATTTCTATAAATCCAGGGGGTTTTTTAATTAATTAAAAATATCTTTTTCTATTGTACTAACGCTAATTGAATCTGAAAACACTAAGAGGCAGAAGAATTAAAATCTCTTTCTTTGCTATTGTAAGGGCAAAGTATTTTGTTTCATAAATGATGAAATATTTTTTGAAGTTTCATTTTGAAAAATCAAGCCAGAACTAAATTTTAAAAAAATTGGAAAGACCAAATATTTCCAATGCTACATGGAATAAATGAATAAAATCATGATGAAGTATTTTTTGTGAATCCAAACTAAGAAAATATACTTTGGCTAAAAGAAAAAAAGCATTTTGGATTGACATAAAATGAATGCATTTTCTGATTGTTTTGATTTTGCAACAGAACTGAAAAAGATAATTCATTTAACCAGCCTCTGGTTTTACAGAAAGCATGAATTCTGGTGTTCTCATATACCAACCCCATAACTTTGCAGATTTAGTGTTCTTTACCACAGGTTTTTCAGGATACAAATTAAAATTAAATAGTAGTGTGGCCGAGATAGCTCTGGTCCCAAAGCTCAGATGTTGTCACGAGCATGAATTCTGGAGAAGCTTGGACAGACTAATAGTAGAGGTGTGACACCACCAGGAAATCTCCCTGGTCTCTGCCAGGAAGCAGTTAATGCGGGGACAAACTCAGCGCCATGTGCATAAACAAGCCTGTAGTTCTGAGATGAAGACATAGAAGCATGTATCAAAACCCATATGCGTATTTGAGGTGATTTTTTCACTGGTCCTCAGAAAAAGCTAGGAGGAGCTTGAAACAAAGAAAAAAACCAATTAGAGATAAGCAACAATGTTGACAGAGTTGGACAGTGAGAGAAAAATACAAGCCAAGGAAAATCACCCAGGAAACTACTGTTTCACATGCATATGGCAGAAATAAAATTTTTATTTTTTGAATAATAAAATGGCAGAAATAAAATTTTTTGTTTACTGAAATGGAAAAAAAAAAAGTCATATATGTCTGTTCGACATCGTGTGCAATACAACTAAATATTTATTTAAAGGCATAAAGTATCATGCTGTTTTGCATAATTAACTACTGGCAGAAATACATCTTGAATAAGCAAATTCTACAAATTTGATCATTATATACTTAAAAATACATTTTTAACAGATTCTTTATATGCCAGAGTGATCACATGTACCCTAGCAACCAGGATGTTATTGAAATTCTACATACAAGTGGATGAGTCATTTTCAGATATGAAGTAAGTCTAATGATGAATGTTTAATAAATGGCAGAATCAGTAAGCTATGGGCTAGATTTTATAAATGTGCAAAGCTTCGTAAATTACACTTGTTCATAAATTTGCTGATGAGAAAGGATAAATATCTGTGCTCTTTTTTTTTTTTTGTCAAAAGAACATTAAGTAGTATTTTCTGTGTTTTCAGGTTATTTCCCATATTTATCATCTGAAGATTTTTACATATTCACTTATCTCAGGTGTAAGGATTTGTCCTAAACATATATCACATCTCTCTTATCCTGCCCAAGACCTGGGAAAGGGTCTTCTCTGCTTCATGTACAGATTTGTGGGTACAAGTGTCATGTATCTAAGTGACAGAAAACATCTGTGTGGGGTATTTTATATGCCTTTCCTGACACCAGTTTCCTGATACTTCAGCTCTGCGGTATAGAGGCATTATCCATTTTCTAAGAACAAACTTTTCTGTAGTTAGTGCACAAAATTTGTGCAATGGCCTGCTTCAAAGGTCACATAACTCCTGAAAAGAAAAAAAAAAAAAAGTGGAAATAGAATTAAGCCCCAAAGTGATTTTTTTCCATTTAGGGGATCTAAAGTTTCATGATAGTACTGTTGCATTCATCACAAGGCTGGACTCCAGATCCTTGGGATTCTTTCCTAAGCAGCAGTCTAAGTACAAAATAGCCTGTAATAAAACCTACAAGTATATATGACGAAAATGCAGGATTCGAGGTCAAAAGGAAAGAGCATTGATGCATTCTAGAATGACAGTTCTCACATTCCTAATACAGACAACATATTTGCTTCTCATTATTCCAGGCCTTAATCCTCAGTTTAACTGTACTCATTGCTACTCTGTTTCATGCTAATTTGCCTGCAGCAGCAGTTAATGCCAGTTTAGAATAATTGTTTAGTAAATGGCTGTTAATTCATTTTGTGTATGCTAGTCGTATCTTGTTGTCAAAGCTTTTTTCCTTAATTCCAATTATGAATCAGGAACAAATTTTGATTAGTTATCAATCAGATAGGAAAAATTAACAGAAGTTTTTGAACATTGGAAATTACTAAAAGAGCGCATGAAAGAGAAATAGGTCTTTGGAAACACTGTATGGAAGAAAGTAATTGGAGGAAGTATAATATAAAACTTGTTGCTGGTTTAACATAAACTGAGAATGATGGACATCTAATCCAAACTATGGTAAAGTTTCACTGACTGTCCCTCATAACTTGCACAGGCTTTTTGGGATCACTGCTTTGTAAGTCCAAAGCACAGCGCACATTTTTCATGCAAAATGAGACTACGTCAGTTATGGTGAAACCAAGAACAGTTTTTTAACAGTTCAGAACACTTATTTATGGATATTAAACCTAAGGCACAAATCCATAGTTTTAGTCTGCTGAAAGAAAAGCAGAAGAAAACAACATCTCAGAGAAGCAGTGTGAATGAAAACCTGTCTCTTTTTCTGCTATAACTGGGTATAGGGTGTGGTGTAGCCTTACTACTTTATCACAGAACCCATCCCTTGATCTGTTTATAGTAAGGTACTGAGTAAGCTAGGCTTGTATGGTTCTTTTGAACTTAAAAATTTCTACTTAAGTTACCAGCACTTGCATCACCAGCAACATCGAAACCAGAGAGAATTTCTAAATGTTGATTTATCTAAATCTATCTTGATTTAGGAAAAAAAAAAAAAAAAAAGACAGTAATTCCTTCTTAGGATCTTTGCATTTTCTAAATAGTCAAATAAATGATTGCTTAAGAAAAAAATCCTTAGGAAGGGTGCTTAAGAGCAGAAGAAACTAGTAATTTAGATTAAGTCTTCATAAGGACAAGCTTATTAGATTTTTTTTTTCTTTTAAATGATCCAGAAAAAGTTGTACCGGCTTAAATTTGGCCAGTCAATAAACAAATCCCCTCTAATCTGCAGGAAGATTTAAAAAAGTTAACTGTGAACAGCTCTATTTTTTGGTGTTTTGGTGACTGAAGTCCTCAGATGTTGTTTCTGTTTTGGTTACTCATACAATAATGAACAAAAGGAATGTTGCTCTATCAGTTGATTTTTAGAGTGTTTCATGGGCATCAGCATGCTAAGCACTGTAAAGACATGGACAAAGTGCTTGTTCCTCCTTGACCATACTGTTTCTAAACAGGCAAAAGGGGAAATGAGATGAGGGAGAAGAGAATTTGACCAAAATTACCCCACTGACTAATAGCAAACAAAGGATTTCCTGCATTTAAGCCCGATAAGCAGTGAACTAAGCTGCTTTTTACATGTAGGACTTACAGGGGAAACGAAATACTCAATTTTTTTTCACTTGGTAGAATATGGACATTATACTGGATTAGGAGAAACAGTTTTGAGTTGTCTGGTTTTGTATCTTGTTTTCAGTCTGGTTTGCTAAGGAAATGAAACTTGTGCAATCACGGTTGGTGTGTATGGGTGGCTGCACATGTCCTGGTAGTAGCTTTTGAATGTGTTGGCAAACTGTAGCAAATTGGACACAAAGTACTGGTCTCACAGATAACGTAATTCAAAAGTCTTGGTCTCTAAGGTAATGTAATACAAATGTTGTGAAAATAGGGGGACAGCTGTAGGTGCCAGGCTGTAGCCTGATAGCATGAAAATTCACGTGATAGAAATCATACTACTTTAGTTTTGATGTTAACAGAACCATGCACTTTCTTCAGTTATGTTTTAGAGGTTTCCTCTGTATTAAGAAATTCATTAATTAAAAACTCAACAACAAAATGAAACCTCATAAAACAATGCAACATTAGGAACTGAGGCTTAAAGGAAGAAAGCCAAACACAGTATTATTCATAATAAAAGAATGAACTAGAATAACATTCATAGATGGATGGTATCAGATTTCCAGGTTTTCCTTCAGAGAGTAGAGCTGGTGGCAGCAGAAGGCTTTCACTGCTGTACTTAAAGGAGGAAGGAGGAAATAGAGATGAAAGTAGGGATGAAGCTATGTTCATGATGGAGACTATTTATGTTAGTGATCTCAGATGTCATAATGAGGCAAGATCTAATCAAAAATATCAGCATAGACAAGGCCTCACTGGGGCTCAAGGAAGGCAATGATTCAAGTTCTAACATTAGAATATGCAGTTTGAGCAGGTGTCTCATGTTAGAACTTGCTTCTTTACAAGCACTGCTCCCCGTCCTGCTGGTGAGATACCCTGCCAAGAGGGTGTGATGGAAGCTGGAGAGCAGGTACATATGTTTCATTTGAGTACTCCTGAGCAGGTCAGAAATTTTATTTCCCTTTTTAAAACAAGGGTTCCAGTATAATTCAGTTCCCCCTGCCTCACTAACGTGAGCAGTCTTCAACCAAACCAAGGCACACAATTTCCACTGTGTCATACACATTAATTCACCATAAGAATAAAATGCAGTGAGAGAAGCTAAGACCGTTTTACATGGGATGGACTAGGGAACGTTTTTATTCTTGTTGCTATAGCGATGAATACAGCTAATTGTGCAATCACTGTGATTACACATTTTAAAAGGGTGGTACTTTCAAACAGTAGCAGTACAACTGCAATGTGAAAAAGTGATGTAATCAAGGAAAGATGGAAGCATAAGTCAACAGAATGATTAAGACGTGTTTATTGGATTCTGATGAAATATTTTGAAGAGGAAGTCTGGCTTAGTTAAGATACTAGCATCAGCTTCTTACATTTAAAATCATCATTTTGCTCTTCCACAGCTTTTTTTGTGACCTTAACCATGAAACACAGAGTTGACTAACAGTTACGAGCCATTTTAGGTGCTTGGCCATGGAACAGAATCCAGAACCTAAAGTTACTCAGATTGACCACAGACTGCATTCTTAGCTGGGAGCAAACGAACATAGTTACTGGTCATTCTTCCTGATAGATTATATCCTAAAACATCATTTGAGGTGCAGAAGAGACCTTCATTGGAAGGAGGATGTGGAATTTGATCTGAAGACGGATTCCCTTCAAAGGAAAAGGAAGTTAACAGTCTGGTTTTGTAATGTGTTTAAATTCAAGGGCTCAGATAGTAGGACCCCTAACAGCGATGCTCTCACTCATAGAGAATGCTCTGACACTCACGATATCATTCTATGAGATGCCTACGTTAAATTCCTTCCACTGTTTGTAAAAATACAAATCTTGTCTTAATGTCTTAAATGCCAGGCTATAAGGTAGGATGCTCTCACTCTCTCCTATTCAATAATTAAAAAACCTTGTGTGCACAGGGAATGCACACAACAAACATTAACATTGCTAACTACCAGAACACTTCCTTGGGAAGGGGAGATTCAAGCAACATACTCAGTTCTGTGTGGTATACCCAAGCATGTTCTGCAATCCACACAGCTGCAAAGAAACAACTTCCTATAGAAGCATGTCAAACATTAAAATTGTATCTGCTTCTCTGAACATCTTCACCACAACGATTAGTACAACACAATCTTGGAAATCTGCATGAAAATGAGATGGTCTAGCACATCTACATACTCACCCAACTTCTAATGGTGATGAGCAATGCTGTAAAGTCAGTATGGCATGTGCATGCTTCCCACCGGCAGGCCGAACTGAATCCTCAGTACCTAGTGCATTTATGCACTGGATGCCTGAGAAATCATCAAAGCTAGGTTAAAGAGGTATAAGGTTCTGAAACCCAAACAGCAATTACTCCTACAGTGTGCTACTATCTATTTTTTGCCACTTATCCTGCAAAAAAAGCCAAGGGGTCTACAGACCTCTCTTGTTTAAAACTTTGAACTATTTTTTCATTGTCACAACCACAGACTGAGACAAAAGCTCTTAAACAACTTTCCTATCTGAATACAAATACTTTGCACCATTTAAAATAGTGATTTAAATATTGATAGAATCTGACATGTCCATCGAAGCACAATTTCTTTATTGTCATTGTTTTACTAGGGAACTATGCATTAAACTTTTCTTTTGTCTACATTCTTAAATTATATTCTGTAATTGATGCTGGGAATAATAACATGTAGCATGCTCTTAAAAGTGACATAAACCAATCTGCATTATGAACATTAGTTCAGTTACTCTGATTCATTAGTCACACAGTTTACTGACAATGTTTTTCCCTCCTCTTTGTTTTCTGAACTTTTAAAGATAGATACTAAGTTTAAATAAAAATCTTAAAATGTGCTTGTATTTGACAAAGAAATAGCACACTTTTTTTTAACCTGTGAGTCATCCTGAGCAAACTTTAACAGACCTTCCTTTCAAAATTCCAAAGAAGTGATAAAATAGGACAGGTAGATAGGTAGAGAGACCATACACAGTCACTCTTCAGACAGAAACAGAATCTCTAGCTTTCACTACTGTATTATTTTCAGGTTGTTATAAGACTTCACCGTTCATGTTTATAACACAGGACTTAAGAAGCTTTGTAGGTGCTTAGAAGTGTTTGTCCTGGTTTCAGCTGGGATAGAGAAAGGTACTGTTAACTTTTTCACAAATGACTGAAGAAGCAAAATAAAAAGCTGCAAACTAATGATTTGGAAAGACGACCTACTTGAGACTACAAAAAGCTTTGGATACTTTACCTAACCCTCTTGTAGACTGACAACCAGAAATCTTAGCACTAAAAGTTTTCGGCATATCTTGACAATCGTGCATTGTTTTCTAAGTTAGAAATTCACAGAGACACCTATAATTAGAGACTAAGATCCTGAACCTAACAATACTTGGGCTAGGGCTTTACAAGGACCCCTTAATATTGTCCCTAGAGGAGCTCCTAATAAATAAGGATGTATTTTAAACAAGATTAATTTTCAGCATATGAATTTTCAGCCCCCTGTTTGGCATTTTACAGTAAGAGTGCATTTAAATGTGAATATACTGAATTTGTTGAATTCGTGTCTAAATAACTTCAAATGATTCTATTATTTCTATTCTACTGAACATTGACAGTGGTATATATTCATAATTACATTTTGTTCAGTACTGCTACAGCTACTCTCCCTGATTAAAACTGAAGCCAACAATAGATAGGGCTTCTAATCCAGAAAAGTGACAGTAATACTTGACAATATTGCTATTCTGAGCAGTCCTTTAAAACAGGAAACAATACACATTGCTTTAAAGTTGGAAAGTTAAGAAGGTATAAAACTGGGAAAAGGGAAGGATCTTAGGAGTTCAGGAAAATTTACATAATTGTAGGTCTAAGTAATTGACATTGCCCTCTATTCATTTCGCATCTAGCTACAATGGACCACCAATGTCCATTTTCTCTCTGCTTACTTAAAATTTTCTTTATTGCATCAATTTTTCTGATCATGTTCCCAACAGCATTTATTTCAAGGTGTCTGTTAAATCTAGGAAACTGAGGAGCAGGTTTTACATTCCCTTCCTGTAAGTCTGATGGTATCAGCAGAGGAGTATTAAGTATTCTCCTGCAAAAGATCTGAGAATAGTTTTGCTCCCCCACCTCCTCAAGGCATTTTCACCATTCACTCATCATAACCCTAAGACCTACAGAGATTGACCAGTGTATCCTGATGATATTCTTCAGGGACAAAGTAGAAGTTCAACAAAGTACTGTGATGTGTAATAAATTTTGTAAACAGCTTTGAAAAAAACCCAGGACTTTTTCTAATTAGCTCCAAATACATTATGAAATATCAGTTCTCTTCAGCTGAAAAGGCATCAGTTAAATTGCTCAGCCTACCACCCTTCCTCCTGGGCAGGTGAAACAAAGAGCCTTCAGGTCTCTAACTGAGAACAAGAGAGCACATGAGAGAAAAATGGAGTCTTAGAGAACTTAATCTTTCCCTTCATGCACACACATGGCTGGTAAATTTACCATTTGCAGCCCACACTAAGACTATTTTTTTCCTTTTAAATAACGGTCAGCTCCCTGTTAGTTCTTGTACCAACAACAGCAGAAGAGAGCCAGCCCTTGGCAGCCACTATCACCTGGAGCCACTTTCTTAGCCTGGTTCTGCTTCCTTCTATTCCTCCAGAACCATGGGCTCGATGGTTTGTGGAATGGGTTTGAGGGAAGATGCTCTTCCTTCCCTATCCTCTCCCTTTCTTCTCCATTTGACTCACATAATGAGCATATCAGAGAAGCAGAAAGAAGGGCAAGCAAAACCTTGTGAGAAGAGCAAAGAACCTTTCCCTTAAAGCAATGGAACAAGAGAGTCCCTCAGTATAAAAGAATGGGGCTTGTCTATGTGGCATATCATGTCCACTTACATTTTCAGCATTCAGTTCAGTGCTCAGTTCAAATCAGCACAACCTTGCATGTCAGGGTGAACTCCCCTTGGAAAAGGTTCCTGCCCTGCAGGTGAGATCAGAAAGAGCAGAGAAACACCACTTACCACACCCACGTCCTGTGAAACCCCTATGACTACTCCTCATTTCTTCTCACCTCACAGTCAGCAGGAGCTGTCACTCCTACTTGTTCACACAATCCCTGCTATTGACTTTGTCACTGCAAATAACAAGGGCAAAATTATTATCACTGACCTTGAACACTGCAGCAGCAAAATTAAATTTTGCCCACTCAGATTGGAAATTTGAAGCAGCTCTGCTAGAAACAAAGCACACGGAAATAATGTCTACATTTCTTTCCATCTTGAAGGAGCAGTGTAATTTTAGAAAAAAATTAAGTAAACATCACATTAAAAAAACCAAACCCCAACACTTCTGTGAGCCCAACTTCCATCCTGTTATACTTTCAAAGGGACTGTCATATCCACAGCAATTTAACTGTGAAACCAATTTTAAAATGTTTAAACAATACACTTAGTATATTTCTAGAGAGTGATGTCTGGCCTCCTGCTGCTGACCAAGAGATATCCTGTAAAGGAAGTAGCTAATCACTGTCTCCTTGGAAAATGTTTACAAAGGGAGTTTGGGATGATGTTATCTACATCCTGTTTAAGTAGCTATTTTGTTCTTTTAAATTAGATGGTGAACCAAAAAGAAGCATTCTTAGTAGTATTGTTATGCTTTTCCTTTCTGAATCTTCAGTTTCTGGATAGTTATTTCAAGGGTACCAGCTGTTTTTCACCTTATCTATCCATACTTTATACACATGTATTTTAAGAAGTAAGGTGTTTTGTGCTATTCGTATCAAAATCAGTTGGCAAACTGTATGTACACGTAAGCAACTGAATAAAAACGGATCAAATATGTTAATTCTGAAAGACCATCCAGGAAAGAAAGCTGCTTTGCTATGGACTACTGGAGGGAAATAAAAGTTATGATGACAATGCTGTTGTATTCAGTTATACTAAAGAAAAAACTTGTCTTTCCCTGATACCAGAATTAAATGTGATTTTGGTTTTATTGACACAGAATACAGATTTCAGTTTGCTGTATCCACTGCGTATTGCTCCACTGTGTGCTACCTTTGAAATTCATGGGAGAAATCATATCTTGTTTTATGGTCAAAGGCAATATCGACACCCATAAACATGAGACATGAATTTTGAAGTTCACAAGTTTTCAAGGGGGCCTCTCTACATGGTTACACTGTCATAACTGCAGTGGCTAAAAGACACAGTCAAGACAAGATTTTTAGGTATAGATAATGACTTTTTATTAGACCAGGTATTATAATACAGGAAAAAGTACATAGATTTCCAGATGTTGCTGTTTTTAAAGTTTAGTAAACTTTACCTTTCAACATGATTTCCTATAATACTATTGCATTCAGTTTGGGAGGTCTGGATGGATGGGCAGCTAGATACACACCTGGTAAAAAGCATTTTGAATGGTCAGGCTTGGGGGGTAGGTGTTTTACTGTAACTGGAGACCAGCAGTGAGTTGCACAGGGGTCTAAGCCGGGACATGTCCAGTTTAACACTGTTATCAATGTCAGCAGTGCTGGGGGATCTGGTGCAGTGCTCTCTCCTCAAGCTGACGCAGGCAGCATCAAATTGGGATGACAATTCAGTACACTTGAGGCCAGGGCTGCCATCCAGAGAGACCTAGACAGGCTGGAGGAATGGACTGACCAAGGACAAATGCACAGTCCTGCATGTAGGAAGGAAGAGACCCTTGCACCAAAATAGGCTGGGTGCTGGTGAGCAGGGAAGCAGCACTGCTGGAAAGGACGTGGAGGCTTTGCCAGGCAGAGGCTGCACACAAGCCAGCAACGTGCCCTGACAGCAGAGAGGGCCAACAGCATCCCAGGCTGTACTCACAGGCACAGAGCCAGCAGATAGAGTGATTACACCACCTCTAGACAGATCCATTTCTGGGCACCCCAGCACAAGAAGGACATTGACAAACTGGATTGCCTTCACCAGAGGGCTACTGAGATTGTTGGAGGCCAGAGCACTTGTCCTGAGAGGACATGCTAAAGGAACTGGGCCTTTTCAGCTTGGAGAAGAGATGGCCTCAGGGCAGATGCAAGAGCAGACTGACTACTTCTGAGAAGGTTATTGAGAGGGAGTGAGGTTTTTCACAGCAGTGCACGGCAGGAATATGAGAGACAACAAATAAAGCAAACCAAGCAAAGACAGTAATTAGATATAATTTTTTTTTTTAATTTTCAAGGGTTTTTTTAACCATGAGATCAGTCAAATATTCTAACAGGTTGGTCAGAGAAGCTGTGCAGTCTTCAGACTTGGAGGCTTTCAAGATCCAGCTAAATAAAGCCCTGAGCAACCAGGCTTAATCCCACAGCTGGCCATGCTTTGAGCAGAAGGCTGGACATGAGGTCCTTTCTAAACTCAGACATTGTGTGATTCTGAGATTCTCTACAAAAACCCTTAAGTCTCCTCAAAATCTTGTAGCTTTTTAACTGTGCCAGCTGGTCCGTAATGATCAGCCTGAGTGTTCACTGGGAATGGTGGGGAATCCACGGCTGGCAAATAACCCCAAAAATGCTCTGGCTAAATCAAAAACCAGCAAGTCCAAGTATTCCATGCTCCACTCTAGGTGCTGGCAGTTTTTCTACGGTTTTCCTTTTCTGCTTTGATGAATTCTAGTTGTGGCTCTCTTTCACCTTGCTCAACTAAAGGCTGACTGCTGGATGCTAATGTTTAACTGAAGCAACCTTTACAGAAGAAATGTCAGTATAGAGTAGCGAGAGAATTACTCAAGGTCTGATAACCTTGATGGGGTTATCAGACCAAAACCTTCACTAGCTCTGCAACTTTCCAAAAATGGAAATGTTTGATAAATTGGTGAATGTACCCAAAGCCTAAATCATCCTGATCAAAAGGGATGACCCAGGCTTGGAAGAGACACTAGAACTGCTCCACTAGCTGTAACAGAAACCAACACTCACATCAACAAACTGTTTTAAGAGTTTTAAGAGCTACAAACTTTAATTATAACAGAGAAGTACATTTAGATGATACCTTAAATAGGGCTGACAATATGGGACAGCCATATCTTTGTCATATCATAGCTCAGATGAAGTTTTTCATGTGCAATTGCTAGCAGGCTCTCACTGAGGACAATTTGTTAAATCCAATGACTCTGATTACTACCTAGTTTGCATAAGATTTTGCAAAGGTGTTGACTTTTCATACAGTGACTCTTCTTAGGTTTCTATTCTCTGTTTTTCCTCCCAAATATGTTAGCAAGCTTTTCTCCTTTTCTGGAATTGCTTCCTACACTATATTATCTGGCTTTCCTCTAATGTTGTCAGCTGACCCTGCCACATATCAGATGCTCTGTCAGTGCCAAGGAACCTTCTCATTCATGATCCCACACCACAAGGACACTGAAAAGCTTTCAGAAGGAGGCTGTGCTTTTACAATGATCTATGTTAAACAGATCTAAGTAAACAGTACTGGAAAAATGTGTGGTCTTGCTCTCTTGCCACTGTTTGGTTGTGGCAGCAGTTGAGCTAATATGAGTGGGTGGTGAAATGAATGAAATAATTTGTACTGTATGGCAGAACATGTATAATTTTTATTTAGGTTATGTGAGTTTATTTTTCTGCCTGGATTAATTTTTGTGTTCATCCCATTGTGTGGTAGTACACGCTCCACTAGCTGGCCCATTGTAAGGAGCAGGTATGGACCCAGAAAAAATAGTGAATTGAATGAGCTTAAAATAGACTTGAAAGCACAACTTTAAGAAAATTATTTTTACTCTGATTCAAGGCCAAGCTATGTTTGTGGACTTGCAGTAACTTGGTGGGAAAAAGATGTATCTTGAAGTACAACTGAACTTCAAAGATCCAGCTTAAGCTGAGGCAGTAAGTTGGTTCTTCCACTTGGTTCTGATGGTAAAATCCAATTTATAAGTACTACTGTTGCAAAATCTTCCAGGAATCTGAGCACAAGTGTACAAAAATGCCTAGTTGGTCATGTTCCCTTGGGAACAATATGGTCCATCCTAGCCATTGTCATCTTGCAACTGTTAGCATGGCTCCTTTGGATCATAAGTTACACTTTAAAGCAGTTAACTACTGATTGAAGCTCTGAGAACAGAAGAAATGTCTTGCCTTTTCACAGAGCAAACCTCTGATCCTCTGAGAACACAAACCAAGCATGAATCTACTTTACTCGAGGAGACCATTTCAACTGAAGAATGTCACATTCAAGGATCAGTATGTCAGACTGCTGTCTGGGCATGTAATTTACAACTGAATATTTGTATGAGATTGTGTACTGTAAGATTTACTTCTGGATTTCCTTCAGGCCACAAAGCTAGAAAGCACTCTTTCTGTCAAACCTCCATTTGTTTGTGTATGTATGCATACATGTGAACTTCTCAAGGAAAAAGTGTTAAAGAAAAAGGCAAGATGGCTGGGATGTAGTTCTCTGAAGTACAACTCAGCCAGGAGATTGGCCTAACAACACAGCTGCCACAGAGCACATGATATGTGATCTTGGATATATATGACTGTATTTGCGTTTCTTAAACCACAGCGACCTTCAAGCTTTATGCTGGGAATGAGCTTACAGCTTACTAAAAAGAATGTCACCTACTGAATGTGATTGCCAGGAATATGCAGGATTTTTCCTTTTACCTGGAATTCTTCAGCAAAGCAGAAGTCAGGTTGCCCCAGTCCCTGCTGTGATAATGGTATTTATCACTGCCTCTGAGAAAAGCCAGTGAGCAAAACTGATCATTTTGGAAACCTAAAGAGAAATGTGCACTGGTTGTTGGCAGAAAATTATTCTGAATTCCTGAACCTTGTCAGTTAGCCTTAAAATTAAAGAATCTGTTAATGAAATCTGTGTGAATCTTGGTGTGAGGCACATTGGCATTATGATGACTAATTAATGTTTAAAAACATAAACTGAGCTCTAAAACAAGATCTTGATAATGCAGCATCTCTGGGACCCTCTACTTTTGCACTGCTCCGTTGAGTGTACTTCTCAACAAAAGACCATTTTGGTAAACTATAGGTTACAAGATACAGAGTAACTTTGCCCCTTCAGGTTTCTTGCCTGGCCATTTCTTCTCAGAAGTGGAAAAGTTGACAATGTTGAGTTGGAAGAGCTCTCAGAAACTCCTCATCGTGGTACAAGACCCATGAAAAACACTGGGCCCCCTTTCCTTGCTCTGCAATCAAACTGGAAGGACATTCTAAGGTTAAGCCTTTAAAATGGCAATCGTCAACGTGGGCATCTCAGTTTTGTGCCTCCACCTCGGCATGGCAGAGGCTCACTTGGTGACCCAGCCGCGTGTCCCACGGGGAGAATGACCCGGCACCTCCCCGCCAGCCGGGCCCTCGCCAGGTCCCGCCGTCCGCCCACCCACCGGGGCTGGGTGCGGAGGGGCCGTGCCGGCCGCTCGCCCCACGCTGCAGCCGCGCCCGGGCGAGCTCCGCTGGCGCGGCTCGGCCGCCGTGGGGAAGCAGCTTGCTCAGAGGGAAGGGGAGGGAAGGGGAGAGGAAGGGAGGAAAGGGTAGGACCTGCCTTGCGCTGCCTTGCCTTGCCTTGCCTTGCCCTGCCTTGCCTTGCCTTGCCTTGCCCTGCCTTGCCCTGTCCTGCCTTGACGGGCCGAGGAGGTGCCATGGAAAAAAGTTGCGGCCACTTTAGAGCCGGGTGGTGAGAGTCGGGAGCGCGTGTGGGTACCTGGTAGAGCCGGCGGCTTCAGAGAAGAGCAGCCCCAGCTCAGTACTTCCTCCTGCCGATAAGATCTTCGCCAGCGCTCGTCACGGGTGGCGGCCGCCGCCGCCGTCGCTGCCCTACTTGAATCTGTTTCAGACTCCTCCCGAGGCGAGAAGGGAGCGGGAGAGCGGCGAGGCGGGAGGGAGGAGGCGATGCGCGGGGCCGCACCGCTCCACCCGGCCTCCTCCGCCCCGCGCAGCCCCGCTCCCTGCGCTGCTGGCAGAGCCGGCCGGCCGGCGGAGCCGCGGCTGGAACCAGCATGGGGACCTTAGGCAAAAGGAGAGAAAACCAGTGAGTTTGCCGTGCTGCTTTATGTCGCCCCCCTCCCCATGGCGGCGGCTACCGGGGTCAGTGTCACGCCACCGCCCCTGAGAGCGTGCGGTGCCCGCTGGGGCGGGCGCGGCTCTCCCCACGGCGGGGCTGGGGGGAGCTACCGTGGGGCTCGGGGGTGGTACTGCGGGGGCCGGCCGGGGCCCTCCCGAGTGGGACAGGGAGAGGAAAGAAGCGCGGGAGGGGGTGCGCGGGGGAGGATTTTGTTTCTCCCTTTGGGATGGCAGTGTGCGCCGGGCAGGCGGGTCAGCGCGGGATGGAAGCCTCACGTTACGGTGTCGGCTGAGCGGGAGAGGGCTCGGTTACCTGCGGCACGGCCGGGGGCCGCCGGGCCGGGGGCCGAGAACGCGGCTGTCACCGCCCCGCCGGGGAAGCGGCACCTGCTCCGGGGTCGGTCCGCCAGAGGACGGTCACTTATTGGTGATGTCCTCCCCACCGCCACAAGCGCAAGGTGGAAATGCAGGGCGGGTGCCCCCCCGCTGCCCCCCCGCTGCCCCTCAGTCCTGCTTTCGTCTGTTTGTCATGCCGGGTGACTGCTGCGAGAGGAGCTGTTCTAAGGAATAGCCAGAGGTGCCACCGTCTGAGCTTTGCCTGTCCGGTGTGGCCAAGTCGACCACAGCATTACTGTAAACTTTTTTCGGGTGTGGAAACTTCAGGTTTTCTCCAGCCCGTTGCCAAAGCCTGAAATATCTTCTGCCTTAACTCCTGCTTTGTTACTCACTTGCTAAGATCCTCTGTCCTGTGTTGAAGAGTCACTGGATTAAAGCTAGGAGAGGGGCTTAAGCTTGTAAAAAGAAAACACTGAAAGTGGATCTGGCCCTTGTTCTTTTTAGATGAGAACAGGAAGTCAGATCACAAAGCTAAGAGGGAAATTGAGAGAAAGGGGGAAGGGAAGAGAACATTTACATATCGGCCACTGTCAGCCTAACTACGGCGGAGCTCAGTGATGGTTGCTGTCTCTGAAGGGTCAGGCGTGTATTTTCCTGAATTTGAAACTATGGAGGCCTGGGATCAGTGTTGGGTTGTAAATGACACCGTAGTCAGTTTCGTGGCTTTCCCAGCATTCAAATGAGATGGAAAGGTAAGGATAAGGCTGGACATTCACGAGGAGGAGGTAGGGTCCAGACAGTCTTCCTAAGGCATGTGTATTTTTAACTTCATGGACGAGTGCCTGTTCGGGGATGTTTATGAATTTACTTCTATCTGTATGTAATAGGCACACTGGATGAATTTCTGTGCCTTTTCTTCCTGGGACTGTCAGCTGGTTAATAGAGTCTTCCATAGTGTTCCAAGAAAAGTTGTATGGAAAGCTTAAGATAGCAGCTTAAAGATGCTGGAGTCACTTGCTTAGGAAGACTATGGAGTGTCTCAAATAAACCCAAAGAATCCCTGAAATTTCAGGAGTCCCTGAAATAAACCCAGGTTTTATTGAAATGGCAATGCTTGTTGTTCTTTTGTGGACTGTATGGTTACACTCTCAAGTCAGATTTTGTAGTGGTTCCTGTTGTTTACAGGCAAATATGTTTCATCACTTTTAATCAACACAATATCGTTCCTATTTACTATTTAATACAGAAATATGAACTTGTATGCAAGCATTGAATACCCTTTAATATTATCCATAAACATACACACTCTTGAAATAGAAGTTATTATATGATCAAAACACAAGTCTAAAATTATGTATGTGCTTTATTTTGGTCTCGTCTACAATTGTTATTAAATACATTTATTTGCTCATGTATACTATTTTAAAACAACTTAATAGGAAATAATAGTATAGAATAGATGCAAATCAGTGTATTTGTTTTGATTGTGAAATACTCCACTAAGAGGTTGTGCTGATATTTTGTCTACTTAATAGTGATTTTCCAGATTAAATTAATAAAGCTAGTCTGGTATTTTCCAATATGTCTAATAGTTAAATTTTTTTCTCCTTTACTTTTTGTGGGTACACAAACATGTGGTGGTAGCTTGTTGCATACTCTCCAACAAAGAGATGAGACTTCTGATAATCTTGACAGATCATTCAGGGAGCTCTATAACCATGTGCTCTGCAACTGACATTTAGCAGAAAAATAAGTCACTTACTGAACAGTCCCTTTGGTGTACATACTAAGTGGGAGGGTTATGTCTTTCAGCACCCTAACTAGAAGGAGTTAATTGTCCTTTAAATCTCTCCTCCTTTCCCATGTAAAATTTGCCACTCTATCTTCCTGTGTTTATTTCACTATTGTGCTTTCCTTTAGGCAACCTGCCCAAGCATGCAGCACTGCTCCTGAATCAGCCCTGGAGCTGCAGCAGACCAGCCACTGTCCCAGCCTCTCAAATCATACTCAGGTCATGATGGTGCCACTGGGGGACCTAGCCAAAGGAGCCACTTTGGAAGACCTTCTTGAAACCTGCATTCAGTCTTTTGGTGAGTGTCTGGAGGTTTTTAGAGTCATAATTGTTTGTTTCTGTTCTGGCTATGTTTAAATCCTTTAGTAGTGAATTAAATTGATTTATCGGTGGAGTAGAAAGGTGTTAACTGAGAATTGTCTGTGCTACAGGTGATTGTATTTTTGATAGATGAATGTGTTTATGCATATGTGTGTAATATATGCTAAGAGATTAGTGTAACTACTGCTTTTTTTTGAGGGAACCAGACAAATTCCAATTATCTATACTTCTAAGAGTAGTTTTGTTGTTCCGTCAAGTACCAATTTTGTAAACTTTAGCAAGTAATCATTATATTTTTGCATATTGAAATAACATTCTCATAATCTGTGTAAGCAGCGTGTTCATAGTAAACCTTTTTAAATGAGAAGGGCTATTTTTAAACTAGATGAGATAACACTGGATTGCTCTTTGCATTATCAGTATAGATTTAAAGCTGCTTCTCTATAAAAGAGAAAGAATCCAAACAGAAATCACAACTGTATTTTTTTTTTAACCTGTCGGTTATCCATTTGTCTTTTTACAATAAGAATTGAAATATGGATAAGCATAACCATTGCCTAAGCTATGTATCCCTAGTTTCCTTTTCCAACTTTTTCGTTAGTAAATGTGTTTATATTTATATTATTAAAAAATGTTATTACTGAAGACACTTAAAGTGATTCTGAATAATTTGCTTATAAGTGGCACATCTGTTTGTTGATGCTGAGTCTTTCAGAGCTGTGAGCTACTTCCAAAGTATATGTGCCAAAATCTTAGTTTCAGAAGTAGTCCTTAGAAAATAAATGTACTTGAACACCCACTTAGCTCTAAAATAATTATCTATATAGTTAAATAGTAACACATCGTGCTGATCTACTGGTATAGTGCATAAATACCATGTAAACAATGACTAATCTTTCACATTTGTTTGAAACATTTTTTTAACTTTAAAGCCTTCTAATCAGCATGTGCAGAGAAATGTATGCCTGTGAAAATCTAGTGAAACATGTAATTGTCCGTAATGTCTTGTTTCTTTTTTGCTTCTTTTCTCCCTCAATTCATTATTGTGAAGACACTGAAATGCTATAAAGCTTCCTCAAAAAATGCTGGTTGATATCTTTATAAGTTTCAGTTCAGTAGGAGAGGGACGAGATATCTAAAACATAAGACCTTCAGGCAGTTTTAATATTGTGACTACTTGACCAATGTCTCCACATTTTAATGAAAAAACAGTAATATAAATGTAACATTATACAAATCCAGTAAAATTATTAAGGTGATTGATTTAAAGTAGTGTAGGTGGAACCCTGAATGGGAGATTATTTTTGGCTAATACTCTGTATAACAATATAGACATGCTAAGGTGTTCTCAGATTCCTGTGCATCAGTATATTAAAAGCACTAAGGTAACAAAGAAAAACAGGTGTACCTGTGCAGTTCAGCTACACATGCATGTGAATCTTTCTTAAGGGTTTCATCCTTCAGCTCGAAAACTCACTGTAGTCCACTAGATAGGGTTTTCTTGACAAGCTGTACATAGGTCGAGCAAGGTGAATTGTAGGGCATCAGCAAACATCATTATAACTCACTAAGGACTGCTAAAATCATATTGTGTGCTACAGAGGTTTAGGCTCTTCATTGGACAATCCATAGTAGTGTCTGTATTTATGCATCTTCTGTGACATTATGCATGTTCTTATGCTGTGTTGGAACTTCCCATTAAAGTATTTAAATCAAAATACAACTGTTACAACTGTAGATAACCCGCATAATGAAGTTCATTAAAGAAGGCTGTTGTAGCTTTGTATCAACAAAACCAGTGCAAAATTCATTCCCATTATTGTGCCAATAGAGGAAGAGGTGAAAAACCTTTAATCTGGCATTTTGAAGAGGAGTGGGGGTAGGGAGCAAAATGGTGAGAAAAAGACATAGTTGCAGAATGATTACAAGAAATCTGAATGATTGAGCAAGTTTCTTCCCATGCATAGTACTGAAGTAAATCTTCTCCCCTGTATGCTAATAGTTCTGTTTAGACTGAGATTATATCTTCAGTCTTGGATATGCTGACCAATAACATTTTGTATATTATTCTATAAAGTCATTATTGTGATTTGAGCAAGTTTTATTTAAAAGTTTAAAGTACAGAACCCCCCCAAGACATTGTACATTTGAAGTTTACTTTCTGGGAAAAGCCCTTGATTCATTTGCTGTCTAATCTTAAGGAGGACAAGAGGCAGCAGATAGAGATGGTGATGCTTCATGTGTCAGAATATATACTGCGTGAGGTTAACATTATACTGCATTTGCTGCTGTTATGTGTACTAATACAATTCCTCTGTAATGGATGCAGCTGAGTTTATGTTCCTGGACTCAATGATACAAGTCTGGAAAAAGCAAACAGCATGTAAGAGAGGCTGCTGTCAGCAATGGTATGTGAGGAGAATTTGGCAGCCTTTTGCTGTATAGGCAGAGAATATCACAAGAAGGTCTAGCCAAGAAGGTATTAAGAATTAATACACACTTACAGCTGTGAAGAACACAAGCATAAATAGTTTGTCTTACAACATGGATTAGGAGGCGAAAGGAGGCAGGGGATATGGTAAATTGAAATTAAGAGTGAGACAACTAAACTTTGCTGCAGTATTGTAAATGGATTCCAAGATGTTTTGTAGAAATACTCTTTCCAGAGAGCCAAGTTAATCTAAAAGCTTAGTCAGTGCAGTTAACTTAAATTCCTACTTTGGAGTGAATTGAGTCTGCTCTTTCACCTCTCAAACTTGGTCTTCTTTAGCTTGGACTGATGAATGACAGGCATGTGCCTTAGCGACAGAAACAGTGAGGATCATATGAGGTAGTCTGAAGTCATGTAGGTGGTCACTACATCTGAGAGAGTAGCATTATACCAGTGTTTATTCAATAGCATGATGAGGAGATGCTAAAAGTAGAGGTTTCTTCAAGTCCCATGAAAGTTTGAATCAGGATGACTGAGATGAATCATCCTGCAAATGAGTTGCCAGAAGAAAAGGCAACAAAAAAGCGAGGATGTAAGTGAAGGCAAGAGTTTGGGGAAAAAATAGTGTGATGAGAGTTTGAAAGTAGGAAGTGTCTTAGAAAGGAATATTGGTCCTTTCCTAGAAGATCTGTAGACACTTGAAACCAGTCTCATTAGTTTTAAGAGAAGAGATTTGGTTATACAGGACAGTGATTCAAAATATGTTCCACGTGTCTCGGAAGACCTCCCAACGTTGTAAAGTAGCTACAGGATGGTGTTAGTGCTGTGGTCTGGATTGACAAGAAGAATTGTAGAGCACAAGTAAATGCATCCCATGTGATTGCCTCATAAAAGAAGGTGAAGAAAAGAGAAAGAAAGAAGGGAGGAGAGTGCATAGAGAGGAAGAGAAGGAGGTAGGGTAAAATGATTAAAAAAACTAGAAAATACAGTAACTGCAGAAAAAGGTTAGATTCAGTTCAGCCTCCACATCAGAGATATTAATTCTGAACAAAAAGATCATAAATAGATAATTAAAAGTAGCTTTTCCATTGGCAACAAGAGGGCTGAAGTTGTAATTTCACGGAAACAAAGAAGTAGTTAATAGATCTTGGCCTGGAATATGACAGCTTCAGGAGGGAGATAATTTATTCTGGAGGAAATCTTCATTAGTTACTGTGATTCTGGAGTGGAATTTTACATAGAACAGTGACTGACATTCATTTTTTTCCATTATATAGTACATAAAATGCCTGGAAAAAATGTACTTTTGACTAGCAGACGGTTCTCTGAAAGTTGATATGGCTTTGTTTCCTATTTTGTTGCTAGTTTTAAAGGCACTTACTTGATCAGCTTTGTTGTTGAAACCAACACAGTAGGATCTAGTTTGCTGGCAGGTCAGTAGAATGCAGGGAGCATATGCTTAGTAGCACAGCCCTACTTTTATGCCTGGTTCTTATAGTAATCTTTGTGAGACTGCGTAAATGCATAACATATATTTAGTTCAGAAAGTGTTACAGATCAGAGAGGAAAAATGTATTAGCAGTGTTCACTTCATGGGATCCCTTATTTGTTAACTTTGTATCTGCTAAATATTCGTGACATTTATCACCTAGGGTATCCTCATGCTACTGTGAACTTGAAGTTCTGACTGTGTGTTGTGAAGTCAGTTTCTAATCTAGAAATTTTTTTTTTTTTTAACTTGGCAATATGTTAGTGTATGGTACGATGTCCCTGTTTCTTTCCTTTGACTGTGTCTGTTTTTATCTTATAAATGTACCCTTCTAGAGGAGGGTTTAGGGATGCTTATTTTTTTAAAAAAACATGCCTTTCAAAGATCCAATGAGCTGGTTTAACATGCATTCAAACTTATAAACTGTGTAGGGTCAGAGGGCCTTTTCCTCGCCCACAAAAAATGTTTGTTTAAATTGTTTTTACAAGTGTTTAAAGACTCTGTTACAATCAGTACAGCATGTGTCTTCAATAGGGTGTCAATTTGATATCTCCTTGTTTTGTCTTCAATAAGGTGCTGAAATGTTACTTAGAATTACCTAACAAACAATTCCAAGAGTGCACTTGAAAGCCATCATTTATTCAAACTCATGTCTTCCTAAAAAATTCTGAGGATCATTTAAAAGCTGAGAATTCCCTAAGAGCTCAAAATGTTATTTTTATGAAGGTATTTCTGTCCTTGACCTTTGAGGGCAAGATCTTACTCTTTGCTTCTTACATTTGAGTGCTGGAAGTATGTTTACTGTAGCGTAAGGATGACCCATGCTTATCCTACCATTCAGACACTTTGGTTAAATAGAAATCAAGAAATATCACCTTCAAATGCATGTCACAGTACAGTGTCCCTGTGTTTGCTTTCTTTAAAGAGATGTAAGTAAAGGGCTTTAGGAAAGCAACCAAAATATTTCTGAGACCATGTAGCATAATTCTGTGTGAAATCTCATCCACGATAAACTGCAGTGGAGCTAGTTGTTTATACATATATGTCAATTTTAACCCATGGATGGCTTAAAGGAAGTTGGAAATTATAACTTCAAAGATTAGCAATGTTCTTAATAGAATTTATGTGAAACTAACGTGATTTGCAACTTCTAATGGTCATAATGGTCATAGACAGCTAGGTCTAGGAGTGGGTTGTGATGTAAGATGTTCTGCAGTGTTTGATCCATGCTAAACTAGCTTGTTGCCTCAATGGGTGATAAAGTGAGATGTTTGTAAACAAACCTTAGAAACACTGGAAACTACGTTCAGACTAATCTGGATGAAAGATGCCATGGAATTGTTTTGATAGAAATCAAAAATCTCACAAAGGTGCTGGTGCTGGTGGCCTCTTAGGTGTAAGCTGCCTAAAACGGTACAAGTTAATCATAGTTCACATTTTCTGGAATAAATAATAACTACATTATTGAGTTGTCTAGTTATGTGAACTACTGATGTTTTTATATTGCTCATATCAATATCATGCACAAACATATTGATTTGTAGGAATTCTTTTAGAGCCAGCTGCATATTGCCTCCATCTTACAAACAACACAGGCAAGTCAGAGTTCACTCTTTAGAGCCATAGGCATTTTCTACTCTAAAATACAGAAAAAATGAAAACTATCCAGTTTTTCCCATATCAGTTATCTGGAAAAACCCACTCCACTTTTAACATAAATACATTCTTCCAGTCTAGTTCAGACATACAATTAACTTCTAAAACAATCACAGTTCAATTACTGAGTTTATCTTTTTATCAAATTTACTGTCTAACAAATTCTAATATAGAATTCTGATTCAAAGGCAATAAATTCTTTCAATGTGTATGCACACCCACAGAATGCAACTATGGCCATTTGCTTTTTTTCCTCTTAGGTTTGCCTGAACAATTGTTTGCTTTTGTCTCATGCTGCACAAACTTGCAGGGTTTTATCCCTTGCTCTTGAAGCCTGGGCTGAATATTGAGGTCTCCAATCTCCCTCAGAGTCGTTAAATTTTACTCACAATGCTGTTCTGTATGAAAATGCTGTTGATCATTGTGTGTTAAGTAATCTGAGTGCTGTTTGGTCAAATACAGTGCAGAAACCTTAGTATTACTTGGCAACAGAAACTATGTTAATGATCAATTAATGACATTGTGGGAACAGAAGAGTCATTACTGCTCTGTAGAATGCATGACATTGTGGGAACAGAAAAGTAGTTACTACTCTGGAGAATTCTAAGTGCTGTTTTGCTAACTATTAAAGTTAATTGTGATTGTACCAAAATGAAAATGATTTCTTTTTTAACCTGATGTCTGTAAAAAAAATTTCCCAAAGAAAAGGACCTTTAGATATCTTTATATATACATTATAAAATTCTGTTTAGCTAATTTGACTTCAGTTTTTTTAATATAATTTTCCAAGGCCAAGAAGTAAGTAATAAAACAAAATGAAGAAAACTTAGACCTTTTTCTTTATAAAGCAGTCTCCTATTTACTTATCTTTACCACAGGGATATGACTGAAAATTCTATCTCCACACCTCTAAATATAACTTCAGGAAAAATCAGTATAACTTTTATTTAGCAAGGCAAAATCACCATCCAGCTGATACCCAGACAGTTCCCAAATGACAGCAGCCCTGACAAACTTGCAGCCTGTTTTTAAATGCTAAGCATTAAATGATATGACATGAAATATCCCATTGGTCAGTTGGGGTCAGCTGTCCTGGCTGTGCCCCTCCAGCCTCCTCACAGGTGGGGCAGCGTGAGAAGGCATCCCCAGCTGCTGGATTAGGAGCTAGTTTGCCATAGTCTGTAAACACCAGTTCCAGAAAGATACCTAGAAGTTAAAGCAAAGACTAGAAAGCTTAGGTGTGTAGTGGTAAGTCAGGAATATTAGAGCAGGATGAGAACTGGAGCATGCAACAGTAATGAAAATAAAGGTCAGGAACAGGGACCCAAGCGATTTGAAACTTCTTCAAGCCCTGGAGAGGCAAGCAGCTTGGTGTCTACTAGTGTAGACACTAGCTTGAACCTTTGGATGGGACAGGCTTCGTGCTTCCTTGGATGTGATGACGAGCTGCCGCAGGATCAATCATGCAGTTAGAGGGAAGCTTGTTGTAAAACACTGTGGTTGAGGGATGTGTAGGGGTTAAGCACACATCTGGGTTCAGTGGTCAGATAGTGACACTGCCCTCAGAAGTTTCTGGTTCTCTTCTGGGTGTCTATTTTGTCCTATCCCTCAGTGCTTATGCTAGAACAGCTGTGTTGCCAAGCATTACACTTGAATTATTCAAGAGTTGTCCGCAGCTCAAAAAATGCACACGGCTCCAGTATCATGATTTAAAGATTTGGAAAAAGGCTTGAATGCTCAAATTATGTTCTGTACGCTTTGGAGAAAAAGACTGTTTGATTAAAAAGTTTGCATCTAAATTTGCTAAAATCAATATTTTAAGTATGCTGCAGAATGATGTGTGGTGTGCATCCATGTGTGCAAACTTATTATCTTCTTATATGTGCCTCATCTGAATTTCCAAGGCTAATGGAATGCTTTCCACCCACATTGCATTTGGTTTCTCTCAAAGTACATTTTAATTTCTGAAAATCATCCCATTTCCCTTTGACAAGAGCTTTTATCTCCTTGTTTTCATTTCAAAGAATTACCCACCTAGAGCTCTTTCTGCAAGATGAAGCTTTCCAAAAGCTGTTTCTGAGAGAGGGTAATGGTTTTCCCTGGAGATTTTTCTCCCATAATGTTCCCTACCCTCACACAGAACAGTCTTATTATTCTTTTTGGATGCATATTATGCTCTCTTTTGTCTTGGATATATCTGCATTGTTTATGAGTATTTGGAGGAACAGGAGTGGGTTCTTCCTCCTCTATTCTGTAGGGAGTTTAAAGGGAGTAGACTTTAAGAAACACCAAGTTTATGGGGTTTCTTCTGTGTTTACTTGGCTCGTTTAGAGAGCTGTTGGTGCAGGATTGATCACAAAGTAGTGCAGTTCTTTCCTCTCAGGAAAATACTGATTTCTTCTAAGCTTAGTTTTGGAGTTTTTCTTCCTAAGATCAATTACTTGTGTAAATAAATGACGTATAATGCAATTGTTGCAAGCATGTATGGACAAAAAGCCAATTTAAAAAGACATAAAAAGACCAAACCAAAACTTTAGTGCAATTTCCTGAGTTTTTTGGTGCTTTCTTCTAAACATAATGTCACTCTTGTTGCATGAGGAGCAACATCACCATCCTGTACAGAATTAAAGGTAAGCTGGAGAGCTCAAGATTCCACCTGCTTTCCACTGCAACTAAAACTAAAAAAAGCATTCTATTACCTCGTTACTGTGTCATCTTTTAAAGGACATTTTTATTAAGTTATATTATTTCTGAAAGATATTAAGCACTTAAGATTTGAAATAAAGAAAAATTCCCTAAGGATGAGTACAAAGTCCTACTTAGAGTAATCAGTTGTAAAAACAGTATGGTAAAATCCTTCATATACAGCATATCTGCAGGAAAGGATCTCGTTGTGAAGATGGACTTTAAAACAGAAAATGGTTTAATGATATTGTATCATTGCAGAAACTCTAAGTGCGTGCACAGAGGGATGTGTGCACTTTTGTGTTTTCTGTATATACATTGTACATGTACATTTACTTACATTAAAATGTATGTGTGTATAAAGGTATTACATAAAGGATATAAAAAATAATATTCCAACTCTGGTGCTAAGATCTCCTCTGTAGTACTATATTCAGGTTTGCTTCATAATGGTGCGAGCTACAAAGAGCTCAGAAAACAACATCAAAGTTGACCAGAGAGCTAGAAAACCTGGCCTCTGAGGAATAAAAAAAATGACAAATTTGGTGTTTCTTAGCTCAGAAAATAGATGAGGAAAGCAACCCTTAAACAGAGAAAACATATTGATAAGGGAAAGAAATTTTTTTTCTGTCTGCTGGAGTCTGGGCTTTAGCAGCCCAGGTTGCCTGAAATACTTGATTAGACAGAAAGGAGAATGCTTAAATGATGGAGAAGCTCAAGTGTTGGAATAAGTCACCTACAAAAGCTATGAAGTCCTCATCACTGTAGAATTTTAGAAACAAATTAAACTGGTTCTGAAGCATGATTTTGAGAAAGCTGATTCTGCATTGGAGCAGCAGCATAGAATATATTAGCTCCTAGCCCTGATTTCTGCCATCAACTGAGCTTTCAGCTGTCATTAAAAAATTAGTTTAAGTTAAATCTGCTTGCTGACCCTCCATAATGTTGTCATAACTGATAAGGAGAATAATGGCTTCTTACGAATCTGATTCTGACCAAATGTATTCAATTTAACCAAGAGAGTTAAATGACTAGCTCTGTTACTGGCTATCAAATACCAGCACAAAAGTAATAAGCCTGGAGTAAGAAGGCTACTATGGGTTGCATAAGTTTTAAGCTAAAGAGGAACAGAGTGTTTCCTGTCCATAAAGGGAATTTCCAGAGAGTATCTACAAAATACTCATGAAATATTTTATTTAGTTTTGGTTGCTTCTAGCCGTTTTAAAGTTGTCTTGCGGTACTGCACCTTGCATGTGGGGCAGATGCATTGACTTATGGCTGTTTCAGTTCAGTCACTAAATCCTACCACGTGCTCCTACATGTATCTGCATATTTCATACCTCTGTGTATTTCATCAAGGCCTTTGAGACCTTGAGATCTTTAGAACATAAGTTTCCTCAATTTCCAGATCACATGTTGATTTAATAATCTTTGTAGACATTTATAACACCATCCCCATACCATCTTCTTTAAACTGCCAGAAAAAAAATTGCAGAAGTCTTGAAGAATTCTATGTAGCGCATCAGAATAGCAACCCACGACTTTCAGCTTTGCACTTAACTTCTGGCAATTCCTTGATGCTTTCTTGCACTGCATTGTTTTTGGTGCTACTTTTTGATAACCACTGGAAGACTTAAGGGGGTTTACAAGAAGTTATTCATGTTCTTAGTAGCTTAGTCACTGATCATGTGATGTCAGTGCTCTGTGATTCACTTCTGATTCATTTCAAATTGTACTCTAGGTGATACAGTTGGAACCTGCTTATGAAATACAGACAGTGCTTATGAAATAAAGGCCTTTTAGACCTAGAAAAGCTAACTTTTCTTTCCTGTAAAGTTCAGTTTGGTTAAGACATCCTTGGCATTCTTATTATTGCCTTATCATTGCATTAATGAGCAGGAGGGAAGGTCTCAGTACAGCGATCTTCTCTACTGAACATATTCTTTTTGTTAAGTATATTTACCACAGACTCATGGCCATTGGGACCTGGTAAGAAGCAGATAGTTTGCTCTTAAGGCCTTACTGACTTTTGAGTAATTTGTTTCTCTAAAGCGTTCAGGGAGCAAGTGATACTTAAGCTATTTCTAAATCAAGGATTACGAGGAGTCACTCACTGGATCATGCAATAGAGTGGCTGATGGGCCTAGATTAGAATGTTCTTACCCTTGTGTGTTCTGAGTCTCACATAAGAAATGGAACTTTTGTAATTGTAGTTTTTAGTCGCTTTGTGCTGCTACATAGATCATAAAATACTTGTCATTAACTGTCACTGTGCTCTCACTCATTGAATTAAATGCTGGAAAAGTATATTCAACTGCTTTCTTGTTTGTTTCAGAGTACATTTATTAAAAATCTTAGTACAATAAGGGAACTTACAGGAGAAAAGCATGCAGCCAGTTGGTTGTTCGTATTTTGCTGCAGCGAGACAAAGCTAAGGCTTACACGGTAACTTGCAGCTTTCTTTAATGTAAATTGACTTAACTGAAACACACCCATCCCACTTTGGTTAGTGTTCACTCAGTGGTTTTGCTCAGCAGGCTGTGTGGTTAGAAGCAGGTATGCAAACGGAAATGAAAAGGAGTCTCAGAGTTTTGAAACAAACTGCTGGGGGTTCAAGAGAGGGCTGCAGAGGCATTCAGAGGCACGCTTGCAGCACAGTCAGGAAGGCCCTCTTGCTGGCTCCACCATTTGCACAACGATGCTTTACCATAAAATTGTGTGCTGCTACAGTTCCATGCAGGCTCGCTGTTCAGTGCTCAACCGTACTGGGAACCTTTAGATTTCTTTTTGCGGAGTGTTTAGTTTGTTTTTTAAGTCATCACTAATACAGTGTTTTTCTTTGTGAAGGTGAACCTTTTAGTTGGATGAGAGACCAGATAGCCCACAACCTAGTATTGCTTTAATGTGTGCAAAATAATTGCATGTCATTGTAATGAAGGGTATCTTTGTTGCAAGGTAATTAGGTCTGGAGGTGGTGAAGCATAAATACACTTTTATTATGCAGGAAAATACCATAAATATGTTGACCTAATTACTAACAGTGGGCAGAACATACTGTTTTTCTCTGCACCTTTGTGACATGAAAAAGCTAAAATGGAAGAGAGACCTTCTAGAAGAAAAAAAGTCAGTTGGGAACCTGGGGCCAAGTGGTATCTGTGTTATGTCATAGCAGAAGATTTTGGAATGCACACAATGAAAGTGCTAAGAGAGAGAGAGTGTGTTATTTTTTGTCTTTGTTGTCTGGAAATGATCGATATTGAGCACTTATGAGAAGCTGTATGTTCTTAATAGTATGTGTGCACATATCCATTTGGCTTCCAAGTTAAGCTTATACTAAACTGCTTTCCTGCTTAAACAGGAGCTAGTGGATGGAGCTTCTGGCAGAACATCAAGTTTTGTCAAAGGATGAAAACTGATACAGGCCTCTGTGTGCAAGGCCTAGAATAATTTTACTCTTCCTGAAGACACTCAAAGAGTACAAAATGCCAAATACTAAAGGCCTGAATAAGTATTGATTCTTGATGTCCCAGCCTTCCTCTGCAAATTTCCTACTTCTCTAGCTGAATAACTTGCTGGTTTGCCCTCAGTGCTCATTCTGTAATACTTAGGCAGTTTATATCTCAGAAGGATTCTTTCACTGGAGGAGTGAAATTATGTGTGAATGCAAACAAGGAACACATAAACTTTGGTTCATGCTGTAAAACTGAGAACTTGTAGTATAAGCAAAAAAGGCAGATCAAAAACTTCCTGTTACTTGGGGTCTGTACTGCTCTCATTTATGGGGCTGTAGGACAGGCAGATTTTCTCCTTGCCCATATCATTGAAGGTGATACATTTGGTATCTTCCTGTATAAGGGCACGGAAATTCTTGCCCAGTAACTAGTGTGGATTATCTTGTTTTGCAAATGGACTAAGTTTAATGTTCCATTTTGGTGATGTGCAAGTAAAGTGCCTTCTCCCTGCCTTCCCTAGCAATAGATGCCATTTCATATGCTGCAAATCTGCTGTTTCACATCCCTCTTCCATTTTGCTGTATTGTGCTTTACTTCTGTATCTTGTTCGTGCTATTGCTTTTTAAAGAGATAACTAAAATTTATCCCCATAGACATTAATCTGTTTAAAATTATTAGAAAAGATAAATTTTCTTTTGTGTTTGAAAGGCTGTCCAAATCCAGTTCAAGCTACTTAGGTTCTCTTATGACAGGCTGTGGGAGACCATAGTCAGTTAATATTTACAAACACTTTCACTACTGTTTGTTGCAAGAATGGAAAATTTTTAAAGTGTCCTGCTACATTTCATGTCCTTGATCTTTTTGGAATATAGAAAAAAAGCCCCACAAGACTGAAAGAAGACATGTAGTCTAAAGACCTTCATCAGCTGAAATCCTTGTAATGCATAGTTCAGGTTAATGTGCAGGACATTTAGGTCCACCACAGGGAGTATGCACAGATTAACCTCTGGGTTTGCAGTGTTACGTTGTGTCTCATTCCATGTGCATCTATATATAGATGCTATCCTGTGTGTGCACTTTGGTGTTATGTATGTCATCTGTACAAAAAGCCTCACAAACACTTGAGAATATTGCTGTTCTGTTTGATAAGTTTAGTCATACCAATAACTGACTGATATGGATCACTAGCCAAATTCTTTTGCTCTGCAGTTCAATGATTTTTTTCCAAGTTTATATTCATATGCCTAAAGCTAAGCATTTAAGTGCCTTGCTGGGCTTAGATCATTATGTATAATTATCTGGGTATTCTGAGTGCTTTTAACACACAGCTGCTTTTTTGCTTTCATTTTTCTTTCCTTTTTTTTTTTTAAATTTTGTAAGGGTCTTTCAAACATGGTATTGAAATATTGAAATATAGTAGTTGTTATGTCTCTCACCAGAAAAATGATGCACTTCCTAAATTAGTAAGTTACTGCTGTCTCTGAAATAGCATACATAAACAGACCTGATGAGAATTAGGATTCTGAAAAAGCCTGTTGCAAATTGTTTAGGAAGGTATAGCAAGATTTCGATATGAATAATCCTTTTTGTTTTTCAGATTTAGAAGGAAATGCATGTCAAAACAACCAGCTGCTAAAAATAATTCTGGCCATGCATCAGTTTATCATCTCCTCTGCAGACATGCTTCAGAAACTCGTTGATCTATATCCTTTGTAATTTTCACCTGCTTTTAAGGTAACTTGATAGCCTGACAACTTTGAGATGGGCAAGTAGAGGATATTTAATCTATGGGTTTATTAGTAGGCCACTAATTAAATTGTGTACCTGTTCTTTACAGTTTTTGGTTGTATGGTGTGCTTTTGTTTGGTTTAGGGTTGGAGTTTTTGTTTGTCTGGTTTAGCTTGTTATACAGAGAGCAAAGGATGAAACTCCAGTTCAGGCTTTAAATAGGATAAATCACCCTCTGTTGGCTGTGGAGGGAATATCCAGCAGATGTTAGATTAATGTAGGCACCTCAGTTAGCTACTATGAACCTGGGCCTAAGTTTCAGATCTGTTTCTCTCTCTGTCCACCATCAAGTCAAAGAGCAAAGAACAAAACTGTATCATCTGGATATGAAAATTTTCAACAAAAATTATTTCTCTCACAAACACTCAAAATTGCTGAAATAAATCATAAGCTTTTCCTTTCTATTTGTTCCCATTTTGCATTGACTGCCTGGACTCATATATGTGTGTTTCTGGCTCATTAGATTTTTCACAATGTAGCTACTAGATCATATTCACAATATTAGACTTTCTTTGGAATTTTTAATTGTGGAATATGTTACTTGTCTTCTTAGTTTTACAGAATGTTTACTCCTAATTAGATGAGCACGGTACAGGAAGGAGACCTGTCATGCTAAGAATCTTCATCCAGTTTTGGTACAATTCGGTTTAATAATCCTTTCTTTCCTCAAGCTCTGTGTCTTATAGGCATTTACAAGCAGCATCCTTGACAACAGAGCTTTTCTGCAGCGTTGACTGACTGTAGCAGGACTGTTCATCCTGCTGCTTCTCTAATTGCAGGTGTGGTGTAGTGTTGCATTTAACTTAGGCTCATGGGCTCTTGAAAATGAAATGAAGGCAGTGCTTGCATCTTTCTGAGATGGAACATATTCTGCAAACAGAAAAGCAATTCAAACTTTTATCAGACTTGCATATTTTGCAAGCTTGGTTTTTGACAGTGTGTATAGCTCCTTTTAAAGACATTGAAAGTTAAAGACAGTTTTGAATGGATCAAGTAGTCTGGGCTCTTGTGTTTTGCAAAACCTTTCAAATGTTCCAGTTTCACCCTTTCCCATCCCCCAAATTACGTGAGTGATTTTAGGTGATTACAAGTTCTTTGTAAGTCATCTAATTTTAGACATTCAGAGAAGGGACTTAAAAAATATTTCGGAACTTAATCAGAATTCTATAGTCAGCCTAATGTAAGCATGCTTAAAGGGCAGATGGCATGTCCCCTCAACTGTGGTAGATTTAGGCTGCAGTTAGTTTCAATCAGATTGTGAGTGGATCCACAAGGTGTTTTCATTATGTTAAAATGTTGAAAACATTGCATTATGTTTTTCAGGCCTGAAAATATGTGTGTCATCTCCATCAGAAGGATCAAGACATGCATAATACATTTTCAAAATGGGTTTTCCGTGTCTTTAACAGACGTTGGCTACAATATCAAAACATGTTTTAAAGAGCTAATAGACTAAAAATATGGGTGTTTCTTTCAGTTGTCAGAGGAAGTCAACTGAAAACTTGTGTAGCTAGGAAAGTGAGGTTACTATGGAGAGGCATGTTACAATTTGCTCTACCATTGTCTACAACTGGTTATGTTTCAAAGAAAATAGAAAATAGCTTTTTTTTTTTAAAGCTCCAGTGAATTAGCTGAAAAGGATTTCTTCATAAATGCAGTGATTGATAAATTTGGTATTACTATTTCAAATTGTAATGAGATGTGTCAGTGCAAGTTTTATGAGAAATTGTGAGGCATGCTGCAAAGAAACATAGAATTGCTGCACTACTTAACACTACTCAGTACTCTGGCAACTGCATCAATATTACTCATAGTAGTCATAGTTGCAGTAAATTTTGGTAACAACCTTGGGATATAATTTGTATATACTTATGTAAAACCTTAATTTGAGATAATATTTGCCATCAGCGGGATGATTCTTATTGCTTACGGGAAGTATCAAACATGTTACATTTTACATAATACGTGAATGGATGTGTTCTTCCTTAACAGTTTTCTACCTATCTTAATGCTTTAGAAAATAACTCTTCCATGCTGTGTGTAAAGATATGCTATTTTGTGAGGTAAGTATATTCTTGGTAGCTATTAGTCATTAGTCTGCAGTCACCCATGTGATATATATGAGTATGTTTTTGCACATCTGAAATTGACATTAGAGAGAGAAACAGGTGTTCTGCTTCAGCTTTTCAAGGTTCACTTTAGCAGCTTTACACAAAAAGGTCCAACTGGCTTTGAGCAGACTTGTTTAAGTCAGTATATGAGTTGTCAGGTCACAGTTTTGAACTGAGTCTATATGAATCTGTATCTTAAACATCTGTGAAAATTGAAAGTGCCCAGGAAATGATAGAAGTGTGTCTAATATGATTATATAGGTTTATGGAAAATGAAGTGGGATATTGCAGATACTTTTATACTAAGCAAAGCTCTGTTGCATTTGGTAGGTAATTCTCCTTTAGTTATTCTACTTCATCACTTAACATGATCCTGGGACACTTTTTTTTTTTACTTATTAAGTATAATAAAGTTTGATACCTCAGTTTAGAGAAAACAGAAGAGAGGGAGAATACTCAGCTCTAATAGATGGATGATACCTCATTTTTACACGAAGGGGGAAATTATTAGTAACAGGAAAGTAGAATTTGTTCTCAGTTGTGATGATTTTATTATTTCAGAGCAGATTATTATGGGTTATGTCAGAATGCTGTAGTATTATGTGAGATCTGGTAAAATATTTTTGCTTCCAGGCGAATTCATACATACGTGCATCCATAAGAATGTGCATTTCCATTTTTCCAACAAGCACAGATTTTTACATGTGTAGTGCTGGGTACTGGGTCTGGCTGGGATGGAGTTAACTTTCTTCATAGCAGCCGCTATAACGCTGTGCTTTGAATCTGTGAGTAAAACACAGCAGTGTTTTACCTGTTGCTGAACAGTGACTGCAAAGCATCAAGGCCTTCTGTTCCTCACTCTACCCCCACCAGTGTGGGCTGGGGGTGAGCTTGAAGCTGGGAGGGGACACAGCTGACCTGAACTGACCAAAGGAACATTCCAAGCCGTACAGGGTCACACTTGGCAATAAATACTTGGGGGGTAGCCATTCCAAAGTTGCTGGGCATCTTGTGTGAGATGGTGTTTGCCTTTGCATCATTTGCCTTTTTTTTTTTTTTTTTTTTTNTCTTTTTTCTTTTTTTTTTTTTTTTTTTTTTTAGTTTTTTTATTTCCTTTGGTTATTAAACTGTCTTCATCTTGGCCCACACATTTTTCTCACTTTTGCCCTTTCTATTCTCTCCCCCATTTTGCTGCAGGGGGAGAGGAGGCATTGAACACCTGAGTGGGTACCTACTTGCTGGCCAGGGTCAACCTGCCACAATGAGTGACAGGTCACATGTAGGAATTGAAATATAAAATATATGACTGAAACAATTTGAATGCCCTACAACAAAAACTGTAATTCTCTGAAAAGATTTTGTGCATGTGGGACAGAATCACCTGTAAACTATTAAATATATTTAGTTAGTAGATTTTTGTGACTATCAAAGTGTATTTTTTGATGTCCAGACCAAATAATTTCAAGTTTTAAAGACGTTTACAAAACCTAAAACTTCATGAAGAATACATCAGGATGCATATTATCTAGATTTATTGTGAAGCAACAAATTTTGATACTGAATTTATTGCAAACTGTATGTGTAGCATAGTTCTTTACAGCCTTAAGCCAGATAGTTTCTAATTTGTTTTTAGTCTTGAAATTTTGATTTTTGATAAAATCAAGGTAGCCTGGCAAAAGCGTCTTAAAGCAAGATTTATCCTCCGAAGTTGTTAAAGAAGAAATACAATTTGTAAACAGGAGCAGATATCTAAATTTCGGCCTAATTGATGTTAGATCAAAACCTTTTTCTTTTTTTGTGTGTGTGCATGTGTTTTAATTTTAATAGGTATTGGATTACAGAATTCTGGATTATGTTCAAAATGGACTCTAAACTATCCACAGCTATGGAGGAATTTCAAGAAGTGGTTAGAGCTAATGGTGAGGAGTTACATTGTCGTCTAATTGACACATCTCAAATGTGAGTGTCAAAGTCTCAATATACTCAGAAAACAAAATTTTGCTCTGAATTTCCTTTATTCAAATATAATGTCTCTCATAAGTGGTATGTTAACTATCCTTAGAAGAATTTATACTTCATTACAGATGAAATATACATTATGTAGTGGAACAGATGCCTTTCAGGAATGGCTTAGGTTGAATCTAGCTGTAGTGTAGGCTTTGGGCTGATTGTCTATGACAGATGAGTTTTACTCTATCCAGGGAACTTAGAAAATTTGTAGATGCCTAACAGTTTTGCAAGATCACTTGAAATCAATGAAAAAGGAGAATACAATTTGATTGGGTAACAGATGAGATAAAAATGTCTGTTTGTATTTTAGCAATAAAGGTAAGTGAGGATATAGTTTATTACGTTGTCAGACTCTTGATATTGTTGAGATTATTTTGTTTATAGGACACTTGTTGTGACAAGAATAAATCCTACAGCTATACATCATGTAGTTCTTTCTTGGGAAGACATCTTTTCCTGTTACATGAGAGTAAGATGGCTCTGTGGAACAGTACCACTGACACAAGAAGTGTCAGTTCGTACTTTGGAAATGCACAGGCTAAAGCAGAGCAGAATTTGGCATACATTTTGTATCCAGTTACGAAAGAGGATATTTAGTTTTTCAAATTAAAATAAGTTTTATTAATCTATGGGTCAATAGCAGAGGAGGACAGGTCATTAACTCAGAGGCTGGTCAAGGAAATTAAGAATTATTAAATGGAGGAGTGCTGGATGTGTTCAATGAAGATGAAGGTACAGACAGCTATTCTGAAAATGCAGAACTGATTGCAGAAGTTATATAGAATCTCATGCTGTTTAGTGAGACAGTTGTATTGTACTTAACATGCTACATCAATACAATAAAGACTAACAATAATGTTTTGTCATATAATCTCTAACGCATGAAAGGAGTTTGCCATGTAGAGATTCAAATAATTCACTTTTTATTGCAGTAAGACATGAAAACAATGTTACTTCTGACTTAGGGAAAGTGGAAAATTTTGCTCTTCAGGAAATAACTTGGAGTAATTGTGTTTTAAAAGAAATTCTAGGGATTGGTCTAGAAAGCTGACACAGCGTGTAAAGGCCAACACCAGTAAGAAACGGAAAGTCTCACTTCTTTTTGATCACCTTGAGCCAGAGGAGCTGTCAGACCACCTTACCTATCTTGAATTTAAGTCTTTCAGAAGAATATCAGTAAGTTATTTTTATTTATTTATTTATTTATTTATATATATTAAGCAAAGATGGGAAGGACATAGAAAATATGGCAGAGAGGTAGCACTACAAGATGAACTCTGCCATACAAGATGTTGGGCAATCTGAGTCTGTTTCCAGACTCTTTTTTATTTTACTCATGTTGAAGGTGGCCATTGGAACTTACTCCGAGTAAAAACCCTTGTGCTGCAACCATATGAGAGAGGGAGAATGAACCTCAGCTGTTGAACAGCTGGGGCAAGATCAGTTGGAAGGAAGAGGAGTAAACCTTCCAAATCCAAGATCTTCTTCCAGAGAAGCTCTTTTCGTTAGAACAAGAGACGTCATTGGGCACAGGAACAAGCAGCATCCTTTGACTCAAATCAGGAATCAGGCTGAAATGGGATGAAGGAAACCTGGAATATTCTCCTAGAATGCTCACCTTTTGTGGCTGTAGTGAAGAGTGCAGCAATCCTGAGCAGTGATTAATGGACTGCATTGAAGATATCCACTGGACTCTGATTGCCTTTTTTGATTGTGCATAGCAAAATAAAGACTAGAGATAAGAAAGCATTTTAGAAAATGCCATTTTTAATGTAAGGGGGGGATAAACGTATTTTATTATACAAACTTTCATGTACACAAACGATTCTTAAGGATTTATCTAATTTATTTTTTCTTTCATTTGACTTGTTTTCTCAGTAATGTTTGTAGCTGATAAGATGCAAACTTCCCTATGCACCTTGGCTTCACCTGCATCATTGTATGCTACAACATTACCTCTGTTAAAACCTGATACAGTTTACACATGGAAAAGTGAATGTTAGAGGCCAAAATCTAAGAGGGTTTCAAAGCCTGTGTGATAATAAGAGTGAAAGCAAAGTGATTTTTTCAGTGGTTTTTTTTTTGCTGTTGCTTTTATTTAGTTGTTTTTGGTGGGGTTTTTTGTAACACTACAATATGAAGCTGAACCTTTGCAAGAAAAGGGGCTCTCACTAGATGGTGGAAGATTTCACAGTCGTGTTTTAATGTACTTTATTTTGAGCTGACAGTACGTGACTGTGTTTTGTGTTAAAAAGCTGTAGAACCAAAGTCATGCACAGATTGCTGCCTGTAGGCAGTAATAATATGCAAAGCTTATATAACTTATCATTTTCAAAACCTCTGTGCAGGTATAGGGTAATTAATGAGTATAATAAGTATGGTTTTAGTCAGTGTCAGATGTGTCACGGAGTTCCAACAGCTACATACATCTATGCATTTTATATGCAGGGTACCTGCATATGTTTTTTGTATAAATTGAGTTTACCGAGACTTCAGGTCAGAAAATAATGTGTAATTAATTATTAGCTATATTAATTAAATCTTTGCAGAATATGTTCATGATATGCTAAGCCACAGAATCCTTTCATTATTCTAATATTGGATCACGTACCAGCAGAAAGACTGAAAATGACCGGCTGTGTTATTAGTCACTGAAATAACTATTTAAAGTTTTGGGCATTTGAAAGTCAGGAGGGAGTATTTGATCACATACACAGCACACAGCAAAATCTTTCATGAGATACCATCCATCTTGTAGCAAATTAAAATGCTGGGAGTGGTGTTCACAGAATAATGACTGGAGGCATTCTGGTGCTTGGAAAGTATTCTAATTTATAGTCATAAAGTACAGGGAGGCCACAGTCTTTTGTAAGAATCTGGATTCCTGTTGAAGCTCTTAAGTTAGTCATCACAATAACAGACTCTTGCATTATTTAAGTACCTAAGCTTCTTTACCATATCTGCCACTAACAAGCTTGTTACAGCTGACCTCATTAATAAATTTGTGCACCACAATTAATGAAAAACTTTTAAGTAGAATTTTAGGGATTATATTTTTCAGTATTTAAAAAAAAAATCTTTTGCAAAGACATGACTGCTGGGAACAAAACATAAACTGATTCATAGTTGTACTGAAACTTCTGTGAAGTCCATAATTATGTAGTCAGATGTTGAAAAATTATCTATCTGTATAGAGTAGTTGCTTGAATTTCAAGATCCAGCCAAACCTGGCTGGGTTTCAAAATTCAAAGAGTAATTGTAACGTAAGTACTATGTAATCTCAGAGACAGCTCTACTTGTTACTAATATTTTTTCCATTTTTAATTTAATGAGAAGAAAAATCTAGAGGTGTCTGCTGTCATATCTGCTTTTAAAGTGCTAATAGTTCTTACTAAACAGATGGAAAAAATGTATAAAGTTGCGAGAAGGTGTGAGAGGGAGAGGAAGAAATAAACCATAGCCTGACAATTTTATGACCTTTGCTTAAAGATCAGTACTATTCCACATATTCCTTTGGAAAGGAATATATGTCTCTTACAGCTATGAGTGTTTTTGGTAAGATGTTAGTTTTAGTGGTCATAGTAAAGAATGTATGTAAAAATCCTGTGTCACATTTTCTGATGATCAAATTCTTCTGTATTTTTTTTAATGGACAAATCAACAGAATGGATAAAAATTGCATCAACGGAAGCAAATGATTGCTTCTCTTTAATCTTAATGGAAGAATGGCTTTAAAAAAAAAATCTGTGTCACAGGTATCTACCAAACAATTTTAGATTGCCTTGATTAAATAAGAGAATCTCACAAGCTGTATTAAAAGTATTAAGGAATCTGTAGCCTTAATTCTTAATGGTCTTGTCTCAGTTTTGTATTAATCTCATTGAACTTGCTTTTTGTATTGGTGTAGCTTAATTCAGAAGTGTGCCCCAGCTACAGAATACATAAACTGAACACTGAACTCCCTTAAACTATTACTGAGTTATTAGATTACAATTTAAATTCTGTTTAACCTTCCCTATAGAAGTCTAGACTCAATAAATCTATGAAGCCGCTGAGGCTGGGAGGAAAGCCCCAATGCTACTCATCCTGGGGTTTATAAGAGCCAAGGCTCCTGAGATACAGCAAAAAGATACTTTCAGTTAATTCAATTAGTCGAAGCCCCTACATTGAACTTAACAAAGCTTTTACAAAAGAAAGATTTCAGTCTTACATATATTTAAGGTATAAAATACATCTTTTACATTTAATTTGAAAAGCAGACCTGTGTCTGCACACAGATCATGAGGTATATGAAACTACATTAATTTTAATTTATGCTTCTTTTGTTTGTTTAAGTTCTCAGATTATCAGAACTACATTGTGAATAGTTGTGTGAAAGAGAACCCAACGATGGAAAGATCAATTTCTCTTTGCAACGGTATCTCTCAGTGGGTGCAGCTAATGGTTCTCAGCAGACCAACACCACAGCTTCGGGCTGAAGTGTTCATCAAGTTTATTCATGTTGCACAGGTCAGTTAAAATCTGACATGTTCGGGGTTTATTTTGTCTTTCTCTGATACCGCCCTTTTTTTTTTCTCTTCCCATGCTACTACTGTAGGGTGAGTTGGGAGTGTTGGCACTGGTCTCCTGGTTCATACACACCACATGTGTGTTTGTGTGTGTGGCTGTCTTACCAAGTGTTCAGATATTACAGTGTCATGGCACCGGGACTTTCCCATGTTCATTCTGAAGAAATTATTTTCACTAAAAAACTAGACTTGCTTTTGAATCAGCATGTGAGATTCCCAGCTGTGGCTGTGAAGCTTTCCAAAGCATGAGCCACTGTCATGCCTTTGGCTGTAATTAGAAGCATTCCACCAGAAACTCCTTTCTGGATAAAAGCAGAGATGTGGTCCTATTTGTATTCTTTGCATACTGATTCAACTGCAGTCACAACCAAGATAATAGGTAGTGTTTCCTAGTTGTGGTAGACTGTGGGAAGAGGGGAGGTACTGAGGAGGTACTGTGAAGACTTACTGTACCTGAAATTTTAATACTTGATTTAATAACAGTAGAATATGTTCATGTTACACCCAGTAAAATCACAACTCATTACCAAAATACATGAATTCAAATGGCACACAACTTCTAAGACTTCAGAGAAAGACAATAGAGGAAATTAAAATTTGGGTGTGCTCACTGAACAACCTGAACCTTGAAATTATACTGATTTTTTTTTATGTCAACACAGAAGCTCCACCAGCTGCAGAATTTCAACACATTAATGGCAGTGATAGGAGGTCTCTGTCACAGTTCCATTTCCAGGCTCAAGGAAACAAGCTCATGTGTTCCTCATGATGTAATTAAGGTTAGTATTGCTTCTCTAAGTTTTACAGTTAAGATAACCTTTAACTTTTTTGTCACTGCACACACTAAAAGCAACCTTACGTCATTGGATAAGATGGAAAGAACAAAAATTTCTTTGGTTTTGAAGGGTTTTTGTCATTTCATCTCTACATCACCAGTTACTCCTACACTTCTTGCAATGCCACCTTTCTTCAAGACTTGTATAGATTAAGGTTTCTCCTTTAATCTCAGATGTGATGAGCTGCGTTTTCATTTACATGTGGTAGTACAGAATAATATTTAAACATGAAAGCAGAGAATTGGATCCTAGAACATTTGATAACAAAACTGTTGTCATCTGTAGCAACACTGAGCATCCTGAGTCTGTAAAATGCTAGCACGGAGTTCTGCACTTTGAGTGAAAGGGCTGGTTTTGTTCATCTGATCTTTCCCTATGACAGGTTTTACTTAATTCAGACCTCAACAAATTTAGCCCTAATGCACACATAGGTGGAATGTTAGGAGTCTGTTTTAATTTCCAGTTAGGTTCTTGGGAACTACAGATGAAAGCTATTAAAATGTGAAAGAAGGCATATTTTTTAGCAATGCTTCTTAAGAAGCCTTGTTGTGGCTTAAGAGACTTCTTAAGAGAATAAGATTCTCTTTATTCTTTTTGGGGCCTGAAAGATTTCGTGAAGGTATCTAATGAGCCTGTTTTGATCACAGTATGATCAACTTAAATGAACAGTGCATACCTGGAGTAAAGACCTGAAGTGTGATCTCCCACTGGAAATGGTTACAGCTCTCAGAATCTATAAAATCAGTTAGAAAGCTTGTTTTAGAAACATGTTTTCCAAATCTTGTCATTTTAAGGACTTCATGTGTGCACATCATTTGAATAACTTTTTTTATCAAGAAATCATATACTGGTGCTAATAGAAAGCAGGTAAAAAAAGGCTGGGAGTTGGTGACTTGAAAACACACTTTGAGGTTTGATTACATTAAACAGTTTGTAAAGGTTACAAATCGAGAACTTTGACAAGAACTTCCCAGAGAAAACATTGGCCCATTGATTTTATAATGTTATGAGTCAGCTTTGTACCTGTATAATTTTAAACAAGGGAAATATTTATACTGCTAGACTGAAGATTAATTTGGCCTTTATAAAAACCGAAGATATTGTTTCTAATTCATTTCCATGGAAAAAGTTTTCTTAAAAAGACAGATATGCCACTATGAACCATAGTATGACTTCTGATCACACTGCAATGGGATCATAGCAGTGGGGTTTCTTAGCATAGGGTTTCTCTGCCAGGACCTCTCCAGTAATTCCAGCTGGTGACCTGAAAGTCAGAGAATGCATTCCACATTGTAAGGTGAAGATAGCTGCTTTTATGAATGTCAGAGAGCTTCTGCCGTGCTTACACATTGACTGCATACAGATCCCCTTGATTCGAGAAAATCTTATTTCTTTTCATTTGACTAAATGGGGACTGTAAGGACACCAACATTATAGATTAGGCTATATATTAACTATCTATAATTACATATTAGTACCTAATTTATGGGTACAGGAAATCTAGAATACTTAGATTTCATTTGAAGTTTTAAAATCTTTTTCAAGAGTCATTGTGAGTAAATTCCTTAACAATAACATAGAAAGTTCTTGTGCTGTATGACAAAAACAGAAACAGTAACCAGCGTTGATTTTTTTGTTTTCTTTTTATTTTTAGGTGTTTAATGAAATGACAGAATTGCTTTCGTCTTACAGAAATTATGATAGTTACCGACGTGCCTATAATGAGTGCAGTAACTTTAAGATCCCAATCCTTGGGGTCCACCTGAAAGACTTGATATCCCTTTATGAGGGCATGCCAGACTACTTGGAGGACAAAAAAATTAATGTATACAAACTATATTCTCTGTATAACCACATAGATGAGCTGATCCAACTCCAGGAAATGCCACTTCCCCTGGAAGCTAATATGGACCTTGTTCACTTGCTTACAGTAAGTCTGTTAGATAAGATAAATACATCCAATTAAAAATTTCATTTACCTATCAAACAACTAAATAGAGAAGTCCATTGATTAATTAATGATGAATTCATAAGATTGTAAGATTTTTTTTTTTCACCTAAGGGGAAATGTACAGGAATAGACGAGAAAAAATTGTTGGCACTGATTTATCTGGCAGCAAGGGTAGAGGTGCCAGTTCAGCAGTATGCTTCCAGTTATTTCTGTAAGGGAAGGAAATGTTTATTTCTGCTTCACTATAGTAGTATGCACTCGCTGTACTTTCAATACGGAAGATTCTTTGTGTTGAAAACAAAATCACACAAAAGTTCAGTCTCTCAAGATACTGCATTTCTAGCCAAGTTTCTTCTGGTGCTTAAAAAACTGTCTGAAATAAACATTAGTCAAATATAGTCAAATTAGTCAAATATGACTGTCTCAGTTGTATCTAGTCAGTGTCATGCTACTAAAAAAATTGATACTACCTAGGATATTGTTAAAACAATAGTTTTAGCTTCTCCTAGTAAGTTAAACTACTGCCTTCTATTAAAATACTACATCTTCCTTTCTTGTTTCTCTGTTTTGTTTGGCCTTAACAAGTATCTCATCTTGGAAGAACTAGATAGTCCACTTCCACTTTCTGGTGATAAGCCCTGTTTCAGGAAAAAAGTAATAGATAAAAATGGTTATGTGCCTGAGGTTATTTGTTCTCTCTGGGAGCACTCTTGTGTGAAATTAAGCACACATGCCCACGGCGTGAAATAAAACTATGTGAAGTGGTGAACTTCTTGCTCTTTGTTTTAAATATTTTGTTTGAAATTATTCTAAGTATTTTTTTCTTCTAAATAATGTTTTATAAAAATGGCTATTACAAATATGTAGAACTTTGGCCATAATTTCATGCAGGAATATATGACAGGACATAAATGAGAAGAAATACTTCATTTCAGTGCAAGAGCTTCTGAACTCCCGATACTCCATGTTACAGATTTGCAGATAATGGCAATAACAGTCTGGAATGTAGAATTGAACACATTTCAAATCACTGTGAACACCTGTGCAACTCCAGGTCATTTTTTTCTAGGTGTAATCTAAATTAAAAAATAATGCACCAAAAAATATGAATGCACTCCAGCAAGTTTATAAAGTAGTAGTGACTCTTCTGTGATTAAACTAATGCGTTTGTTTTCAGCTGTCCCTTGATCTTTACTACACAGAAGATGAAATTTATGAACTTTCATATGCCCGAGAGCCACGAAGTCACCGAGCTGCTGTAAGGACCTTTACAGATTCTTAACAAAAAGAGGGTTTTTATGAGTGATTTTAATTTAAAAAGAGGAATTTATTTAAAAGAAAATTTTATCTCTTGCATTCAGTTTATTATTTTATTTTATTCTATGCCAAATTGAAAACATTTCAGCTTTGTGGACTGAGGTAAATCTATTAAAGCACAAATTGTTTGGTTGGTGATGAAGCCTAAGTTAGAATATATGGCAGAGTTGACACCATATAGGGTTTTATAACATGAACACAAAGAAAAATGAAGTTGCTGCGGAGAGACATGACATCAGTCTCAATCTTGGCAGTTGGTCCTATTTTTTTCAAATGGAGAATTCTCATATGATTCAAATGATGAAACCCATGAGTGTTGTGTGGTAGTTTTGTTCCTGTTTTATAAAAATGGAAAAGATGGTGATTTTACAGGGTTGTCAGCGAACTGTGACAGTTTAAGGAATGGCTGCTGTTTTGAACAGTTCAAGGAAGAGCTTAAGCACCATGTAATTATCAAAAGAATGATGTCGGGCCCAACAGGTCATTTCTGCAGTCCTGCATCACACAGTCCACTGTCACAAATGGAAGAAGTGTAATACTGAAAATCTTTCAATGTGGTACTAATGAAGTTCCTTTCAATTTATTTCAGCCTATGACACCTTCCAAACCACCAGTAGTTGCAGACTGGGCCTCAGGAGTGGCCCCAAAACCTGATCCAAAAACCATCAGCAAACACGTTCAGAGGATGGTAGATGTAAGTAAGGTTGGCCAGTGTACTTTAAATTATTGTCAATCTTTGTGGTCTTAATCTCAAGGTATGAAAAAATACAGGTATGGGACTTCTGTCCTTATGAACAGATATTTTTGCCTACCTGTAAATAGTAGCAGCAGCCGTAAGGCATGGATGGAAATTCCTTCAGCTGCTAAAGAGCTAGCAGGAAGTGTGAGTGCTGGTTTGTGTACTTCCAGAGTCACTCTTTCAAGGAGCCCTGGAGTCCATTTGTACCAGGGACTCCAGCATCATGTTACTGGTGCAGTCTGACAGGAGGCCTCTCAGTGGCTTTGTTACAAGCAGTCATTGCTTTTCCTCGCTGTATGGAGAACTACTAATTAAGGTGATTGATTCCAGAAGTGGTGGGGGTAGAGAGGTAGTTTGTCTTTGCTTGCCTGCTTCATCTCTTTTCTTTCTAAGCACTTCTAATATTGCGAGGCATCCTTTGATACATGCTGTTTTGGAATATATTTCTAAATTTGATCTAGGTGTGCTCCTTGCCTTGTGGCCAGAGACAAACAGTAATGCATTCCCAGGTGGAAACAGGTGTCTGCCTGACAATTCTGTCATATAACTGATTTTCTCATTACACTGACCTGATAAAATAAGCTAGGCAGCTACACTGATTTGGCTACAGAAACCATCACTGAGAGCACTAATTGAGAGCATTAGTACAAGTTGTATATGTGTATATTAAAGCAGAAGTAAAAAACAGCTGTCACTGTGTTGTGAAGCATTTAGTCCAGCTTGTGTGGACTTACCTATGTTTTGCTGCAAATCAAGAAATCATAATGCTTTTTTTAGTGTCAAGCAAAAAAAGCAATTAGACTGTTGCCCTGTTTAATAAAACACTGGGAGAAGATGGGAGAGGAAATCCATAACTAATGTGGAGGCTTTCCAAAGTGGTTATTCAGACCATCCTCATTATAAACTATTCTGCTATTACCTCGCACAGTCTGTCTTCAAAAATTATGACCATGATCAGGATGGATACATTTCCCAGGAAGAATTTGAAAAGATTGCTGCCAGTTTTCCATTTTCATTTTGTGTAATGGCTAAGGACTGGTGAGTACCTGCTTATCAACTTTGTAGCGTATGTTTTGGGAGGGATTTAGGGGTTTTTGTGTTTAAATTGTATTTTATCATTAGGGTGGTAAAACCATCCTCTTCAGGCACAGACAGAAGTGAGAACGTAACTGACAAAAGCATCTTCTAAATGTGTTGTGAATGACATCTTCATAGGCTTACAGCAGTGGTAACCAAGCTGATTTAGAAAGAAAGACAGACAATAGAAAAAGAAATACTTTTCAAATTATATTCAGCATTTCCTAAGAAAGAATTTTCCTGTGATAAAGCTGTCCCTTAAAGAATTGGCAAATGAGTATTTTGATAAAATCAGGAACATTTTCTTAACATATTAGAGTATGGAAAAATACAACAGTGATTATTCAGAGGTTTACTATGAAGTAGTTTTGAGGTTGCATCACATTTGCAGATACTTCATTTATCCTGACAATCTGCAGTTTAAATATGTAGATAAGCTTCTGTGTATTTTGGAAGCAATTGGCAAGATTACTGAGATCACTTTAGTTTTTTGCACACTAAACTATTGCTATTATATAATGTGAAGAAAAATAAGTTTTATTGTCCTTATGCATTTAACAAAATATATGTCTCACAAACAACTTTTCTTGTTTATTTCCAGGGAAGGTCTGATTAGCAGGGATGAAATAACAGCTTACTTTATGAGAGCTAGCTCAATCTATTCCAAATTAGGACTTGGCTTTGCTCACAACTTCCAAGAGACCACTTACTTAAGGCCCACTTTCTGCGACAACTGTGCTGGATTTGTAAGCTTACTTTTTAATAAATTATGTTAACATTCTTTGGAATTATGCCTTTTTTATCTCATAATTGCCTTGTGTCATATACAGAAATGGATCTATATAAAACATCAGTGAAGTTATATAGAACACCAGACTTCTGCCTCTGTTGATTTTAAGGTACCCTTTACTCCCCTCTTTGCAGTGCCAATATGTTTAAACATAGTTCATACCTTGTGGAGTTTGGTTGTGTCACCAAAAACAGTCTAAGGCAAGGCTTCCAAATCCAGAGCTTTCCACTCCACAGGGCTGATAGAACTCAAGTCCTGATACAGACATGACACGCCACTGCCTCTGGCATGGGCGATTTAATAAAAGTGACTGTCCTACCAATCTTCCATTCAGCTGAGATCAGACAAGGGTGCTGAGGCAGAAGAATTTTCCATCTACTCCAGCACCAAAACTTATAGAGGTGCTGCCAGATCTGCTGATGTATTGAGTAGACTAGCTCAAAATATTTTGTACGTCATTGATGAACACACATAAAATATTCTATTTACCTTATGCTAAAGAGGTAAATAGTTCTATTCTGACCTTATGATTAGAAGTGTACATAAAGAAGATATTCTGCAAGTGCTCAGATCTTAGAAAAGAGTGGAGCTTTTAGTGGTTTTTTTTATCTGGAGGTATCAAACATGCAGAGAAATATATTAATACACAGGATTTCTGTTTGTTTGAATTTCAGCTATGGGGAGTCATTAAACAAGGATACAGATGCAAAGGTAAATACTTTATACTTTGTTAATTTTAATCCATAATTGATAGTGAATGACAAAAACCCGTGATCATCCTGAGACCCATTGCTGTATCTATGAACCCATTTAATCTGACCTCCCAGGGAGGAGAAGACTGATTCAATGACAGACAGACTGATTCTGTATGACAGACAGATGGTCCAGAGGAAATGCAGAGTTAAAGAAACTTGTAACTGGGAGCTCTAGTGCTTTACAAGACATGACTGAATTCAGAGGGTTTGGGAACAGACCCTTGGACACAAACATCACCACTCTGTGAATATTGTGGAGCACATTCCCAACATCTGTTTTGCAGTTTTCTTCCTGCAGGTATCAGCTTTCTCTGCAGCCCCTACAGTCAGAGCACTGTTGTGACTGAATGTTGCCATTTTGTACTTTCATAATGAAAAGGAGTTTTAGACATACATAGCAAAGGGATGTCGTTACACAGATGTGTGTTGTCACAGGTAATCATGTAGAGAACACCAAAGAAGGCTTCTTGCTGCCCAGGAAGGCAACAGTGTGAGAGCTACCTTAGATGCTACACCAGAGCCACTGAATCACATAAACGTTGTTTTGTTTACAGACTGCGGAATGAACTGTCACAAACAATGCAAAGACCTGGTTGTGATAGAGTGCAAGAGAAGACCCAAAACTTCAGTTGCAGACAGCAGCCCAACATCTGCTCTTGCTTCAAGCCTCTGCCCAGTAGGAGTCAAAGAACAAATCCATGGTGAGAAAAGATCACATTAAAAAGATCAAAATATGTAGATAATCTTTCCTTTGCTCCTTTTTCTTTTAAAGCTGAGTTGTACAGCATCTTTTTAAGTCTTGTTAGTTAACTGCAGTGTTTTATCAACATAGAAACTAGAACCAGGTGTATGTTAGCTTGTATCAAGTAACGCCATTCCTGCTCTAGACTGAGTAAGGATGGACTCCCTTTCTGGGAGATCTCGTCACACTACACAATGTATGGTGCACAAATGCCACAAAAAAATGAGTAAATCTTCTGCCAGACTCTCATGAGAACTATATGCCACGACATGGAAGAGCTGACAGGTTTTCTTAACTCTCTCACTTTATGACAAACAAGTCTTGCTTTTTAGCAAGTTGTAACATTGATTACTGCACTATTACAATTCTGACTCAAATTTTAATGTGGAGTTTATAAAGTCAGTTTTCCTACATACCTGTGTGCTAGGAAAACCAACAGCTAATTGTCCATATTTTTTCCACATCAGTAGCTGAATCTGTAACTCCTCTCCATCTGTCCATCTTTCAAAGAACCGGAAATGAAAAATCTACACCTCTTTGTTCTTTTCTCCTTCTCTCAAACAAGCTGTATAAAGTTTTCTTACTGTGTATTACTGTGTAATCTTCCAAAGAAGGAATGTTGTCCTTGAAAAACACCAGGCTACTTCTGGTTTTGATTTTGATGTTCCAACTCTCTGCATATTCACTTTCTTTGAATTTCTTTCCTGCTCTTTGCCTGTATTTAATGTTCTTCAAATCTGCTTCCCGCCACTTTGATTATCAATCTTTTGTGTTGTATTTAAGACTCATACTGCTGGGTTCCACCTTAGGCTCCCTATTAGCACTTATGTAGAGCTCAGTGCAGCCCATTTCTCTTGGTACTGACTATGTGCATCTCTGTGACTGTGTCTGAAATGGCTGCAGCACTACGTAATAACCACCTCTTAACCTGTATCAAAGTTTTTCTCTAGCTGACCTCGATGCCACACCTGTTTTCTTCTTACTGATCCATATTTATGTTACTGAGACAAGGGAAAGAGTTGTTTCAAGAGATACAACATTGAGAAACTTCTAATGACACCTGTTTTGGCGAGCAATGAATGTAAAAGTCAGTAAGGAATACGTGTTTTACTCATTAAAATCATGTTTAATTGCCATGCCTCCTGTTTCTCCTTTTCTGGGAGAAGATCTTGCCTCAATTCACCATATATATTTTAAAGGACAAGAAGAAGGATCATTCACCTTTCCTAATGGAGTACTGGAGCACAGTGAAGACAGCAAGGACCGAACCATTATGCTCATGGGCTCCTCAGCTCAGAAAATCTCAGTGAGACTGAAACCAGCTGTGATTCATAAAAGTACACAGACTGATCCTGTACTGCTGGCTGGTGATGTATCTCGTAAGCGGAGAGAGAAGAAAGAACACAGGATGCCAGAAAATCCTTATCTCCAGGCAGCTCCAGCATCCACATTTCCAAGCCCAATTCTAGGCCGCAGAAAGGGATTTGTTAAATGGGAAAACAAGGACTCCAGCCAGAAAATGAAGGAGGAGCATCACAGCTGTAAACCCTCATACCAGGAACTTGAGCAGGTACATACATGATGGAACAAATTCTGTTTTACACAGAAGTATGGTCAAGTGGTTGATGTTTTGGGGAGTGGCTGGGTGGGAAGGTGTCACTTTATTCCAGTGTAATTAGTTGCCAATTTAATTGCAATTAAACAATCCATGAATGGCATCATAAAATCTTAGCCACTTTAACTTCCAGCAATGCTTAATTTCAGTTCTAAATTTTAGTGCTAGTATAGGGCTTTGAAGCCATTGTTATGATCACACTGATCCCTGTCAGTTTTAGAACGTGAACATAATCCAATCACTCAGGACAGAATGTTACTCCATAAAATGAGGAACATAGTTCTGAATTTCCTCCTGATTTTGGTGGCCTCCCCTCCCCTAAGTGACAGAATATATGGGGCTGGGAGGGTAGGGAGCTCTGCTTTTGTTCAACTGACAAGTGTAAGCACCACCAAGAAGCTTTGCTATGAACAGACAGGATGCTTCTTGTTAGATTTCACCTGCATCAGCCCAGTTGTGTCTCACTCTAAAGTGTTCTGACAAAATAGCTGCTCATGAGGCTGAATTACCTCAAACATAGCCCAAATTCAGGTTTGTAGAAACACCCTTCCAGACAGATTAAAGAGACTATTACACTATCAACAGTGCAGCTAATGGATGCATTCAGCTATAATTATGAGGAACAAAGACTTATTTTCATACTTTTTACTCAATATTTATCACTATTCTGTGATGAACCTACTTGGAACTGATGCCTTAGGTTTTAACTTTTATCAGACCACAGTCTGATCTTTGAATGATGACTATAACTTTCAAAATATCCCTTGCTGCTGATAAAGTCAACTCACGTTTTATGAAAGATGAATGGTTCATTAAGACATAAGATAACCTTCCAGTACAAACCACTTCCCTTTCAATCAACAGTATATTCAGTACAACAAGGATGTGAAGCATGAATGTAACTTGTAAAAATGCATTCTTTAAAATGTCCCATTCATGTGAGTCCCATAATTTACACTTGCCCTTGCTCCCTCATCAGATTCTGATCTCAGTTACTAAACAGCGGATGATGTTATAAATTAATGGCTTAGTTTCTGGTACATCAATTTCTGCAGCAGCAGAGCAGTAAAGTGTGACCGGTGTTGTTGTTTCTCCAGACTGCTGTTGTTATGAGAGGTGCAGTGGAGGGTGGATAAATGCAGGTTGTGGACATGACTCAGATACCAGCTGCTGGGAAGTTGTGAGAGTACACACAAAGGATAGAGCAGTGACTGTGGAAATGTTCACATAAGTTACTGGTTCTGATAAGAGCTACACCAATTTATGTTTATGGCAGTCAAACTAAATATACAACCAGACACTCCTCAAACAACTGCAGAATAAAATACAATTCTTTTTTGTTTGTTTATTTGTTTAGGAAAGGAATATTCTAAAGGCAGACAATGAAGGTTTAAAGATCCAACTGGAACAGGCACATAAAACAATTGAATCTCTCACAATCCAGAAAAGAAACCATGTAGTTGACAGTCTACAACACAGAGACTGCTCCTAGCAGGTGAGAGGAAAATCTCCTATGGAAGAATGTAAGACTGTAAGAGGGGCTGTGATAAAGCTGCTTTACCACGTGAACTGGAGAGAGAATCTCAAGGATGTTAAGCAGAAATGTTCTCTTTACTCAACACATTTCCCTTTTAAACATGCACTCCCAAATGTATAAAATCATTCCTTTGACCTTGTAAGGTAATTTAGCATTATCTGTGCAATGAAAATAGTATCTTCTGGGTTTGCTTTTAAAAGGAGTGAGAGTGTTGCTGAAGTCTCTGTTCATGTTGAAGACCATATTGACTCCCCAGTGACTTGGCTGCCAGCAGCACACCTTACTGTACAAGTGTTCTGACAAAGTAGCTATTCATAAGACTCTGTCACCTCAAATTTGGCCCAAACTCAGTTTTGTAGAAACAAATGTTTGATAACGCTGAGTAAGTAAAACTGTAGAAATACTACATTAAGAAAAACAATTCCTTCTTGGAGCTGAAACCAATTAAAACCATGAAGTGTCACGTTTAATTCCAAAAATTAACAAGAACATTAAAATAAGTAGTTAAGGTCATTACCAGACTCTCATGAGAACTATATCAATCAAACATATTTGATTGATCCTTACACTTTAAAATAAACTGACACTTTTTAAAACATCTTTCAGAGCTTTAGAAGTTCTGCTGCTCAAATGCTTACCTATATTAAGGGAACAGAGGTGAGACTATAGAGACTTGACATTGGATACTGCTTCCATTTTTATGTTCCATGCCATGACTTGGAACATTTAATTCTACTTATTTGGCTTAAGGGGTAACTTGTTGTCCCCATACAGTAAATATGGGACACGGCTGATTATAATTCTCTCACATCAAAGTAGATACCATTGTTGAGTAGAACCTTTAGAGCCATATTATGAGGGAAACTGTACAGCAATCCCTGTGCAATAGCTACTGTATTTCAGAGCTCCTAACAAGGTTTCACCATTTTCTCTCTCCTAGATTTCACATGCACTTTACATAAAGAGTCAAGATGAGTATGCTCCTGTGTCTGTAAATTTTGTATAGTAAAAGGTGCAAGGGTGGTAACTTAAAGACACAAAGTGTACATATTGTTAAGAGACAATAAAACAGTCTTTCAAGTTATTGATAAATCTACTTGTCAGAATAGCCAATTTGAAAATTGCATTTGCATTCCAAGAGAATTTGTCCACTTAAGAGTTGTATAAAACTTTCTTGTATTTATCAGACATTTGTCATCACACATACAAACATCAGAAACAAAGTCCACTTAATGCTCAACACTTCTAAGTTACCAGGTCCATTATAGATTGAAATTTAGTCAATGACAATAGCATCTGTGCTTTGTGTTCAGAGTGGCATAAATATACATTCCATCCACAATTTACAGTCATTATCAAGTATATGAATGCTTTATTTATAAAGTTAATTTGAAACTATTTGCCAGTTTAGTGATTCTAAATTCTTGTTTTGAAATTGGATTGTGCTTGCAACTCCATGTATAAGTAAAAATAAATGGAGGGAAGAGTAGTAGTAGTAGTAGATTTTCTGTTACGTTACTGTAAATAACTGAAATGCATAGGAAAAAACCAGCAGCTCTGAAGACTGCACAGCTTTTTTAAACTCATACACTAAACCTGAATTATTAACAAGTAACATGGAATTGCACTTTGATCAATGAAGCAATCAGAATGGCTGTCAGGTCATGTGTGCAAATTTGGTTTGCCCATTTTCTGTGAGCTTCTTGATTTTGTCCTCTTTCAGGGAACTACAGGAAGGTGTATTTCTAATAGGCATTTAGCAAATAAAAGTCTGTTTCTACAACTATTAAACAAGATAAATGTTGAATATATTTTCACTTATTTAAAAAATACCCCAAAGGAGCAGCTAAGACTCATAAATCTTGTTGTACAGCCAAGGTAACTGCTCAGTGGTGGTCTAAACTCCGGATTCTTACACAACTTGTGTGTATACATATACTTTGTCTATGATGGAGTGTGGAGATCATGAACAAAACCTCAAGAGTTATAAGGAAAATTTCCTAACATCAGCAGCTGGCCCAAAGGCTACTGTGTAACTAGGTAAAGTACCTAATACTCAAAATTGAGTTGTGACCACAGATTTGTACAGTCCTAAGTGCCTCTCTGTGATGTCTGCTTGTTCAATCTGAAAGACTTAAAAGAGAGCTGTTTGCAGGAATGTCTTACAGAACGAGTGTGCAGTGCTTCATGTGTGCTGAAAACTTCCTGCTTCAGAGAAGTCAGTTGATACCTGGGTAACTTCAGAGCTCTCAAAATACCTTCAGGTTCTCTGTTTACTTAAAGCCACTAAGAGTTATTCCCTGCCGCCCCCCCCCCCCCCCCCCCTTTTTTTTTTAAGTGCTGTTAGTCCTTTCTTTTCTTTTGGGACTTTGTTTTTCATGAAAGACTAACATGAAAGACTAACAGCAGAACTTGATTAAAGGGAAACTGTTAAAACTGACAGTGCTACCCAAAAAGAATCACTTGCCTCTGCATTAATCTTCAAGCTGCTTTATGTTAGGAAAAAAAGACACAATTAAAAGGGCTGTTTAAAAGTCACGCAATCAATGATACTGAAATTTATCTTGTCATGGCTAAGTTAAATGGAAACACTCACATTTTTCTTCTCTAGTTTCAGCTGTACTTACAAGAAGACAGGAAGAAAAAGCTCCATCCCCTGTTTTTTAAGCGTTAATTCTGATTGTTTAAAGATAAAAGTAAATAGATTGAGTAATATCATAATTAACAAGGCAGGGCTACTGTTCATATTCAGGTTAAATACAATTGCTTTAGATTAGCTTATATGTGTTTTTGTTCTAGTAGCATCTGTTATTTTGTTGTAACTGATCTCTATGGCAACCTGAAAAAGTTTTAATGCTGTCTGAGAAGACTGAAGAAGTGTACAGATTGTAAAGATTTTATATAAATTGTAAGATTTTGGTTTAATATTTATAATAGAAAAATATTAAAATTGCATTTCATGCCTCTGATTTTGTATCTCAGAGAAATCTATACAACTTATATTCATCTTCCTGTACTGCCATCTGAGACCCCTCTGCAGCATTAACCTAGTACTAGTCTCTAGACCAGCTCCACCTTCTCTGAGCCTTGGAACGGTGCCTGGGAAAATTTAGGAAGCTAGGTATTTGCAGATTATTTGTTTGGTATTTTAGTGGCTGATACAGTACAGACACTGTTTTGCTACTCACTATTCCAAGCATTACAAAGCACCAATCTCTATTATCACAGTCTCTCACTTTTATTAAGAATGCTATGTTTGAAAAGATTATCCCCAACCTTAGCCAAGTTTAGGCAAGGCTTCTTCTGCATCTGCTAATGCTGCCTATTGCACAGGCAGCACTGTAGCACCCTGAAGAATTGCTATTCTTTACCTTATAGTAAACGTCAAAATACCGTATCCTATATTTGTTTTTATATGGGGAAATGGACATTCATTCAGTTATCAACAATCATGTGAGGGAAAACAAGAGGTGAAATTCCTATTTATATGGCAAATCTGCTCTACAGCCTTACACAAAACAAGCTGTGGTTCTCTTTGCAATTATAGAAAGTAATAAAAAGAAAACTTGAGCAGTAATTGGAATGTATTTCCTTAGTTTACATAAAGACAAAAGCAGTGATCATATAGATCACTATGCTTTTTAATGTTTTTTTACTAAATTAAAATATAACTGAGATGCCTTAGTAATCCCAAACAAATTCCTTAGTAATCCCAGACTTACGACATACCTTGCCTGTTAAAATTTTCCTGTAAAGTTATCTATAGCCTTCTCCATTTTAGTCAAAATATATGTTATTTTCATTATCATAAAAAGTAAGTTTCATCACTGTTGTAAATCACCAGCAGGAATTCTTTCTTACAAACAAAGGAGGAACATATGATAGTGGATCCAAATCACAATACACAGATGATGCAAGTAATTTCAAATACAGTACTTTATTCCTCAGTGTTTACAGCTGTTAACAAAAGTATCTCTCTCAATTCCGGAAAAAAAAATCCCCAACCTTTTTTTTCAGTCCTTCAACAAACAAAACAATATTATTTTAGGTATTCACTAAGTGCGAATAAACACAAAGATGTTCACAAACATATATATGAAAATTTTTTCCTTACAACAGAATTTTTGAAAATACTTTTTTTTTCAAGAGAAAACTTGAGGTTTAAATCAATTACTCTCATGGTGTTATTGCATTGTTTGAGAAATTAAAAGCATACATTCTGACAAGAGGACAGCACAGGATACCTCCGTGAAATATGGTGGTGCTTACTTTAGTTTTCAACTACTGGCTTCACATTTTGAAATTATTTAAAAAAACCTGAAATGGCCAGATTAAAAACAAAAATCTCCAGCCTATTTATATTTCCATATTTTACATTGTCTACATACATATAATTGAAATATGATACTGAAGTAATTTAACTGTTAGAATTCAAGTGGGCACATACCTGCTTCACTTGATGATTTACTTCATTCAGAACGGTCCTGCCTACTACAAACAGGATGGACTGGTGAATGTAAAAACACCAAGGCACATCCACGTCTGCAGTTACAACCCAACTAAACCGGTGCAACCTTGCATCCTAAGACCAATGAAACCTTTAAGCATAGAGAAGTAGTTTGTTTTATCGAGTGTTACCTCCTTGATGAAGTCACATGCTTGACTGCTGGTTACTTGTAGCAAAAAGTAACATTGGGATGAGCAAACAATATACTCTTAAGGCTTTGGTTGTTAAAAACTACTCTCTATTCCTTTGCTGACCAACGTTTCACTCCAAGGCCAGCAGTCTCACTTGGTATGTCATCAGTTTGTGAGCTATTCCAGAACATCAGGCAAAAACCAAACTCAGACTCATGACAACCAGTACTGTGCTCCCACGTGACCCATGAGGGTCTCTCCGTAAAGACTGCCAAGAGGCTTTAGCCAGTGAAATGCATACAAAAAAATTGGCAAAGGACCTACGGTGCTAGCAGTTGGGTGACATTAAGCCATTGCTGCAAAAGTTCACATCCCAGCTAATGTGTTCTAGCAGGGAAAACTTCTACCTCTTTTTGTCAGGCACCTGCTAGGACCCTAAAGCCTGGGTAAAGCCGTATCAATTGCATGAGAAGCAGCATTCTCAAGCAAACTGATGAGAGAGGAAATAACAGGAGAAAAACTTTTGAAAGATAGTAATTTGATTTGGAGCAGAGCTTTACATTCATGCATGAAGTTGGCAGTGAAACAGGACATGATACATATGTTTATGAAGGTAAAAAAACATCTTTAAAGCATACCAACGGACACCAATAGGAAATTTGTGCAGAAAGAACTAGTAACTGAGGAACATAAATCTGAAATCAAATCCTACAGTTCAACCCGCAGTTTAGCCTACAGTTACAAGTGCTTCAAGTCTGCTGTGCTATTTAATCATCAGACACACCAGTTTAATCAGATGCCTTCCTGAATCTCTGCAGGAACCTGACCCTGATAAATGCTGTCATGAGTACATATCAGGCATCATCCCCTGTTCCACCTCTTTTTTTAGGAGCGGCCTCACAACATGGGAAATCTAAAAGATACTGGGCAGCAGAAACTGACTGCTTTAAGTGACAGCTCTAAATTTAATTCCTGTCTACATATATTTACACAGCCATAATGGCATGACAGCTGACTTCTGTCACTACTACTGTAACTACTCCTTCTTCTAGAGTAACAGTGTATGTGAGGGAGAAGGCACCTATAACCATGTCAAGACAGGGCTTCTTTTAGGTTGGCAGAGTAAGAGAGAGAGAAATCACTGTGAAAAGGCAACTGCTGTATGAGGTGTCTTATTAACTTACTAACTTATTAACTAGGCAGTTGGTGATTCCCAACACAGAGCAGGCAGGGGAGAAGAGGAAAATTTAAAAAAAAAGGGGGAAGAAGAAAAGGCGAAAAGAAATGTCATGTTCTTTTTTATGAAGCTCAGCTTATTCAAACTTTGTGTCTCAAAGCCAGTGCACAAGGATATATACATGAATTCTTACCAGACATGATAGCTGCAGGTTTTATGCCCAAACCGATCTTAAAACTTGTTTATGAAACACCAATAAGGGAAAAAGGGTAAAATGAAAATAAGACAGAATCAAAACTCACTATGATTATGAGTTTACAGTACATGCTCCAACCTTTAAAGAGTGTCTGATACATTATGAACACAAAAACCAACCTGATTTGATTAACTTGTGTAGAGTATTAATTCACAGTGTTACTTTAATGTGAAGTTCTGCAGGAATAATCAAATCTAACTGAATAACTTTGACCAAAGCCTTAAGGATTTTAACATCTGAAATTAAAATCCATTTATATGTCCCACATGAAAACTATGAATGAAGAACAATGAGATGAAGAGAACAAGCCTGAAAGCAGCATTCTTGAGTCTTTCAAAAGTGGTTTCATCTAGTTCTTAGGCCTACTTTGTTTTTTCTCCACAACATTTTGGAGCAGGAGAGTAGACATGCAACATGCAATAATTAGAGAGATCTGACCATTAATATATTTTTGTTTGTTTAGAAAGGGTTTTATTCAGTTTTCTGAGACTTATTTTAAATAAAATGACATAATAAAAAACACCAAATAAGCAGTACGAAAAACAAGGACTTCAGTAATCAGATTTTAGTATAAAAGTTCTGTTAACTAAAAGAACTCAGTGAGAACATCAGTTGATCTAATGAAATGATTCGTATGATCATACTTAATTCTAGCCTAAACCCAAGTCAACATATCTAAATTCCTAATACCAGTAAACACCACCACTATGTCTTGCCAGTTACTCTGTTAAGATTTACAGTACTTTAGTATCTTCGGTATCCTCCCCCTCCTCTTCCACCATATGGATCACCATAGCCTCCTCTGCCACCATAACCTCCCCTGCCACCTTGGAAGCCACCTCCACCTTGGAAGCCACCCCCACCCTGGAAGCCACCCCCCCCTCTTCCACCACCTCTGAAACCTCCTCCTCTACCCCCTCCACCCCCCCAGTTACCCCTTCCACCACCACCACCACCTCCCCAGCCACCTCTTCCACCACCTTCTTGTCTTTTTTGCCATGGAGGCATTTCGGGAGGAGGTGGTTCAATCTCTGTTGGTCTACCTCCACGGTCAGGGACTCTCCCCATCAGAACCTATATAGAAAAATTGGTCATTTTCAGAATTAAAAAACAGTAGTAGTAACTTGAAGACACACAGGATTTTCTCCTGTGGACAGAGAAATGCTGCCTGCTGTTTTCAGGAAATACAGCCCCTCAGTGCAGTGCATGACAGCAGAATCACTATCTCCTGTCCTTGTAACACCACAACAGAACTCTGGAAGTGTTCTCATTTTTCACCTCTAAAACAAAAATAACTGCAGCTAGCTGGCTCATACTACTTTTGGGAAATTTTTATGAAGAACACTGCACACATGAAGTATTAGGATTGCAATAAGCAATATACATACTTCACATATAATATATACAAATACAAATATATATTCATATAGAAAAGATTCCTCATGATGTGGCTCTTCTACTTAAATTTCAAAGTTCAAGTTCAAACCTCACCAGCTGGCAAAAAACAAACTGGCAAATTGATATGCAATTCTCAAAGGAACACCAGTTTGCCTAACATTAGAAACTACTGACACTCAGTAAAGAGTGGAACAAACGAAGTATGCAATAGGCTGCAGTAACACTTCCAAGAAAAGGAAAAAAAAGGGATCTTGACTATGGCAGGTATTACTCAGTGTACAAAAACAGAAACTGTACTGGACAAAGTTACACAAAACATTAAGTTGAAGAACAAAGATGTATCCAAGTAGGTCTTTTTGTTGTCGCTTTCAGATTTCCTAAACTCTGTGTGATCAATTTTAACATTCCCTGATCAGTCCTAGGCACTCCAACTAAAGTCCTCTCAAGAAAAAAACCCCAACTTTCTCTGAGATCCTACAATAATTAAGAAATTTCAGAGTGTTCAGAATCAAAATATATTAAAGGGTATCTAAATGAGGCAAAAAACTTTAGAAAAATCTGTAAACACAGGATCAATAAAACCAGGCTTAGTCACCATTTGAAAGGTCTAACTCATGCCCCTACTCTCAAGCTTCAGCTTTTATCACACACAAGAAAGCAGAACAATGTTGATTCATTACTGTAGCCAAACCAGGTAATTTTACTTTGCAGCAAAATGACATTTCCACAGAAACTTTTGTGATTTTTAAGACACTGATGAACTAGAGACGCTGGTTGACAAACCTAACAACACAATCCTGGCAAGGTAGGCCAGGAACTCATACCACAAATACTTGTATGTATCCTGGAGGTGTGCAGTTCCACTGAACTCAAGAAGTCATTTGCACACACACATATACCCCCCGCATTGTTCCCTCTCATCTACACTACTCTGTTTCATCCTGTTGCATGATTGACTGTCCAGCAAGATAAAAAAAAAGAAGTTTCTGCAATGTTTACTGGAATACTGCAAACCTTCCTTTCTTAAATGAAAAAAATCAAAGTGCCAAGCAACACCAGTGTAATTCCAGAATTAGTTTTGATAGGTCTGTAAATTCCCGTGTCCCTTTATCACATGCCAGAAACAAGCAGCATACCTTGTTGATAGCACAGGCGGTTTTCTCACGTATTGATCCACTACTTGTTCTTATGATCTTGGACAAATCCTCGCGAGCAGCAAGAAGGTGAGCTAAGGTAATGGTCGACTTTGGAGACAACGCATAGCGCTTGGGCTGATAGATCCGTGCTATTTCATCTGTTTTTACCTGAAGGGTAACATCAAACACAACTTACTTGCCAGGCATCAAACACACCAACAGACTTACTATAAACCATGTACTGGTCTCAGTAAGTTTCACTTTGAACACAAGGTGTAGCTTCTGAAAATACAGACTACCTTACAAAACATAGTGCCAGTTACCACCAATTCTCTTCCTGTTGGTGCTGCTGATTATGTATAATTGATGCCGAAACTTAGCACCATTGCAAAAGAAACTCCTCTATCCACTGGCATCAAACAGATTCTTTAATGTCTTCCAACTTGCCTACAGACTAAAACTTGAGAAGTCCAACCTGCTCTCTCAAGAGCTTTACATAACCATATTCAACAGATCACTTCTAAATGTGATGAAAACAGCAGCTTCAAAGTAAGGTAAATTTGTGGATAAAACCTGAAAATTTATCAATGCTACAAAACACTTACGTAAGCCATGAAAAAGTAAGACTGAGAAGGAGAGAATATTAGATTTTTTCCAAGCACGCTTTGTTGTTTCATTTGTTTAACAAAAAAAGAAAAATAAACATACTTTCTGGGAAAATCCAGAATGAACTTCAGAGTGAAATAGAACATTTCATATTGGCTAGACCAGAAAATAGGTGCTGAACCTTTACAAAACTCTTTTGCTAGGTAATTACTCCATCCCTTGTGAACCCGTTTCAGTCTGCAAACTTACCCCTCTTGGGGACTGAACAAGTTACAAAAAAACGAAAAAAACCCCCAAAAATGCCACACCAACAAAAGCAGAGAAATGTATCAATATGTGTTTAATGGTGGGGAAAAAAAGGCAAGCTAACAAATTTAAAAAATACAACAATTTGTCTCTTCCTCTAAATTACATCAATGCCAGAACATTTTCAATTACCAAAACCTTCTCAAAGAAGTTATGAACATCCTTCAAGAGAAATAAGGGAAAAAAAGAGATTGAAAATAATATGTAATTTTGAATTAGTATGTAACCTGGTTATTTCTGTAACTGCATATATTTCACATCAACAGTCTTTAAAAGACAGGAAAATGAATCATCTGACTACTTTATCATCAAAAATCTTTTTAAACTATTGTTCTATTTCAAAAGGGCATTCATTGTTTTTCACATTGTTTGAATGGAACAATAGCAAGTGACAAAGTTTTAGTCTGCTTAAGTTAGTCATCAGTCACATCATCAATTACATTTTAGAAATATATTTTAAATTTGAAGATATATAATTGTAGTGGTACAGCTGTAAGGAAGTTATACAAGTAGGGGCATCTGGCTTCTCTAAGCAAAATGCCCTCCTTTTCCTTTCTTGCAGCATAAAAGCATTCACAGCCCCTTCAGAAGTTAAATAGTGAGCCATTCCAACGGAGCACAGCAGCACCTAGACTCATGTCTTCCAGTGATATTTAGTGAACTTCATGAAGTTGATTCTGCATGTGTTAATGACAAATTGTGATGCCACAAAGACTGGTAACAATCCATACTTTCAGTAAGCTTTCCAAATTTTAAGATTTATCCATCTTAAGCTTTCTAAAGAAACCTTTGTAAGGAAAGCTGATCTTGCCGCTCATGAACAAAAACATCTGCTTCCAGCTTCTCACACGTCTTCATCAAATTACAAACTTCATGTATCTTATCTCCCTACTCTTTTGGATACAAACAAAATATATTTCCAGCTCAGAAATATCATGAATGTTTTTTAATATACAAAGTTCTAGGAAATAGTACAAATGAAATTATCATAACTAAAGCAATACCAGCAGAGCAAATACAGAGGAGAGCTCTGGAATTCTTAGCGACCTGAAGGATTACAAGCAACTGTGTGACTTTCTCACAAAAGCTACTATTCAAATAACCTGTTCATCTGAACAGCTGTTCGTCCAGCAGCACTGAATCCAAGATAGGCAGCAGTCCCTGTAACCTCACAGACTTCATGAGCAGTCACTTTTTACACCCAATCTATATTAAGGCCCAGTGTTTTGTCTTACTTTTCCATCTGCCTGAGACGTGCTGAAGTTCCCTCCTAGTTTACTTCATTGGAGGGTGTTAGATACAGAAAAGAAAACAGGGAGATTAAATAAAATCAGAAACCCCAACAAAGGATGCTAGAATTTCTAATTGTGAAGCTATAAATAATCACAAAGGATGGACTGTGCCACCTGGTTAAATCCATCCCCTTCCTCAATACCTAGGATTTGGATATTACAGCTTGGGATGAGAAACAGGCTGGAAAAAAGATAACAGTGATGGAAGTGTATTTGTGTATTTACATGGTATGCATATTCTGTAGGAAGACTTGGGGAGCTGTAGCAGACTCCCACCTACAAGAAGCAAAAAATACATCCAGTTTACCTTTGCTCTATCAGACCAGCCAAAAGACTGTACAGTCACATCCAGCCTCTTCATTAACATCCGCCGTCGACACTCGTACTCACTGCAAAGAGCATCATTGATTTTTTCCAATCTTTCCTGCAGTGTTGCAATAAAAAATTCAAACACTCAAATATATAAAGTTACAGAAGTCAATTCAAAGTTAATCCCATTTATCAACTAAGTTGTCTATCCCACGGTGACCACTATAAACTACATAGCATCTATGTAATGTTACAGTAGTATGTATATACAAAATGTTTTGAAAGTGAACAATGGATGAATCAACACAAGGTCTGTTTTATAATGTCAATTCTGGAAGTATCTGATTATCATTGTTAGTATTTAGCAATTGAATTTTAGTATTAATCTTCAGCAACAGAACAGTGACTTTAAAAAGGCAAAGTTAAATGAAGCCACATGCATTTATTTTGACCATCCTATTAAATACTGAAAAGAAATGGAGAAACTTTTCTTTACCACTTGGTCAGAGTTCAGAGGTTTTGTTAGCAGTGATTTCCCCACATGGTTATTTTTAACTTTTGAGAGAATGTCCTTAATCTGAAAAAAACACATACATCTCAGAACACAAATGATATTTAGATTTATTTGAGCACAGTTTGTTACAATCTCATTTTGTTACTCAGAAGATCAAACACAGCACGTTTGTTTTAGTAGACTCATGAAAACAGATACACATCTTCTGGTTTATGATCCACTATAAAAAGATTTCCTGAATACTTTAATACGATGACCAGCCTCTATACAAAAATACTTCACAGCATGTCACTTCTCCTCCCATCAACAGAACAATAGCTATACAGCAAATTTATCAAGTGCATACAGAAAGTAGGACTAGTTAAATTACTCATTTTATATATTACTAAGTGTTGTAACTACAACAATTGGAAGCTCCGAGTTCTGTTGCCAAATGCTACACTAGGCTACAAAAAATCTGGTGATGGGTGCTATGAAGAAATGCAGGAGATACAATAGGTATGCAGTCATTCTTGCTCATTAATTTTATTCTAATCCTATAATTGGTTCCAGCTAACATGTTTAAAACTTTTGCATTCACTCCAAATCAAACTTGCTTATACTTCTTCCACTAGTTCTTGCTCTCAATAATCAGAGGTGAAATATGCTCTCTCTGTCTTCCAACCACTACTGCATTCTCCTCTCCCATTACAAGAAACCTCTACCTCCTCTTCTTGAGTGAACTTCCTTTGGCAAAGCTCTTCTAAAACCATAACCACGAATGCCCACAACACCTGTACAGAACTTCCCAGCCAACTGATTTTTCAGCTGGAGTTGACTGCACGCATATTATTGTTCCTGCAAGTTCTGTACCCAGTCTGATGGAGCGAACTACATCTTCATTTCCTTTAGTAAATAACCATGGGGAACCAAGTAAAACAAATAAAACTAGAGTTAATTTTCTTTTATATGTCAAAAGAAGGATTAAAGTGGTGCCTGATCTACAGTAAAACCTGTAGCTGGGGACAGCCATTAGATACATTTGCAAGGATTGTAAGACTTCATGTGGGTACACAGGCATTTACACTACAATTGTCATAAAGGCATGGTTCAAAGCTCAGTTTTGAGCTTCACATGTTACAGAAATACCATCTCTAGTGATTGCTATGAAAAAAAATTCCAGAAGTCAGAAATCAAATTCTAGAGCATCCAGTTGTTAAAAGAAATACTTAGAAAATCAACTCTCATGTGTCAGGATTTTTGTAATTACCTCTTTTTTTTTTTTTTGCATATATGAAAAAAAATCTGATCTCAAATTTTGTGTGAAAACCAAGGTGTATGTATTTTGTTCTTTCTTTTTACATCACTGCTGGGCAGCAATCTGGCAGGTTGAAAACACAACATCCCAGGAAAAGTCTGATATATTGTGCGGTGAACAAATTAAAGGAAAACAGTGTTTTGACTCTATCAGAAAAGACAGCCTAGTAGTATCTGAAAAGTGTCCATCTAACTACTGTAATATTCCCTGCTGTTATATTCCATTCATATCAAAAGAGGCTACAATAAGGGGTGAAGTTCAGTTCCAAGTACTGTACTGATCCCAACACTCCTCTTTCTCTTATAATTCTTGCTTCTCTACAACCTTTATTTTCTTTACAAAAAGCACTCCAGAGTTGTCTGTCTTCCGAATGTAGCCATTTTTTTTTTACTGAAGCATGTTCACGCTGCCTGTCATATTCCACTCCAAAATGCAAATGTACCTAAACACGAACTATGTTTGAACTTAAATAAATGTCTGAAGAATCAAAATCTAAAGTTAATAATCAGCAATAGAATAGGATCAGTATGACAGCAAGAGATGAACAGATCAGTAATTAGTATAGAAGAAGGAATGGACAGCAGACGAATTAAAAATTCTATTGGGCAAGAGGTGTCTATTCATATGCCATTGAGGTCAGAAGTATTACCTCAAAGGTTGAAAGGAAGAGAGTCTATCAAAATGAGACCAGCTGCTGAAACAAAAACCAGTAAAACAAAATGAAAAATCTTCAATATAATTTACAGTTAGAGTGTGAAAGAAGATCTGAAAACCAGCGATGCTGAATACTATCTAGAGGCTAGAATTATTTTAAGTTCGCAGCTGCAAGGACAACCAAGAGATAAATGCAACACTGGGCTCCACATACAAAAGCCACACATTCTGCCATCACAGGTCGATCAGCACTGCACACTCCTGATTTCCATGAACTGAAAAGTGAAAGGAAGTTTAGAGAGAACAATTAAGGATGATAATCAATGAAAATCAGAACTAGAAGAAACAAGAGCAGCTAAACGAAACAATCCTCTATTGACTGAGAAACTGGCCCCCAATTTCTGCAACCTCTTCTTTCCAAGCTAAAGAGAATACTGATGTAATTTTTATCCAGCACAACTTTACTAATCAATAACATTTAAGGAGGAATCTCTTCACTGATGAACTGGTCTATGCTCATGAAGTGGTCTCTGTTTATGACACTCTTTAAAGTCATATTCAGAACACCGAATCTGCACTTACTCCTTACCCCCATCAGCAGGGCTCATGGGGAAATCCTACTGCTATAATGGTGAAATAAGCTGAGCTGCCTTACAGCTGCTGAAGACATTGTCCAGCCATGACTGATGACGCAGGTATGAGCACAAGAACTCTGACACACAACAGTCTGCCAGAGGACAAGAATACAATGGATGTGAGAACCCATACTATAACCCATATTCCCACACATGATAGTTGTCCTGGACTGAGAAGGATATGCAAAAGTTTTTAAAAAACCACCACAACTTAAAAAGAAGCCTGCACATATAAGTGGGAACAATACTAAAAGCAGTGCCCAGATAAAAGAGCACTGAAAATATACTAAGAAATGTAAAACAAATCGTAATAGCCAAATCATCCTAAAGTTTTTACACAGTGAAGTGTAAAAAACAAACCAAATAATTAAAACTAGATGTAGACAAGTATATCTGACTATTTGACATACTTTGTAATCAATAACCTTGGTAACACTAAAAATTTATGGGATTGCTTTGGAAGTTCACACACTCTCTAAATAAAAAATGAAAACAAATAAAACTGTTGAATCTGCTTGAAACAAGAATACCAACTTCAAAATCTGCTGCATAAAAACACACAGTTATTCTAGTGTTACCAAATAAAGTGTATCTTTATATATTGAACATAGCATTTCTCATTTGTTTTGTAATTCTGTACTACTGAAAAAACATTTAGCTCACATTTCATTATCATGTTCAATATAATTCTTCAATATTCTCATCTTCTGTCAAAACAGAGCAGTAATTTTTACATTTAACACCTTTTGCACAGGAAAACATCATATATGTATGCACCTCCAGAGTTTTTCGAGATTTTGAAAAAACCTGACCGGGGGAAAGGTGTCATTTTATTAATTTAAGTTAAAATATTAACACTCTGAGGAAAGAATATTGCCCTAATTAGTCATAAGGTGTACTGTACAGTTGCAGGGAGATCATCTAAAATCTTAAGCACAGAATATTTTTAAGCCTCTCTTTCATATACCTGCAGATAAATTCAGTATTTATCTAACTTTAAATACATTTTTGTTTGACCCTTATGTCTGGTGAACAGGACAACTCTTTTGTCTTGTTCCCTATAGTTACATTAATACTTATTGTCCAGGCATCGTTACATCTGTAAAATTACTACAGATCAACAGTTAAATGTAACACATTAACTTAAATATTAATAAATTCTAGGATGTATACCAAATGTTTTAAAAAATACTCTTCTCACATTTCACTTAAGTGTTATGTTAGCTTAATTTTGATTTAGTTTGTTCAGTAGCCCTTTACAGTTTTCATTCTACTGATACGTGAAAAGTAGCAGAGTACTTTTCATAATGTGGGCTAAAAGATTTCAGAAGTCTTTTGAATAATATTACATTAAGAGTTTTTTTCAAATAAAGAGTATTAGAATGTCACTTCGTAATTGGATGCGAAATTCACACTATCTTGATTGGAAAACAGCCAAGTGTAAGCACTAGTTACAAAGCACAACAGTGGCATAACCTTTTCTGAATCTTTCATCAGTGTTCATTTAGGATTTATGGAGGTTTTGGCACTAAATTTCAGAATGACTCCTAGATTCCCCCTTTGTAAATACACTTTACACGGGAACAGCATCTTAAACAACTGAAAAATTACTATTAGTTTTTCAGTACGACATAATAAAGTAAAATATACTTAGCAGTAGAAGGCTGTAATACTGTCAATTTCTCTCTCACATTTTCACAGTGGCTATGTTGATAAAACACTACCCTAGGTAATTACAGGAGATGCAAAAGATATTTGTTATGATTGTATATTCAAAGTATGAGCTACTATAAAACTAATTTTGAATGAAGAAAGCAATCCTGATTTTATACTAGTCTCTTAAATAAACTGGAAAATTACTTAAAACAATAAATGTTCTAATGTTCCATACCAAAATACAGTGTGTGATCTCTCCCTTTGGTAGGTTGCTGCTGCTGCACAGCCAAACTATTCTCAGAACTATTCCCACAGCTACTGACAATGCTGAAGATGCTAGACAGAGACAAAGAGTAGACATGTTGAAATGCTGCAGATACATGTGTAGATACACTACATAAAAATACTAGATCAGTATGTAAGTCTGTATTATGAATGACATAATACTAAACATTAACAGTGCAATTTTATGCAGAACCTAATTAAATCAAAACCCAAAAAAAAATTTGGAAAAATTTATGGGCCATTTCAAATGAATTTCTTTGAGCATATAAAGAAAAGTAACAAAATGGAGCTCCTAAAAAAATGTTTACAAAGCCTATGAACTTTAATTGGTGGCACCACCTTTCTAATGCAGCTATACCTATAAATGTAGGTCTCTTAACTCTGTCATCTATCAAAATAACTCCAAACTTGTCCTATATTAAAGTAAAGGATGAAGGACAAGTAAACACATAGTAGAAATTCTACAAAATCTCCTACAAGGCAGGAAAAAATCCTTTGTTTATAAGGGATGAAACACACAAAGAACAAATTACTATTAACTTGGAGTCACAGAAGATTAATGAACTAGTTTTGCCACCTTTCTACACTTTGAAGTGAGTACAAGTGGTATAACCACTATGGAACTGACAGACCTGAAAACCACTGCAAAATAGTCCAGGCAACATCATTAAAAAAAAACCAAACCAAACCCAAAGATAAAATGCTTTTACAATTCTGCTCGTGTTAGTACTTCTGAAAGTGTAACAGTTTATATAAACTGGGACGGCAACACTGTGCACAATTCAAGCCTGCGAGCCTATCTGATGGGAAAACTTGGACTTTGCAAAAGGCAGCAGATACCAGGTGTCTAACAATTCAAAGAAAATGTTCTAGTATCACCATGTGTGTATGAAGGAACTGATGCTCCAGGTCTGGTCTTGCTGTCCCACAACTGCAGAACTGGAATCCTATCCCTATAATAGGATGAAACTAAACCTGTACCTGAGAAGTGAAGCAAGGAACTGAGCAAGGAAAGCCACCGGCCTCAGCTGCAGCCCATAAACACATACGGATGTAAACACAGCTAACACTCACAGAGGGAGAGCAGCACAATCAGGCCAGTTTCGATCCATTAGTTATTAGCTGTAACTCTGACATCTTCATTCTCAGAACATTGCTAGAATTGTTTCTTCATCCCTTCAAAAATATTTACTGGATGTAAAGATTTCCTATGAACTAAATAGACCAAGCACAGTCAATATTGTAGAATAGGCATTTCTGTTTGCACCTGGGTGATGCCTTTTATAAATGAACCTATTAAAGGTTTCATCTTGCTACGTTGAAGACAGATGTAAGAAAACCATGCAAGTAACAGGCCCTCTCCCCAAAATCTCTGAATGTTCGACTGCCCACTGGCTGATGAGGAAGAAGGAAAAAATGAAGCACAATCATGTACAATCATTAAACTCAAAGACTCAGAAGCAGAGGGAGTCTTTATTCTACCCCTAAGGGAGGATCAGTCACTCTCTTCCCAAACACTAGAGAGAGATGAAGAGCCAAACTTTTAGCTGTCTGACAGAGAAGATAAATCCCACCTCAAGAGCCTATTTACATTCTGCAGTAAGGAAATCAGACTAAGGATCACATCAGCGAAATGAGTTAGAACCTGAAGGGCCACCACGGAAAGAACTATCTTGCTGAATAAGGTTTAAGTGGGCTTATTCCCTCAATACTGGCAATTCAGGCATTTTCATCCTCTTTGCAACTAAGGCAATAGCACCAACAAATCCATACTTGCAATTAAGAAATTAATAAACTAAACAGAACTACTTTAAGTTTTGGATATTAAATTTAAATACATCCCAGAAATTACTACAGGTATATAAATGCACAATCAGTTATTACCCAAAGTCTTCTGCTTGCTGCAGCACATTTGAATGGTAAGAGGAAAACTTATACTTTAAACTTGCATGGCAAAGTATGTCTTATCAAGTACATTGCAACCTCGGTACTGAAATACTTCACCTCATAACTAAAACAGTTTAACTTAAAACACTAAGCTGGCTTTCAGAATTAAAATTCTTTTGCACTTGTCAGATAGAGCTTTTATGGGTGAGACTGCCAGGCCCTTAACTCTAGGATCAATGCTTACAGAGATAGTAATTGCAGTTTAGCAATAGAGAGAAAAGCCCATACCTTTTGTTCCACACTGGTTAACAAGGGAGGAATACCAGAAGATGAGGAGTTTGGCAGACCCAGTGCATCGCAAATAGCTTGCACTTCCTGAATAATTTCATTGTGCTTTTCCAAATGAGAGCCTTTAATTTTCTTGCTGTGCAGTATCTTTAAAGCCTGAAGTTCTGTACTTAGAAATACTAGAGAGAAAAACATCGTAATGGCAGATTTAGAGACACTTAAGTATTTCTGCATCCACATTCTCAGTACAGCTACAATATACACATTTGTAAGATAACCATGATGAAAGGGAGACTTTCTCAGCTCTCTCCTGAACAAGTCAGTAACAGTTTTCTATTCTTTACCTCAGTTTCCTCTCACCTGAATTCCTACCCTCAGTCTACACATTGCATTTAACTGTTCAACTCCCTTCTGCCACCAGACCCCAAGTTCCTCAATTAGTTTCATTTTACCACGCTGGTTCCTGCTACCACTCCTTTGTCCAAGTCCAACTTAAACTTAGACATTCTTTCTCTCAATTCTGCTTTCAGCACCTTCAAATTGTGCAGCCTTTCTGTTCAAGCTGCCCCGAGACCTCTGACAAACATAGGAAGCAAGGTCTCCGTTTAGGTGAGCTGGAACAATTGGATCAAGAGAGGGATCAGGAGGCCCCAGTAGTTGCACCCTACTTTTAAAAGAAATTTTAGTTTCTTCTAAAACAGCTTTCTAATGCTGCTCTACTTTTCACTCTGCACAAGAGAGTTGATGCATGCTGAGCTAGGTTGTAATGACTGTACACATCAACTTAAAAACACATAAAGAACTCTTCCATGTAAATTGTACGGTAATGATAAAGCATGTACATAAAATACTGTACTATAAATGGGAAAAATTATTACTACTTACACAGGAGTTTAAGACAATCTTCTTTCCCTCTTAATCTGTCTTTGATGTCTCCAGATATCAGTGACGAATATGGACAAGCCATTTCTCTCAGAAAGCCACTAATTTCAAGCTGGAAGCTCTCTATATCTTTCACACCTATGGAAATAAACGCACAATTACTGGCTTTTTACAGAAACATCAAACTGCAATCCAATTTTTTTAACTTATACACTTAAATTGCAGATTTCAACAGCCCAAAGATTAACCACCTACCACCCCAGTAACATTTTTCTTAAAAAAGTCCTACATACAAGCAGACATGCCTTCTAATAGTACACTGTACTTGTGCTTTGAATGAGGTAATGCTACAGAAGTCTGTGAAGACATGAGCAGTTTATGTCACTAAATAGCGTGATTTTCTGATGAAGGAGTCATGAACCCATTATTTTCAGTGATTGTTTTTAGTTCCACTACTTTTTTGGTGAAAACATAAGTAATATAAAATCCCATCCAAATTCCAGCACTCAACAGAAATAATCAGGCAGTGCTACCGAGCACCTCATGTACCCACACACGGTGCTGACTGGAACACCGCGTTGGACCACAGCCCGAAAATACCCAGCACTGCAATTTATGCCATCAAAATATGATTACAGGCGCGAATGTACTTTTTACATTTATGTATACCTAAAACCACCCCAAATCACCTTCTTTTTCCCTTTTGAAACAGTCTTCACAACACAAGACCTTAATCTAAGAGCTACATATACACAATTATCAGCCTGAGTTTGGCTACCTTTCCGCTTTCTTGTAAACGTCAACACTGTAATTTCACTATAAGCTGAACAATATGGGTCTAAATCCACTGAACAAATACTAAATTAACATTTGTATACCATCTGTCGCAGTGATGCTTTCCTCCATATTACAAAGGGACTTTATCTGGGAACCTAACCAAACACAAAGCTCAAAAAATTCTGGTGAAGACAATCCATTTTCTGCTGCTTTATTCAGGGCTTCCTCCTCCAACAGGGCACCCGTGTACCTGTACAGACAGATAAGCATTAGTAACAAGAAGTAAGCTTAACATAAAATATACACATTTTCCAATTATTTTACTCTAAGCTGGTTAGTAATGACAGTTAAAGGAATTAATCTTTCTACATCACTTTTGTTAACCAAAAAATTATTGGTAACGTATAAACAAAATATTTTGTCAGAAAACACGAGGCAGGCGTTTTCACACGTCTATCTGAAAACAGACTTTGATCTCTCAAAACACGCCTGACAGAGAAGAACTCGAGTATTAATTCAACTGTTTAGTCAAGTTGCCTCCTAACATTAACAATTCACTGCCCTGGAGTACTGGGAATAACATAACTGAAAATTAAATTTCGCACAGTTTTTGTCCCGTACCATCCAAAGTACATCGCGGGAGGTGGGCAGGCACCAAAGAACGAGGTGCTGCCCCGCCAGCCTCCAGCGGCCGCCCCAGTGCTGACCACCGCTGCTGCACCCCAGGGAGCGCCCGGGCTCCTGTACCCTCCCCGCACCACACCCGGGCGAGCCCACCGTCCACGCCATGGCCCCGCTCCCGGCCGGGGCCCGGCCCCGCCGAGCCCCCCCAGCACCCGCCGGAACGCGGGGCCCGTCCCTCTGCCGATCTTCGCTCTCGCCTCCGGCCCGGCCTCTCGCCCTCGCCTACGGTGGTCCGCTCCGCGCCCAGCCGGGCTGCCCTCGGCCCCTCGCCCCTCGCAGGAGGAGCCGCCGCTGCTCCCCGGTTACCCCAAGGCCTCCAGCGCGTCCAAGATGTCGCTCTCCATCGCCGGGCCCGGCGGCAGCTCCCTCATGCCGGCGCCGCGCCGCGCGGTGCCCGCCTCAAACCGGCCCTCCGAAACCCGCGCCCGCCGCCGCGTTCCGCTGCCGCCGCACGGGAGCCCCGGCCGGGGAGAGGCCCCGGGCTGCCCCCGCCCTTCTCTCGGCGGCCGCCCCCGCTCCGAGGGGCCGCGGAGCCCCTTGGGGCCACCCCCTGCCCACGTCTAGGGGTGACCCTTCCATACAACCTGCCCTGCCTTTCCGCCCGTGCCGAGGAGCGCCCGGGTTCCCTCACCCTCCGCCGGCGGGGCTCGTCTCCTGGCCCTGCGGCTGTGGGCCGGATTTGGCCCCAAACCCCTGCCCGCTGCAGTCGCCTACCCCGCTCCATCGGGTACCAGCCACCTGGAGACGTACAGGGCCAAGAGAGACCACAGCCACGCTTTTGGGCTCCGGACGTGGCTTATGCCCAGGGCAGCAGTACAGTTGTTCAACAGCCCTTTTGACCTTTTTTTACCGGTGTTTTCTTATATAGACCTTCAGAAAATACAGTGGCTGAATCTGTGATGAAGACCAGAAGGGCATACAATCAGATGGAAGTATTTACAGCATAGATGTTCTTACCGTGTGAAATCTCCACAATTTTTGAAGCGACTATTTTGAATTATTTCTATTTAACAGAAGATGTGGCTTTATTGAGTGCTAAGCTGTAAAAAGTGGGAACCAGGACAGCCATGACATCCTCCCACACCCACAGACAGAAATCTAGAAATTAAAAACATTGTTTATGGCAGTCAGGGGAGAGAAGAGCATCTTGAAGGCTGACACACTTACGTTGACCGTATGTGTACATCAGTGCCAGTACCTCAGCAGTCTCTTTCACAGCTCTCAACTGTCTTGTACCATATGACTGAACTTTAAAGGGGCTTTTGTTACAAATGGGCTAACATAATTTCCCTAAATGAAGGAGCACGCATCTGAGAGCAGAGATTCTGAACATAAACTCTTTCTCCTTTTTAAACATTAACATCCAATTAATAGAATGAGAAAACAAGATAAGCAGAACTGTACAGAAATAGCCAGTTCTTTTTTCCTTTCTGTTTTAAAGTATCTCTATGCTACCCAGAGTGATTCATCACTGTACAGTTGTTCTGCAAAACTGAGAAGTTTTCATATCAGTCAACAATGCAGGCTAAGAAAAAGAATTGGGAACAATCAGAAGTAAAACTATCATAACATAATCTATCAAAACTGAAAAGAAATCTGGTAATTTAAGAGATACTGTGTGGTACAAGTAGGTGGCAGCATTATTCCCTGGGTCTCTCTGTAAATTTTCCTACATGCCATAAAAGTATTTTGCTAATTTATGTTACAGGTTAATACCTAAATTAGTAATTTCTCCCACTGTCTTCTGATAACATTGCTTATATATATATATGTGATAGCCAAGCATATGTATCAGTCACTGTTTTAATTCCACAGGGTGTTCTTGAAAAATTGTATTTTTTCTTTGTACTAGAGGTGTTCTGTGTATGAGGGAAAACAAGTTTGAATTTCCCAAATTGTCTCTTGACACTGAAAGACGATTTTGATTGTGATTATATACTTATGTTCCTCTCATAGTGTTACCATTCATGTAGTCCACAGCTTTCTCTGTCTCCATTACTGAGTTTCCCATCTGTGGGGGAAGGAAAAAGAATCATGAGAAAGCTGGCTAACATACATTTTGTAACCATCTATGCCCATGGATGTGGACTTTGCCTTTTCCCCATGCCCTTTGCAATGTACAAACACAAACATAAAACCACAAACACACAAGTGAGAATACCAGAGGAAGAGGTCTCAGCACACAGCCATCACTTTCCAACAGAAGGCCTATGTGACTTTAGCTAGCTCACCAGTGCCTTAAAGCTTTTCAGTTTTTGTCAGGATTTTTTTTTCACTAGTCTGCCAGTTAGCCATCTCCCTCAGCAGTCACATAACTCTTCGTGCTAGCACAAGGAAGAAATAGAGGTGCACAGCCAGGATTAGAAAATGAAGATCTGAATCAGCAGTGACTTGAATCAGCTTGAACTGATACAAAATGGCAGCTTGTGTCTGTCTGCACAGCAAGGTGAAGATGGGAATTTTGAGGAAAGGTCTTCTGCCACTTTATTATTATGTATTATTATGTATTAAATCTCTACAATTACAAGTTGCCTGTAATCTTGCCAGAAAACAAAATATGTAACTCAGTTTTCTATTGAGGTAGGTAATCCTCAACCATTTACTTGTATGAACATGACAAGTCACAAATTGTTATGCTGTCAAAACTGCTTGAGAAGTGTTTCTGCTGCCAGGCTTGCAGTGGGCATTCTCAGACAGCCTCATGGCAGGAAGGGGGTGGAAGGGGTCCTGCTTACTGCTGCAGCAGGGCCATCACCTCCTGGTCTGCACTGCCAGCAGAGATGGCTTTGGGTTCTATGTGGTGGGCATTAGCTATCTGCTCCTAGAAGGAAAAATAAAGCTGCCCACAGATGCATCAGCTGCACATTTAAAAACTTCATTGCTTAGTCCTTCTCATATGCAGCATAGGAATAAAAAATGAGAACTCTTGAATTCAAACAAAACGGAGGCAGATACTTTTTTAATGAAGGAGAGGTACAAATAATTTGTAGTACCTAGAAACATTTAGCAGACAATTAATTGACCACTAGAGGGGATCATAGGAGTGGAGAAGGAGTTGAATGTACTACATGATAAATGCTTTCCTCTAATCCAGGCTCGCCTACGTGCGATTTTGTACTGTGTGTACACAGTTTAAAAATGATTGAGAAAAGACAGCACTCTCTGCGTACGTAGGTTGATGTAAGAAGCTTATATTAAATTTAAAATACATCAATAAGAGGTTTACTTGTTACAATGAAATAGCTTCTTTACACAGATGTTTTTTTCACGAGTTTAACTTAGTACAGAATAAGACTGTTCAGCTTCCATCTGTAAAAAGGTGCTAATCATTCTTTTAACCTATTAAAAAATAGGTTCTTTTCTTCAGACTTGCTGTCATTTAAGTGAGTGTAGCTTGCTTGTTTAAAAGCTGATGTTAAATTGCTTTTAATCCTTCTTGTTATCTTTAAGGATGATTTAGGAGTAGCCACCCCAGGCAGTATAAACCTCATTACATCATTGTGGAATCAGACTACAAGTTGACATTGATCTATGTATTTTAATTACATCAATCTCACAAATGAAGTATTTGCAATGTGAATGATGTGATATCAATGTCACCAAACCCGAGCAAATTTCCACTAGCTACAAGGATCCTGCCCATCCATTTATTGGCTATCCTGCTGAAATTGAACTTGACATCCCATCATAAATATTTGATTTAGAAATCACCCTTCTAACATCTTCCAGACCAAATTAAGCCACCAGAAGTAGTGACATTAAAGTTTTCAGTCCAGAATGAATTCTTTCAAGAAACTATGCATAGTAATAAATTCTGCAAAATGCAAAGTTCAGTTCATTGAAAATGGACTACTCTCAAATGACTTTCTTTGTGGCACATCTCTCTGCTCAGGGGTGGGAGAGGTCAGAACCAGGCAGCCATCAACACCTTGCTCAATGACTGCAATATACTCACTAGTACCCTTTTTCCAGTACTTGTCTAAGAAGAGGGTGGCTTTTCACTGTCCTTGAGCTGGAATAAAATGAATAAGGCAGTTGGGCTTTGTAAGGTTATAGACTTAATTGCACACAGTTGAAGTTATTGAGTTCTGTCATTTACTTTTGAACTAGTAGGTGTGGGGCCTAAACATTTCAGTGAGATGTGCTCGAAACTTTCAGCATCACTAAATAAATAGAAATAATTTGCTTCTCTTTTTTTTCTAGCAGTGCATGACAAGAGAAGCATTATGACTATTGAAATAACCTAGATTTCTTATCGCTTAAGTGGAGTCTCACACAGAATATATTAATACACAGCAATTCAGAAAGAAAGGCATAGAACATAAGCAGCTTTACAAAAGGTAAAGCTGAGTGACTTGTGGAATTGCCTGCACCTTTCACCTCTGTCAGGGGACTCAGTTTAATTGTCTTCTCACTACTGAGATAGTAATTATACTGTGAGGACTAATTACTTCTGAAATTTCTGTTGTCGTTGTTGATTTTTTTTAAAGAAAAAGTGAGAAGATGATTTAGCCTATAGGTGCCCAGTGAACATTTGTTTGCAGAAAATGCTGCAGAGTGCTGGTCAGAATAAGTTATTCCATTATGAATGAGATTGAAGCCACAAACTAGTGCAACATATTAAGTGAGCAAAAAAAGACAGACCTGCAGTAAGTCTGGCCCCAGCTACAGCAAATGTTCAGCCTGGCAGGACAAAGCAATGAATATTCCAAGTTCATATTTCTCATTCTTTTAAAAATAAACTGTGCCCATTTTGCTCTTCAGACCATATGGCATGAATCATTTCAGTGAAGCATTCATCACATCATGATTTACACCAACATTATTTCTTAGAAGTTAAGTGGTGGGGCTTCACTGGGAGCAGCTTCATGTATTACAGCCGTTCTCTTTCACTTGTTTCACTGAAAGGTAACTCCATTAATCTCAGCTCAAAACTGGAGTTATGGAAATGAAACCCAAGCACAAATTGTTCCTGTTTTTAGCTTTTCTGGTTGAAAATTAATTTACTCATAAATGTACACAAGCATTTTATTTTAATATTTTATACTCATGTATGATGTAGTCATAGGTGCCTGACTGCTACTTATTCTGTTTTCATTTTAAGAAAGTACAACAGAGAAAAGCCTCATGATAGTTATAGCAAATACAAATTTAATTAGAAAATGCTGAATATTTAAATGGCAAAGAAGGTATGTGATCAGGAGTGTGAGTTACCTGAGAGGGATTTCCTGAGGTCAGAAAACTGCTACCGAGCCCTGGCAACCTGTGTCAGTAACACTGGAGGGCTGCAGAGTTGTCCAGGAGAGGCTGTGAACAAGGGCACCACAGACACTGTGCTGCATCCGTAGGGAAAAGGGGTGTGTAGATTTGCAGCAGCTCCCTTTTTCAGGTCTTAACTCTCTTTTATCACTACCTGTTTCTTTTCTTCCATGGATTTCCCACAATTAAGTGAATTTTCTGTGGTTTTTTTCACCTATTAACCCACTGCTGAGAGATCAGAGAAAGGAAGATCTTCTGCACATAATAAGACAAAATTATTTCTCTGCTAATCATATACACAGTGTGACCTTGGGAGATCACTTAAAACTGTGTATTTCAGGTGTAAAAGAACAGTGTTCTTATACGGTAGCCAGTATCTGGATAGTAAAGATGGTACACCAGAACTTAATACATGTAAGAAATAATAATCATCATACTGTCCTTGACTGATAAAATGTAAAGTGTCAGACTATCTATCCTAGTTAAAAGACAGGAAACATGGAATATTATTAAATGATGGGAATAGTTTACTTCTAAAAGAATCCCCAAATCAAAACATAAAGTGGCAAATTTTGGGTCTTAAATGTAAAGCTGAGACTTTCAGAGTATGAGACATCCATTCCACTGGGGCTTGACTCACAAGTCATACTTCACAATTTATAGCAAAACTGAATTCTTAACATATTGGAATAAAGATTTTTACCAAGCTTCCATCTGTTAAACCAGCGAATTGGCTTGGTCTGATCATGCTTGCTGTTTTAATAAATAGCCAGCATCATTTTTCACACCACAGCTTTCAAATTAGTTTGGAGCATTTCAACTTGCACTAGTTGTGGCCAGTCCTGAAAGACTGATGTTGCTGTACGTTTGGAGGAGCCTACACCACAGAGAGGGCCCAGCCTCCCGTCCTGGTGGCTTGGAAGAAAGGCATACCAGTGCCATTTAGGAAGGGTGGGCTGAGAAGTGACCTCAGGATAGCCACTTCCTTGACTAATGGTATTGCAAATGAGACATAATTGGTCTCAAACAGGAAGGGAGTGAACCACTAAAGTCCGAAAGCAACTCCCTGTCTGGAAGGTGTGTTTGCCACAGCAAAAAAAGCTACTCTGTTAGCATGGGAAAATGAACTGAGGGCATATTTGTCTTTATGCTGAGTTTTTGTTCTTCAACAGCACAAATGAAAATGTCAACAAAGAAGTGTGCATGGAATTAAATTCTTGCTTTTCCCTCTCTACAAAAAGACATATAGGGTGTTTCTATATTTTTCAATCATTTTATAGATTAGTATTGAAGATTAAAGCAAAGCATCCGTAAAGTTAAAATGAATGTTTGTGGTCCAGAGTAAAGCAGCCAAAAAGCCATCAAAAAGAAGTCATAATGAGAGAATTGACTAAAAAGAAGGTGGTGTGGGGGGGGGATTAAAAAGATGACTGTTAACAGCTAAAAAGATACACTAGCATGAAAAGCTGAACATGCTTGTGTTATGCAACATGCTTCTCAAGTCCTGAGTGACAGGAATATCCAAAACAGGAAGTGATGAGGATTTGGATACTGACCACCAATCTATACCATTACAGTTTTTCTTATGAGACAACAGGAATAAATGAATTGTGCAGTTTGTTGTTTCTTTTCTGTCTTCTCGATTTCTACATCCATGCTCATCGTTTTCTCACCTATGCTTTTGTGGGGTGTTTGATCCAAACTTCTTTTCCTCTCCATCTTAATCTTGTCCTTGTCCCAGTTCTCCTCGTGAACTTCAAGAGACTGCAAAGCACAGGAAGTGACAAAGGCTCGTGAAATGGTTGCTTAAATAATCTATGTGAAGCAGCTGAGGTGACATAACTGAAATAATAAAAAAATGAGTAAATTAAATGAGCATGAAGCATTCAAGCCCAAAGTATTGAAATCTGATAGCATTAGAAGCAAATAAAAAAAGTATGATTTGGCCTTTAACATATGGAGTCTTCCTCTCATGGAAAATTCAGTACAAACTCACATACGTGCACCCATCCATACATATATGTATGTATATATAAAAGCAGGTCCTTAACTTATATTTCAGGCTGGGGGAAGGTTTTGGTTCTTAATCTCTCTTTTTCAAATGATTCACCTTAGGTACTGCTTTTGTGAAAAGTTCTTAGCATAATTCTATTGGATTCTCCTAGAAAAAGAAATAAGGTATTTTTAGAAAGCTTATTTTGCTTTCCCTTGAACTGTAGGCCTTTTTTTTTTTAATAGTAACTCAGCCTTTTGGTTTTCTTTCACCCCTTTCACCCCCTCTGTTGCTATTCCTTGAGAACTGTGGGTGGCCGATGAAGTGGCGAATATCACATGATGTCACTTAGCAACCTGATGTTCATAAATAGTAACAATCATTTTTCTAATGGCTATTTTTCCCTGTCAAAAAAAAAAAATGTTTAGATCCATTCCATTCTGGCAGTGCTGGATTCTTTGTCTGATTTCCAGTACATTTACTGCTTATGCTTTCCTTTTTGGGGGTCCAATGTCACATGATTTTATCATGGCTGATGCTATTAGGATGCTTCTAAGTTTTTTCTGAGCTTACTGGTAACATATAATGACAGTAATTGTTAGCACCATTGAAGCTCTTTAAGAATAGTCTCCTCCCCCTTTTCTTCAATGCCTGCATTGCTTAAGTCTCAGATGCTCTCAACAAACTGTTGGTGAGATGAAATCAGAAGGGTCATCCACAAATGATTTTTTTATTTTTAAGTGCCTTTGGGGAATGCTCAGGAAGCTCAGAGATTTATCAATTCTTTCAGAAAGAATCTGGCAGGATTTGTGTGTATCCTCTTAATATTAATATAATAATTTAAAATACTGGCTTTGCTGTGAAGGACTGTCTTTGTTAAATGACAAATTTTTGCAAACAGCTTACCTTCACATGAATATTACGACAGAAACCAAAAGAAAGATAAGATTATAAACTATGGAAAGTAGAATTGTGCAAGCCTTTGAAAAGGATCTTGGAAAAAATCACTTAGGAAATATAGTGAAATTATGCAACCATCTAAGCCCAGCTTGTCCTCAGGGAGTTCTCTGTCTGAGAGCACAGAAGAAAAACCAACCCCAATTCCTGTCCGTGCAGCATCAGTTCCCCTCTCCCTAACCATATGGCTGCTCCTCAGAGAGCTGGGGGCTCTGTAACTGAGAAGAGGGAGGAATGTGGGTGGAACCGAGACACTGTCATCATGTGTGCGTGACCGCTTCCACAAGTCCTCCAGCTACTCTGTAAATACTCCTCTCCCTCTCACTATTTGCACTGGTAATTCATACACCAAGTAAGTAATGGCTGAAGTAGACAGATAGGGAAAAGTATCTGGTTTTCTGGCTCCCTTTATTGCTTGGTTTTTTATTTGATTAAAAAAAAAATTTATACTACAGAAGAGAGAAATAAGGAAGACTGTACTTCCTTTCTATTTCCAAGACATCTTTGTCATTCATACCTTCTTTCTATGGATCTGCATTTTAGTTCTATAAAACTGGGGGAAAAACCCCTCTGATAAAAACACTTATGTCCCAGAGCTCTATACTGCTCTCACACAGCTGCAGTATCTCACATCAGCAAACTGTTGCTATCTGAGCCACTTTAGGCACAGCAGCTCAAGTCTGGAGGGTGACAGCAATGAAATCGCTACAAGCAGTCTTGAAATTTCAATTTCACTGCATCTGGTGGAAGCCAGAAGAATAAAATTGCAAAATAAACTGCTTCCTCTTGTTGAGGGAAGTGAGGACAGAGGTACCTAATCAACAGCTCTCAGTCTACTAAAACCTTTAAACTCAGCTTAACAGGAGAGGCAGATAAAGTGATACACGTAATTTATTACTTTCTACATTTTCTTCCTGTGAGCAAGCAAAATTAAGAGTAGTGTAATGAAAGATGAATTAATCCAAGCTGGGATTTGATGTAAATTATGCAGACTGAGAAAATGGAAGAGAGATTATGGCCTCTGCAAATGCATTTTTTGTTCTCTGCCAATACAAGGTTTATTTTTTTTAATTCACTTTTTTATTACTATATACATGATAGGATTATTCACAGAAATCATCGCATTCAGGATGTGCTGGCTGGAGACATAGGAAGAGAAAGTCTTTAGCCTGATTACTTTCCAACGTATTTTTATTTGCCTCACAATCTTTTTTTCATTTTATAGTGTGAATTAGAGTTGGAAGATATATCTAAATCAAAGAGAGGTTGTGGGGTGTAGCAAAACTAAAATCTCAAAACAGTTATTAACTGCAGTGAAGATGATTTTAGGAAGGAAGATTATTTCATGCTCTTTGTATGTCAGTAGATGGTGCTGTGTATACTATCTGCACACACAATGTATATGCATAGAGTGGTTTTATAAACAGTGGTTATTATGTAGCCTTCCCTTAGTGCAATGGAAAGAACTTCTGGGGAAAAAACCTATATAATAAATTCAAGCTATTGACAATTCTAGTTATATTTACTTGAAAATATACGTTTTGCCCCTTATTTTCTAACTCATCTTTGAGTTCAGGTGTGTTCATAGAGGGGTTTTGCTTCAGTAGATCTGGCTTCTGCAGCAAAATATCAGGTAGCAAGTAAAAAAACCCAAGTAAATAAGTTAGCTTCACAGCTTAACTGAATTTCATTGTAAGCCCCATACACAGAGCTACATGTCGCATTTAGATCCATTTAGGTACTTATCTGAGAATGATATTCCTTAACAGTCTTTTAAAAGCCCCATTTTAACAATAAACTTACTTTCAATACATTTTGTGTTAGCTCTTGATGCTGACCTTGCCAAATTATCATTCTCCTTATTTGTTCTGGACATAAGGTGATGCCTCTAACACAATTGGTATTATTTAGGACTTCTTTTGTAGGAGCTTTTTCTTATGCTTTTTTTTTTTTTTTAAATCTATAGGCACCCACTCAGACACCAACCTAACTAGAAGATTTCCAATCAGAAATAGGAATAAAAAGTAAGTAGTGCTGAGACATGACCAAACTTTGAGGTATGCTGTTTCCTATTTCTTTTACTAAATGAAGAGTTCAGCATCTTGCAAGACAGGAAGCTCTCTGTTTGTTACAAATCACAGTAAGTACAAAGTATGTAAGTTGTCAATGGCCCACTATTTTGGCAATGGAAAAGCTCATTTAAGACAATTTGAGTACACCTTGTAGGCACCCAGGGATCTTTTCACTACTCCTTTCTCACACAGAGCTGGTGCTCCTTACTCTAAACATAAATATAAAAATAAAGATAGTGAAAAAGTATTTTTAGATGGAAGAAGTTGGTTTAGTTGGTGATTCCACTGAGACACTGCTGTGTTTCCAGAAGAAAAATACGGTGGACATAAGGGAGGAGTCAGGATAACATGCTGGAGCAGTTTCTAGGCCAGTTTTCAGCTCTTCCAGTTTTCTTGAAGCCAAGTTAATGGAGGGGCTCAAGTCCTCCCCTAAGTTTTGCATGCTACCAGCTACAATGCTGTGATGTAAATGCCCAGCCTGTCTTTCATAAAACATGAAAATTCTTAGATATGGAAGGGTAAAGCTCATAAAGCTGATTGATCTGAGCAAGAGATAGCTTAGTTATCCACGGGGAAATACCAAGGGACAGGCAAGGGTCCAGGGGTTGCTGTTGTTCTAAGTAACAGTCAAATCTTGTTTTTTAATCACTAAGAAAAGAGGGGTGGAGGTTGTATACTTCAACTCACTATTTCTGCATTGTCTGTGTTGTGGGAGATCCAAATTCAAACCTCTACTGTGCAGCCTTTGGTCAAACCCCTCAGGTCACACCCCTCCAACACCCCCAGACCCATCCACCAACCCCTATCACCCCATCATGTGTGATGCCAGCCCCACCTCCCCCCGCCTGCTGTCCCCACTTCATGTCCCCAGCCACAGCCCCCCCATCTCACCCCCATCACATCCCTATTCACATCCCACCAGGCTGCAGGCTGAGGCTTTCTCAGGAAAGCCTTCTTTTGAAGATTGTCAGTTATGAATAAATTGGTTTCACTCAGAAATTTCTAGAATGGAGTCCTCTCCCACCCAGCTGCATGCCTTGGAAATGTGCCTTTTTGACACAGCAAATGTGTGTTCTGTAGAAAGCAAACTGCACTAAAGAAATTTGTCGGAGAGCCCAGTGGATGGAAATCACCATCCATTAGGAGCACTGACACTAGCTCTGATGGGGTCCAAGCCTGGCACTCTTAGCCCAAGGGGTTACTCAGGCTGAACTAATGGGACTAATTCACATGGCCTCCTTACTGGAGAATTTTAGGTAGTAAATCAAGAATCATAGATAAACTATGAGGAACCTCTGTTTTGTGAAACCTGGCAGATCCTTGGAGCTGCCCAGCAACTTGCTGTTTGATATGATTGCAACCTGATGCACCTGTATGTCCAGTCAATATATAATATGCAGTCACACATGAAACATTAGGCACTGAGTGATTTCAGGTGCTTTCTAGTGTGGAGTAGATAAGGCAACTGAATGTGTCTGTAGGTACCTACAGAGACACTTGAGGAAAAAAATCCTTGCTCTGAATTTAGCTCACAATCCCTACAAGGTGCAGTTGGCTATCTATGAAAAGGGAACACCTCCTGGAAGTATTATAAAGGAAACCACTTGGTAAGATTGAGAAGGGTAGAGGCAGTGCAGCTGTACAGAAAGGGGGGCAGGTTAATGTACTTGATAGAATAAGACACTCTCTTGAAATATAGATCTCAGTTGGAGAAAACACATTTTCAAACAAAAATATTAAGTAAGTGTCTTCCTAGATTCTACAACTGTAGTGAACACTTATGAAGAAATGACCAATTTGAGAATCAAAAGGAAGATTAACAGCTTTAGTTTTATATGCTAGCAGCCAAATTAATTTCTCACTTTGTGGAATTCATCCAGGCTTCTGCTCTCTAGCTTTAGTGAGTTATTCCAGATTTAAACCAGTGTAAGCAAGGGCAAGTTAAAAATACTTGTGCCACAATTGGCCTTGAAAATACATTTCTCCATGATAGACATTAAACTGACTGCTGAGGCAGACAGCATGTCTTGCCCATAATAATTTTGTATTTGCTTCTTTTCCTCAGTCCTTAAAATGAGTTCATGACTTCATGACTCTTAGAGTAAATGCATTATATAATGAATACACTTTTTATTCAGTATTTGGAGGAAATTAAAGTAAATCTTGTATGTAATAATACTGCATGGAAAAAAGCAATGATAACAATCTCATGAGGGAGTTAATATGAAAGCACTTAGTTAATCCTGTGGTCTGAGGTAAATGGCAGACAATCATGTAAACGTAATTAACATCATAAAAAAAAGACAAACAGCATTAGCCCATCAGTTCTTGCCTAATCTCTCATTTTCTTCAGAATACCACCGCATGAAAAGTTTAGGGCTTATATACTCAGTTAAACCTAATTCCATAAATGATTTGTCATGCTTTAGCCAAAATTGACCCAGACTTTCAATCTACACTCCTGCAAGCAGATCTTACTCACACAGTTGGACCTCTGGAAACAAGCTTTGCCTACTGGCATTTCCTCCACATTATTCTGGTACCTCAGCACAGAGAGAGGGGGATTAGTGAGAAAAGAGAGAAACCACACAACCATGGCAATAATTATGATACCGATTTTCAGTGTGAACAGTTAAGTGAAAGGAACCTTGCTGAAGCATCAGCACCTGGGGAAAGCTCCTGGGAATGAGTAAATTTCCTTTGGATTATATTTTTGGTTTGAGGCAAGAATTTGTGACATTTTCTTTGGGGTTTTATAAAGCAAATATCCATAATGTACTATTATATTTATTTCTGGTCATTCTCTTGTTTCCTTCTGCTGTTCATTAATCCTGGAGGATTCTACATCACTTGTAGATAGTCTTTCCATGCATATAGCATTGTGGCTGAACATTATGAGATGTACTTTGGATTTCACAAAGGTCATTTCTTTATACCTTTATACACAGGTTTGGACAGAATATCAGAGGATGGACAATATGAAACTTTAAAAATAAGACTTATTTTTCACAAATTAACTCAGAATTGAGTAAATGGGAATCTCAGAAGGATTTTTAAAAAGCGAGTATTTTTTTATCTCCCTGAGCTACCTGAGATAAACTAAATTTCAGCTCTCACATGAGGAGGATTACCAGATTAAAATATCCATGATAAATTAGCATGTTTTTCCTAGGGAAAAGGGTAATAGAGTATTTTTTTTTCTGTTTATGTAGTATATATATGTTGCTTAAGAATAAAAAGTTCAGTTATTTCATTATGTCAACTGTTAAAGGGTAAAAGGGCTAAAATCAGGTGCCAGCCCTGAATCCTTGTCCCTCTTCAGTCCTGACCTGGCAGTTGGCCATCCCCAGGGAGAGTCAGTGGGGATTTTCCCATATATACTGGGAGTGACAGGGAAGACACGTAGAAGAGCAATTGTCCATCTGCTGGAAATCTCTATTATGTTCTGCTCAATTTTACCTATGTATCTTCATCTCCAAAAAGAAGAGGAGAAAAAAAATCTACTGGAATAGAGAACAGCTTTTCTACTTTAAATTCAGAATTTGTGCAGAATATTGGGTGCTTTGTCCACGATTCATGAAATTCAATGGACATTAGATATAAACTTCAGAATTTTTGTTTTGCAGAGATGTCACTATGATAGACTTTGAAGAACCTTTCTATTCATTTTGTATTGTCATACTTTGTTAACCGTATTGCCCTTTTCCTGTTGCCCTTCTTGTTTTATTTTTTCTCCTAATGACAAATCAGAGTCTAATTAGATTTTTTTAAAAATTTACTCAACTATTAGTCTTTATTGAGAACTAATAGAGTAAAGAACTCACTGTTAAGAAATAAAACAAATTAAGAGGGATATGTGCATGTAGTAAAGAGGTGTCATGGAATGACAGGAAAAGGGCAGCACCTTTAAATTAAGAAAGGAAAATGATGTAATAATGATTAAACCACAAAACAGAACTCCAACACAGTGAATGAGCAATGAAAATAAGGTAACAAAAAGGAGTACTGAACTAGCTCATGAGACATGTTATTACAGTGAACATTATGCTAGGACTGTTTATTTTGCTTAGCATTATGGCCACCTTCAAGGTTGCCATGACAAATGTGTGAGCGTTTAACGGAAAATGAACATTTTTTTTTTTAGCTAAGAAGGCATCCACCAGCTCTCTGCCTACTCAGTTTCCTAAATTACGTGCCACATAAATTTAACTTCATTGGCACTAAACAAATGTTAACATTAACCACTTATGGGTTAAAACAATTTTTGAAATATTCAGTGTGTTTCTCTGTTGACATTCCTCAATCCATAAATTGTAATCCATGCAGTTTTGCTTGAAGAAACCATTCACTCAAAATGTTAGGCACAATAACAGCACCTAAATAAGAACTTCTACTAGCTAAAGGGCTGATCCAGATTAAAAATGGATATATACAGCTTCTACTGGATTTAAGGGAAATTGAAGGTTTTTTCATAACTGGCCTTTCAATGACTTTTTTTTCCATGGCACTGAAAGAGTCTTATTCATGTGTGACTAAGTGACACTAAAATTTATGCAAGGTCCTTACAGCAGAGGGAGTAAGGGAGGAAAAGCACGACAGGGTTTCTCCATGCAATTTACAAAAACATTATCAATATGGTTCATTCATTGAGCAGTGACAAACTCAGAGGCCTGTTACCAGCTGGAATAGATATACTGGACCAAACAAAGAGGGAAAGTGGAACTGGGACAACCACAGTCTGCAAGTGAGCTAAAAGTAGAGCACAACAAGGTCATTGGAACCCAGTGCACAGGAGGGTCGCACATTGACAGGGCTGTTCTCCAGGTTGTAATCCAACTTCTAAAGATTAAACTAGGTGTTTGGGATGTTTGGGGGCATAGGAAGCAGGTAAGGGGTTCCCACCTGGCCTGTCAGGATGTGTAAGGGGAGTGGTAGAAAGCGAGATTAGCCTTGCAGTATTTGAAGCTGTGCAGCTAATGCTTATTAATGTAATTAAATAATGAAAATATTAAATGGTGAGTGGGGTCACAATGGAAGCTCTGCGATAAGAAGCAAAGATGGTGTAAAAAGAAGAATATAAGATCAGGAAGCCCAACTAATCACATCTCAGCATTTCAAAAGGAATGGATCGATTTCCTCTGCTGGGACGTCAGGCTGAAAATACATTGCCCTCTAACCTGACAACTAAAGATATTATGTGTGGTATTATTGATGGAAACCTTGTTATATGCCTTTTCTTTCCTGAAACATTGTTTAGGAGTCGATTTTTTTGCTAGTTTTTTCTGTGTTCCTAGGGGATGATTGGAAGAAAACTGTCATGGTTTGTGCATCTTAGCACAAGATTTGCAATTTCATCATTGAGGTGAATGATGATGAGATGGGATGTAACTCCATCACTGCCAGATTAACAAAAAGCGTCAGGAGACTCCAAGTCACAGCACAGGAAACTGTAAGACTACAAGTGATACTGATCATGTTCTTACCTGATGTTTGTTGTTGAAGATTCAGGCTTATACCAGATCTCCTAAAGAGCTGTCCATGACACTGTCAAAGGAGCTCTAGAGCAGCAAGCATATAGATGAGGCACTTCTACAAATGTTTCCAAGGCTGATGCTCTCCTAAAGCTACAGGCAGCAAGTAGCATAAAAGCCTAAACTTGCTGCTCAGGGAACACTGTATGTAAGCAAACAAGTGACTGAGAGCTAGAGAGAAAAACCACAACCCGAAACACTTTTCTAGGATGTACTTGGTGGTGGGAGAGAAGCAGAATCTGCACAGCAGCAGAATGGCTGCAGAGATTTTGCTTGAGACACCACAATTTGTTTACCTGGCTATAGAGATTTTGCTTAAGATACCACAATTTGCTTCAACATCGCGGTGGGTGTATTTGCCATTCCTTGGGACATGCTGTGGTTCACTAAGCTCTGCTCAGCTGAAAAGAAACTTCTCATGCCATGCCTCTGCAGAGTGCTGTATGCGATATTTGTGTTGGTAGAAGAGCTGGAATGACTGTGTTTGAGTTAAACAGATGAGCAGAACTAATGCAGGGGTTGAGCAAGGCTGAATACCAAGCTGCTAAGGTAAACCCCAGCTCAGCTTTGTCGTTCTGATCAGTTAATGGCTTGAAAGAATTGAAGCGATTATTATACAGCTGATGTGTAGCATCAGCCCTCAATAACTCATCAGAGCTATTTCACCTGAGGAAGACTGTCAATAAACCATCATAAGACATTGTTTACATGTTATCTAGCTGACTGATTAACTGCTACTTGCTCACTGACATACTGGATGGACATAAAAGTCTTCAGCAAGCGTAAGATTTTGGAAGAAATCAAGACTGTGCACTCAGCAATCCTTTGCATTCACCACGTTGTATATGAGCCCAGTTAACATTTTAAGCAATTTTACATCCTGAGTGGCTGAGATCTATGATCACTATAAGTTCCTATATTCAAATATATAACTGACTTGGAGGATACTACCAAAAAAACCCTGTTTGGGAAAGATCTTTGCTTCAGCCCTGATTTGACATCACAAATTACTGTCAGCTGTGACTTAACAGTCAGTATCATAAACAGACAAAGGTAAGACACTAAGTTTTCAGGTATTATGCTGATCTACATGATGACACGGCAGGCTTTTGACTAACTCTGCATAACAAAGCTATATCTATCTATATCTGTATATAGATATATGAATAATATATCTATATATATATCTATAGACTATGTCCACTGACACTGAGCAGCACCTGTTGATACCTACCTCTTTACTAGCTTTCTCCGCTTTTGTAAGAAATCAAGATAAGAGTGAAATGACAATCTTTCGAGATCTTCTTTAAAACTCTTGCTGTAGATGTTATTGACAAGTTACTTACTGCCCAAAAAAGGAAGAAAAGAACTCACTGAAAATTCTGTTAGTCAGTAGCTACCAGCCACATTTCAAAGTTGTTTAAAGTCTGGTAAGTGACTCTCCAAGCTTGTCAGCAGCTGGTGAGGTTACTGCAAGTAGAGTTGATCTTCAAAGTCAGAGATAGAGTTAAGCACTCACTGCACCATGTAGTGGAAGTAGGGAAGAAAAGATCATTGCAAGATGACTGCGGCTGATGAGGTGCCATCCAATCATCCATAAAAATATGCAATCTGAAATTCCTGTTGGGCTGCATCACAGATGTCAAAGTTCCACCAAGTCCTGGCAGTGTGTTCACCAAATGCTCTGACAGCCAAGACTTTCATCTCAAGTGATGTTGTGATAGTATGTCAGTTGCTGCAGTATGTCATGTTTTTGCAGACATGAATCATTAATGATGTCAACCTTTCCTAAATGACCTTTGCAACACGTGGGAGCAGTTCCATTTAAATGTTCTTATTACCACACACAGAGTTTTAAAAACTGGGCATGTTTGAAGATCTTTTCTACAGTACAATCATTGATTACATAAGGTGAGATTTTTCACACATGCAAAATTTGTAGAAGGCAAGCAATCCCAGAAGAGGTCCACACACATAGCAGGACCTAGTTTGTCCATTTACAAACCTGTATCACTTTGATGTCTTGCAAAGGACAGTTCTTTAGCCAACAACCTGATAAGGAAGCCTACATTTTTTTAAAGGTCATTTGTGTATAAATGATAGTAACACAACCCATCACTGATTTAGTACATGCTACTTATGAATCAAAGAGCAAGCCCAGGTGGTGTTCTGTCCACGTCTACAAAAAGACTCCACTGTGTTACCGTATGATTGCCTGCTTCAAGAAGGGGAAGGCTTCTACATCTTCCTCCGAAGATTAAAAGTAGATTTTCAAGTGCAGGTGGTTAGGAAGAGTGAAAAAATAGACAAATCAAGGGAGCAAGGATTTGAAATAAGCTGTTACCCAGTGCAGGCAGCTTTGCACTCAAGATGTAGCTGAAGCCTATCCCCAGGGGTGTGGTTAAAGGTTAACTTCTATCTCATTCTTCAGCAGATATGTAGCCAATTGGAAATACCTGCACTGGGCAAAGCACATTGTAAAGGTTAGTTTGGAATAAACTATTCTGTGTCATCTAGAAATATAAATGCCAACTGGTTGAGCATTTTCTAAATAATTCTAAGTAATAGCAACTGTCCTAGCAAACTGTTACAATACAGATCTGCTAATGTTCTCACCCTACTTTTCCCTCTAAATGTAAATGTTTATGTTGAAGAAAATCGGAGGGAATGGAGATAACTGCTGCAGTGAAGGAGTTTAAGTAGATACATCTGGGCCACACATTCAGGTGAGTGTTACAGCTCCAGTGCCTTACAATCCTAACTATGGTGCTAAAGGTATATTACTGCGAGATTGAGGAGTGATAGCATGGAAAAGTACAACCAGTGTAACCACTCCCACCCTCCCTTAGCTTACTTTCTACCTTATGGGAGGAGTAGGGGTTTTTTGGTTGATCTTGGGACAAAATCCTTCTACTTTCCTTACACTACCGTAAAGCCTCACAGCAGCATTTACCAAGAAATGATATCTACGATGAATAAATATTGGAGGAAAATACTATCAGTGGTCAGAACTGCTACCACATTTGTGAATGTGAGCCAGTTCAGAGGTGTCAGGCTGAACAAATGGGGACTTAGGGGAAAGCAAAGACTGGTCTAAAGGGAGAAGAAACTTTAGGCAATAACTGAGCATTTTTTGGACACACTGGTGGATTAATGGAGAGAAAAGCTACAGAGAGCATGAAGTCATCAAGAATAGTGCAGGAAGGACTTGAGTCACAATCGGCATGTTATTGAGTAAGCTGATGAGCCAGACTTACCACTTCACTGCTGGCTGGAGGTAAACTAGCAGGAATCTCTTGGCAGCAAAACACCCAACAAACAAACAATGCAGTTCAGGCACTTTTGAATTTTCCGGAAACACAAAAAGGGCCAAAGTTTTTAGAAAATTTCATTTTTCTAAACTTCATAAGAGAGAAACAGGACTAAGAAATGTGAACTTGCAATTATATAGTTAAAATCCATTCTATTAACCACTTAAGACAAATGTCAGTCTAAAAATGGGATGAATATTTGTTTGCAGTAACATTACTTCAATTTTTCAGTAGTGGCATGAAGGGGAATGAGTCAGTCTTCTCGAGTCCCCACCCATCCTTTGGCTCTGGCTACTAAGAACAGTTTAAATTTTGTAGTAGGTACAGGGTCCCAGAGCCACTGACTAGCTGCCAGCTCTGCCTGTACTCACCCACGTCCAGTCTCACCCTGCTGCTGATGCTTCAGTCTGAGCAGATGTGTGTGCCTTCCAAATATACTCTGCACAGGCATTCTTACCTAGCTTTGCTCAGGCCTCCGATTCCAGCCAGGTTTTAGAGATGCTTTTAAGATAGATTGGTAATCTGGAAAAGGTTTGGAAGTCCTGACTTTTTTTTTTTTTAAACTAAACTATCTTAAAGTTAGCAACTTTGTGAAAACATTTTTTGTGCCAAAAGAGCATGTGAAGCAGCTGTTCAGTACTTATGCAAACACCTGTGAATATTTTTAAGCTTACTAACATTTAGCTTTCCCCTCACCTCAATACCATGCTAATAGCTATTACTTATATTGAAAAGCCTTTGTTAATGAAATATATTAATATTTTAATAATTCTGACAGTGAAAAACATTGAGTTATAATGATGACATGACTAAAATGACAATCCTTCGAGGGTAACTTGAAATACTCAAGTATTACCAGTAGGATTTGCCTCAAAAGTAGAGATCAGATTTAGCAGGCACAAAATTACATCACTTATTCTGAAGCTCTCTTGCTTCTCCAAAATTCTTAATTTCCTTGAAAAACAAGCCACAGAATTGCTGATGCAGTAAGTGAATTCTGGAGATCACCTAGTCCAACCTCAAGTGCCCAAAGCGGGGTCAGCTTGAGCAGATTACTCAGGGACTGCCTCAGTGAGTTCTTAATGTCTCCAAGGATGGAGACTCATCACCTCTCTGGCCAAAAAGCTCCAAAAGCACTAAAGCCTTCAGAACTATGACTTTAGAAATACAGGTTTACTAATGTAGCTAACACAGAGAAATCTGTGCAAGTCTGCCACAAACTAGAATTAATCAGAAGTCTGGATAGCACCACTATTTTAGAATGGTGTTATTAATTGAAATGTCTAGACAGCACTCAACGTTCAATACTGATCAATTAGCTATTCATCTGTGCAAATCACAGACATGCACCATTTACAAAGAGGAGTGTTCTGTAGTATGACTTGGCAGATTTCTGAGACACTGCCTATTATGGAAGAGCCAGGACCTTGACTGCATCACACTTTACTTATTCATTCAGGTACACAGGAAGGCTCAAAGGCCCCGGGGAAGTCAGAAGCTGCATAGCTGTATTCAGAATGTTTGAAATTTCTTGTGAATGCTGCATCACTTGTCAACACATCCTGAAGAGATTAATTTTGTGAGCAGGGCCCAGATGATGCTCCTCTTCCTCTGCTCTCCCTATTACTGTGATTCCACAGAGGTAAATTAACCTCTGTCCCACAGTGTACCTCTTCACCTTGCAGGGATCACCATTCTCACTTCTCATGTCTCCACTAATTTTCAGGCTTCTAAGAACTAACTGAAGACCACTAAGCCCAAGGAAGCAGAAAGAGTCATTCAGCATTCTCATGAGAGAAGTAGCCCTGAAAGAAAAAGAGTTCTCTCCTTCATAAGCAGTATTTTTAACACTTAACTGTAGAGTCATGGAAAACAAGAACAGTGGATCCTGCACAGCTGGTGATTCAAGTGTCTCTAGTACTGTTGAAGGCCAATAGTGACAACCTTCCCAAACTAATTTGTTCCACCTTGTTGGTTTCAACATAGTTCCAACAACTGTTGAAATTATTTAACTCTATTACCAATGTGATTGTTAGGGCAAGAGAGCAATCCAAGGGTTGTTTAGAGCATCAGTGTTTTAATTTTCCTGCTTCCCTTGAAAAGAGTTGCCCAGTAATGTTTTGCAGAATCCACCAGAATCCCACTACCCATCTTATAAACAGTTAAATGCAAATAGGGAAGAGACAAAAGAAAACTTAGGTAAAACTATATCAGACTTGGAAAACAGTTCTTTGGATGGGTCAGTCTGTGGCTGAACACCCACCTAACGGAGACATCTCAGCATTACCATATTCAAGAGTGATACAGTATCTCAAACTCTTTTGGTCCTTGCGGTACAACTTTTAAATACTGTTTATAATGGGCATTTAGTAATCAGCAGCTATCGTCATCAGATGCACACACAGCCTGTAAAAACTCTATATGCTGGCAGAGAAAGCTGAAGATGACTTCAGAACACACAGAAAGAAAAAGGGAACAAGTTATGGAGAAAAGACAGGAAAGATCAAGTCACTGTAACACTTCCCCCACAGGCAATACCAAGCAACAACAGAAAAGCACGTAAGCACATTGGCTGGTACAGAGAGAGCCAGCTCCAGCAACGGGCAGTGATAACTGCTGACAGCAGCAATACATTTGCAGAACCCCTTTTTACTTCAGAAACAATATTCTCATATTTTTGGTTTGAAAGAAGTAACCACTTGCTGTTTACATGGGATACAAAAAGGCAAGTTACCTACACAGTGGGCTAGGAGGTGTCAGATAGGTGTAAAGAGATTTGGATCCTACAAATGTAGTACTGGAAGGAGACAGCTCATACAGGAATGGTTTGGCAGGTTGTAGTATTGGAGTAAGGAAGATTAGCCCATAACTCAAAGCCAGTTTTGCATGCAACAGTAAGTTTAATCATCTTAACAGGCTTTCTTATAGCTAATTTTAGCATTGCCCAGAGAAACAGATTTGATTGATCAGTACCGGGTCTGCATTTAGAAGGGTGTCTCCTCCTCTTTCAAACAGTTATTATTTGTTCAGCTTACTTACCCTGATTCATATTACTCAAAATCAGAATGCAGAAGAGGTTTTTGTTGGTGGTTTAAAAAATAAAGAAGCAGCAAATGCCAAACATGAAATAATTGCTCCTGTGCATTACCTCGAACTGACATAGATAATTGCATATTGCTAAAAACATCGGCTATAATTTGGTGGGTACTGAGATGTGCCGGGAGTCTGCCAAACCACCACTTAGCTGAAATCACAATTGATCTGAGAAGCTTATTCTGTCAAAGACATTTTTTTTTCTCAAATATTCCCGAACTCCTCAAGTCAGGGCATGGATATCGAGAGATCCAAGAAGAACTGACTTATCTCTTTTTTTCCCTTTTTCTTTCAGGTAAAACCAAGTATCATTAGGGATTCACAGTATGCATTACTCAAGGAACTATTAAGTCAGATCCCATTGTTTGTGTACACATGCTGTCCAATCTCAAATTAAAGGTATAAAATGTGGATTTTTTTTAGTGTCATTAATTTACTTGTTATGTCTGTTTCCAAACTGTTAAATTACAGCTCAGTGTTCTCAAATTATGGAAGTGATGATACAATCCTACAGATTGAAGTCTTTCTGTTCCTGCACAGGATCCCATAGTGATCCATGGCAGTAAGCCAAAAGGTTCAAGAAGCAGTGATACAAAATGCTGAGTATTAATTGCTAAATGACTTGGATATTTTTGTGACTTCTCTTTAGAAACTGGCCACCAGCTCCATGAACTCCAGAAACTGAGTTTGACTCAGCTGTAAAGAAAAAAAGAACAAGAAAAAAAAAAGAGTAAGAAACAAAAAATCACCAGTAAAACCCACCACCACCAAAAAACCCCCAAAAATCAAAAAACCAAAGAAAGAAGAAAAAAGAATGAGAAAAAAGAACAAGAAAAACAAATCAACAAGAAAAAGAAATGAACAAGAACCCCTTACCTATCCTTTTTTCTTGTTCAAACCCGAAGATTGTGCATTAACCATGACATTAAGGTAGATTTGTCTGAGATGTAACACTAGGTTTCTAAATTGTATGAAACCATGTTTAATGCTGAAATACTTTCTCATCTGTTTTCACATAGTTCTAGAGTTTTCTCTACTAACTCTTCACCTTATTAGTCATTCAATTCATACGCCTTTTTAATTTCTCTGGTGCATCTTCACATCATCAATTAAAAGCTCAAGTGTCTACACTTAATAGTCCATGTAACGTTTACACCTGGCAATAAAAATTTTACAAGTTAGAAAGTGATCAAATGAACAGGGAGAATTACTTTATTGGCTGTAACCAACAAGAAACCATTTGTAAAACCATGAGGCAAATACAATTCAATTTAAAATAATCTATCCTAAACCCTGACTACTGAACTTTCAAATTATGGTCTCACAGATTTCTACTTGTTCCGTTTTCTTCATGGACTGATTATTTTTCCTTCCTTTTCTGGTGTAAATCTTATTCCGTAACTTATGCAAAGCTTAGAATTATATTCAGAGATACGCATTTTTGAGGTGGGGTCAAGTGGGAACTAAGATATATACATTTTATGTAAAGGAATCTTGACCTCCTCAGCATGATGTCAACGACAAGTACTGCTGTGCATACAAAGCAAGCTGGTATAAGCCCCTTTTTCTTTAAAACATCATAGCAACTCTTAAAAATGGTTCTTACAATGAAAGATGCTGGAGTTTGAAGGTAATACCTGTATTTATTTATTTTTATTCTGTTCTGGAGCTGCAACATTTCGTTTCATGCGCACTGTTCTGAGCAATCCCAATACAGAATGGAAAAACATGTTATTTTTTTAATTTCAAGATAGTTTTAATCAGGTAATTACAGGAAAAAACATTGAAACAGTTTTTATGGTGTTATCTACTACGTCAACTTACAAGGATATGATGTAACAAACCAGTTACAAACTTAAAGACATATTTACATTATATACTCAAAGTAACAAGCTATATTCATATTCTTTAAGCCAACACCTATGGGACGAGTTAATTAAATTATACATCATTTAGCAGACACAAATAGCAGTTGAGGTTTAATGGAAACAATATACACATGAGGCACTTTGAGGTCATTAGGGTGAGAAGCAAATGGCACCAAGCAAAAGAAGGAAAACCATGTACAGCTTATACTGCAGCTTTAAACATGAAGGCTGCTTTTTCACCAAATGCTTTGATTTCTTTAACGAACCACAACTTTTGCAATTAAGGGAGAGAAACTTTCAGATGAAAAAAAGAATCCCCAAAATGAAAACCCAACAGCCCCCTCAACCCCTCTTTATATTTGTAAATTCACCAAAGGAAACAAGTTTTATCCACCCAGCTGCTGGACTAATCATACCATAAGGCATCATTTTAAAGTTCTTGTTTTTGTAGCCAGCCAGCGATCCTGATCTTCATTTTACTAATATGAATGTATAGCTGTACTGGCTGCACATGGTGCCGTAAGCTTGGAAAAGATTTAAAATCTGATTTAAACCCGGGCATTATTTACACAAGTGTTCAACATTATCCTCCAGGTACACGCAAACAAATCATTCTGAAGAGAACTCATCCAAAATGGGAATGTTATATTCCAACATGCACAATTAAGGCATTCTTCAAAATACCTCTGCTTCTCTAGAGGAAACTGCATTGGTTAAGACTGTTTGAAACAGCTCTTCCATAAGCTCTTGAAGAGTTTTATGTTGTCATTTTCTGCTGTTCACTAAAAAGTTACCATAATAACTGTAGATGAGTATTAGATATTGCTTTAACCATGCACACAGCTGTAGGTATACCCTCCACAGCTACTGAATTTCATGTGTGAGAGCACACACCCATCTATGCATACTCACATCTTCATTTGTACCACAAACCAAAAGACCAAATTCCCTCTGCATGAGCATCAAAACTCCATCACTTTGCTATGGGAAGAACTTTGAGAGGGGAAATAAATAAAATAATAATAATAATAATAAATGTTAATAAACCCACTTCCTTATAAGCCCCATGACACAATGAAAAGATTTTTCATTTCATTCCTGGTTCTTAAGCTCCTGTAACAGGTCATCACAACCATTTAAAATCTAAAAAAAATATATGGTTAAAGGATTTTTACTTCAGTATTAATAATGAAACTTAAGAAGCACGATGAGCTAAAGCATCCTAGTCAGATTCCAAATGACTATTCTGTAAATTCATGGCTAAAGCACAATCTAATCGTGTACCTTAAGCCGTGCACGGACAGCCCCGTTAACTGCGATGTCACCAAGAGCTGCGCCTGAAGGCCGCCGAGCTTTCCCCCAGTAGATGGTGCCCGAGCGCTGCTCTCGCTTAACTTCCCCCACCTTCAAGGGGAAACAATTTTCACGGTAACCGAGGCTTTCAACGAGCGAGGGACTTAATATTCAGTGACGGTTTCCAAAGGCTCGGGTCCCCACCAAGCAACACAAAGCTCTGCTACTACATGCCTGACAAACTATAGCTCCGATGTTAAAGGCAAGGATTACGGATCGGGGAAGAAAGTTCTCTTATTTCCAAATGTTCAAGAAAGTATTTCAGAAGAGATAAAATAAATGTTATGTGCCAGCAAAACTAGAAGATGTATGGATGCAACAAGCTGTTCTGGAATGGGTTTGCTGTGTCTGCCTTCCACTGCTCATCTCCTAAACATAACAGTGGGTAAGATCCCTAGCACCAGAGAAAAAGTACACGTGCATGCTACTAAAACCAACCCTTATGCAACCTTGGATCTTTGCATTTGTTTGGTCTCTCAAACCAGGCAAGCTGGCTGACACTTGCAGCACAACAGGAGCAAGTGAGCAAGTGGGCCCTGTCAGTAACCTTTTTTAGATGATACAAGTCTTCAAAGAGAAAAACAAAAGGTGAAAACATTTTAGCAGCAAAGTGGTTAAATGCAAGGTGAAAATATTAATGCACACATTTAATAAAAATATTAAAGTATATGTGTCATATAAAATACAGTACAGGACCAGGAGTTTCACTATGTTTTATAGTGCTCAGAGGAAACTGCTGAAACTAATTTCTTTCTGAAGTATATATACAATATGATTATATAGCATTTTCTTACACAGCCAGCAAGTTCTTTTCTTAGGTTGTTCATACCTCTCCTGAATTAGGAACCTAGCACTTACAAATATTAAATTCCTCTCATTCACTAGAAAAACGTCACCATTTTTTATGAAAGTTGTTTTTAAAGTTAACAGTCTATTCTAGGCAACCAAGTTTAGCTGAAAATGTGTGAAGCATGAAAACCAACCAGAGTAGCAGCTTTCAAATACGTAAACAGTAAAACCCAAGACTGCTGCTACCGTATCATATTCTTGGACTCCAACTCTTAATACAAAACTAGAAGCTCTTCCATAACTTCTATAGTTATCAAGATATTTGTTGTCTTTTTCAATGTGAAATAATACTTTGAGATGATCTATGTACACAAGGCGGTCAATTCAAGCTGTAGTATAAATATAAATGTTTTCTTTTAAAAAGTATTTTTACAGACAGTTATATACATTTGCTCATTTTAATTCTGGGCTACAAAGGAAAATTAAAGGGCCTGAAACATGCAGAAAAAAATTACACAAAATATACTGAAGAAATGCATGGAAGTGAGAAAAGTAAGTCATGCATTTTTTAAATTAAAATTATTAGGTTCTGTGTTTAATAACAAGGGTATACTGAAGATGATCTGTCCCACTCCAGCCAAGATGTCAAATAGGCACCTTTGCTAATGAATTATGACTGGTTTTAGTGTTTTACATATTTTTAACAAGAAGTAAATGTTTCTTACTTCATAACACAGCAACAACATGTAATGCTTTTAAAAATTCTCAGTGGGTTAATTGATTCTTACCTGAAAGTTTGACTTACTAAGTACAAAACCGTAAGAAATACCATACACAATATACCACCACTCACGCACATACATGCACACACCCTCTCACTCTCCATTCTCCCTCCCCAGCCCCGCCTTCAAATTTCCCCAATTAAGAAGTTCACTCAGTTTTGCCTGGGCTGTAATTTATTTCTCAAGCTAAGCCTTTTGTTGTTCTTTTTGAACAAAACACACAGTACTTTTGTTCTTGCCCATTCAAATTAGAAAAAGTTGTGGTTCAAAATAATGAAAACAATTTCACTTTTGTTATTAATCTTTTGTTTTAATCATAGTACTTGATAAACAGCTGAACAGGATCCTAGTTTAACAGAAGGGTAAACAAGAACACTGATGACAATTTGTTACAACTGCCTTAATGTACCTTTTGCTTAACGAACATTTGAATATGCAAGAAAGTATTTTTGGAGGACACCCCAAAAGAAAACAACTTGCTGGTTGAACAACAGAAACAACGTCCTTTTTGCTATTATGCTGAAATCAAAGTCGTTTATATATAAAAATAAATGTTATGTTCTAACAAGAACATTTTAGACAATTACATCTGTGCTTAACAAAAAAATATTGGTCACTCAAGACTAGAATAATTAATATTTTAAAGGTTTTTAGATTATCAGAATGCATGGATACAACTCAACACAAACTGTAGCTGAAGGGAACCAGGACTGAAAATATCAATTTGTCCATCTGGAATAAAAATGCAACTAAATTAACTATTTAAAATACTACCATGGAATGTGACAGTAGATATGGTCCATACCTACTATATCGGAGGGAAGGAAAGTTTAACATGTAATAATTCGTACCTTACACATTTAGTTAAATATAAACATTTGTTATTTATACATAAAGTTGCTTCCAAAAAACTATTAATAAGTGATTTAGTTGCACTTAAAATCAGTTTCATTTCTCATTTGCTGAGTATTAACTTTTCTTAATCTTAAATCAACTGTCACTAGTGCACTTTTAGTTAAAATTTCCCCTCAGATAAGTTTTAATCCTTTTAAAAGAGCCCCCTCACCTAAACCATGAATGTACAAAGTGGCAAAAGTTAATCCCTTTTAGTATAATCATAGTTTATATACTCATTTTATAGCCAATAATAAGAACAGGCTTTCCTTTGCAAAATCTCCTTCACAACTCGCACCAAATGCCACGCACTCAAAGGAAATAGTTAGGCGTGGCTAGCACTCGTAAAATGCCAAGGTCTGACAAGTCTTGTTGCTTCCTCCACATCAAGCATCTCTTACGTGAAAGAAGATTCCCTTCAGCTTGCCAAAAAGCTTCCACAAATCCAAGTTAGATGCTTCCTGGAAACAAAGATTTTTCAGCTCTGTTTGGCACAAGACTGATTCATCCCGCAGCTTTATGCTTTCCTCCACAGCACCCACACACCTCACCACAGTGATGGCATGCTCTCAAGGGGAGGTAGCAGCACATACATGGAGCAATGAACGAGAGTGCCACCAGTGCTAACCAGCGTAAGCAGAACTTGTCATCACTAGTGTCACACGAGCAAGGATCAGAGAAATCTCCTTCAGAGTCTGACATGCAGTGATACAGCATGCTCTCTGCGCAAAGCATGCAACTAACTTGGTAGATACATCTTTTAATAGGATCTGGCGCATCTTGACATTTTCCTCTGCCATTATCTTCATGATTAAACCTTTCCTGGCAGTATATACAGCGGGAACGCTCACCATCCTCTTTTCTTCTTTTTGAGTTTTTAAATTTTGATGAGGAAGGCTGAGTTTTAAATACCACAGAACTCTTTGAGTCTTTTAGGGAATTCAACTTAGTTCCATCCCCACATGGGTATAAATAGTCAGATTTTTTACTGTCTGATTTAGAAAATGGTATATTTGAGTCTGCGTCATCCCTCTCCAGGTCATTCTTCCACATGTCAGGATGCCTGTAGTCTGCATAACGACGTATCAAAATGTCGCGAGGGTTTATTCTGACAATTTCATCTTCGTCCTGAAAACTAACGTGTCTGTTCGACTTCAGTGGGACCTGAAATGGCAAGGTAAGAGAAATTTACTATGGTGAAGTCCCAAATTTATGTACACCTACAATGTAAAACTTAGATTAGAAAATTAAAAAACCAAGACTTTTTCCCCTTGCTGCCTGAGGATAAAAATTTCAGCCTTTTTTCTCACTACTACAATTTACAAACTTCCCCACAATAATGAGTCTTCTGCAGGGTATTAGGTCTATAAGCTTTAGTATTCTTTCCTGACGTTCTAGTATCTTGTAAGAGCTTTGGGTTTTTTGGTATACACATAAAACTTGATGCTGCTCTGTGAATTATGCTCAAAATTAGAGTGTTAACATCTTAAAGTGGAAACTAATTCCACAGATTAATTATGCCTTATGTGCTGATTTCATGTGATGATCTGCTGCTTTAGGACTAACTCTCTGATACAATCACTATTGTGTTATCCAGGGGAAGCTTTCCTTAATTCCTGCTCTAAGTTTTCAAACTCTCTCCAATTTGTAACAAGAGTACTGAATACTGGTTACTTATTATCAAAGCTGTGTTCTAGACAAGGATTTTACCATATGAAGAATAATATTCAGTATGACGATCAATCAATAACAGCAGCTTCGGAATGTGTCTCCCCTTAGCTAATATACAGTACTTAAATTGATTAGCTTTGGACACGAGCAGGCAAAGACCCAAGTACTTCTTAAATTCTCAGTTTGCAATGAAATGACCATAATTTAAGACCTTTTACCTCAAAAGGCAAAACACATACAAACAAATGTGCTAAACACATACAAAACCAGCAGAGAAGTAAGACAGAGTTCTTGCTTATTTTACCTTACAATGAAAGGGCATGGGGGCATCAAAAAGTTGTCAAAGGTGACAAAATTCATAAAATCATCCAAACTGAAATACTGCAGGCCTTAGATATCTAAGTGTAAGATACTGGATTGCCACTTAATGCTACTGAAATCACATTACAAGTGACTTGCAAGAAAAGGTGCAAATAATGACAGGATGAAAATTTAGCATGTGTATAGAAGTAGCTCCTGAAAATAGCAGACAGAGCAGCAAAAAAGCAAGGGTCTCAGTATGCCCCAGTATTTCTATCTGACAGGCAAGCAATTATTTTCCTACACTGTAGGGCTATTATAAACAGAGCCAGATTATGAGTGGGCTTCAAGTCAAATTCTGCCTTTTTCTCTGTCAAGTGCATAGCCTGTAAACCATCTCACAGAAAAGACAAAAACCCCCTCCCCTTCCTAACCCATTAGTCTTATAAATTCTTCCAGAATCGTGAATTACTTGGGAATAATCTTTGGCATCAGTATTGCTGCTTTGAGAGTGTTTACCTTATTAGTACTCAAATTAATGAGAATTAATGTGTCACCATTCCATAGTCAAGGACAACAACTGAACTGCTTGTTCCTAATCTGTTGCAGTGTGTGAAACTACTGAAGATGATTTAGGTTAAAACACTTCTATGTCACTTTGCACGTGTCTATGCTCCTACTGCGCTGAAGTCTGCATGTCCCGGTTTTGGGGTAGGAGACAGAGAAGGGAAGAAGGAAGGCAGCTGGAAAAGAGGAAGGAAGAGCTTCTTAAAATATGCTATCTTCTGATTATGTAAGAATATCTGTAGCCTGCTCTAACCATCACTTCCCTGCTCAACAATCCTTGTGTGATGAGTACAGAACTGTAATTAGAGATGCTTTGCCCTGGGACTTTCAACTGGAGTATGCTAATAAGAACTTTTTTTTTTTCTTGGCTCCAAGCCATGAAGTTGAACTTGCACAAGGTTTCAAGGATACAGGGAGAAGAAAGGTTATATCCTATTCAGTTAATGTTGCTCCTCTTCCATACTTCCCCAGGCTCTTATGCAAGCGGTTAGGCTTCCCCTTTGCTTATAAAAGCAGACTGCTTCTCAGCCCTATTCTGCTTTCAAACAAGAGGAAGAATCTATTGTTTAGCAAAAATAACTAGCTATGGCTAATTGGCTTTTTTTGAACACTTTACAGCATAAATTTATTTAAGAAAAAAAGCCGCAAAAGTAATTAGAATTCCATATGTTACAGGCATAAAGGATCCTTACCCCACTGTCCAAACAGAATATTATGCACTCACATAAGACATTAAATAAACCCCATTGTTTAAAAGAAAACCCCCCCTAAAATCTTAATACAAAAAACCCACCCTAAACCTCCCATTGCCCAGACAGCTAACAGCCATTAAAAATCATTACAAATACTAGGAACTGTAGAATCTGACCTCTCCTTAGCCTTTGAAGGCTTTTTATTTGTTTGAGCAGAACACACCACATACATAGAACTCCTTTATTTTTTTCAAATCCTGAGCCCAACACCTAAAAATGCTTAACCGGCATGTTACAAATAAGGCACCACTACATTCTTTATGCCACTGATATTAAGAAATATTTTTTGAGTGGGAAATGCTTAAAAATAAGCAAACTGGAGAAACTCTGGAAAAACTTCATGTGTATGAAGACCTTACTCACTGGGTGTTAAATGGGACCCATGTGAATGCACAAAGTACATGAAAACTTACGAACAATACACAACCCAAATTCAGATAGGTACAAATACCAGCAAAATTTAATGAGAATAATGCTCTCAGTCCTCTAAGTAGTCAAAATTAAAACTCAGTACAAATGTCATCTATGTGAAGCTGAAGCAGGAAGGGAGGAAGAATGCTACAGCAAACTGAAATTCCACAGAGAATCTGATTCTGAACATGATTAGCCAACCAGAAATCAGGCAGAAAATTTTTGTTGATGCAACTGAACCCACAAGTGTCGCACCTTACTTGAAGGGGTGCACCTTTAAACAAGGCACAGTCACTTGCTTGGTACTGTAGCCTTTGCTGTTTCTCCTCAAAGAGATACACCTGATTTTGCTCAGCTTGCAACTTCTCACTATGACGACACCAGCAGCTGCCTACATCATCACAAAGTACTAAGTTTAGCACACATCCGTGTATCAGAAGCTGGAAAGCTGAAGGACTTGAGCATTTTTTTACTAACAGTCAAAATATTACAGGTAAAGATCTGAATTGTCATTAATCACTTCTTTAGTTTGAGCGTGTACTTCTTGAGCTATTCAACTTATGAGCATATTAAGAGTGTTCAAACTTATTTACACAAAATTGAAACAAACCTGGTAATTAGCTCAAGATCTGCTGTGCCACCTGGTCACATGCACGGAGTTTAGCAGAGCCAGTGCAGTGTGTGCACATACAGAACGTGAGGTTTTGGTGACCTGCCTATGTTCTAAATGTGTGCATGAGATCATGCCAAAAGCAGAGACTGTCTGTTGCTTGCAGGTGGTGCTACAATATGAGAAGAATATTTTAAAGAATATCTACTGAAATTTTCATGGAATCCCCCATAACTTCAGTTTTCAAGAACTGAATTCTAGCATTGTCATTTGAAAGAAATTTCTATTTCATTTCTATCAGACAGACACAGACTAACCAGTTTAACACAACCTAAATTATCATTTTCTCAGCAGTCAATTTCATACACACTCTTAAAACATGTATAAAACATGTATTTTAAGCTACTGCACTTTTCTTTACAATGCAAGGAAGACTAAGAGCACATACATCACTGGTTACTGTAGCTAATAAATATTAGCTGCAATAACTGAATCACCCATCCATTGTATTCTAAAAAATATTTACAATTCTCTTTGCAAGTAAACGGGAAGAGAAAAATATGTACCTGAATAGAAACAAAAATACGAGATGACTTATACAAAGAGATAATTGGAGTAGATCAATGATTAAAAATCAAAACTTAATAATTTCAAGCTCCTTAGTTCTCCAGATAACACTGTTTGCTTCATATGCCCAATAAAGCAGCTTAAGAGCAGCTGATACAAGACTTTAAGTACAATCCTGCGTTTCTCTGCAAAAATAACTAAAAAGCTTTATTTCAAGCAGCAGAAATATTTTTTGGTAAGTCCTCAGAACTACTTGAACTTGCCTTCTGCTTTGACTTCTGCTATTCAGCATATTCTAAAAGCTTCCCATGTGTTTGATTCTAGACCATCAAATTAATTATTATCCAACTTATTAAGACTACTTCTACAGTCTACAAAAACTGTCAGTTCTTTTAGCTTCAAAAGACCCCCAAAATGTATAGTGCTAAAGAAAAAACCATACCAATGGCTGAATACTTTTCATACATAACTGATATATATCTTTTTTTCCTTTCTGTATCAAAATAGAGTATTTTAGTTCAAATAGGCATTTAGAAAGCATAAGTGTTTTAATAAAAATATTTAGCAGAAGTGCCCTACTGTACAATGCATCCAAGACATCAATTTTAAAGATACTTTTCAATATTTCTAATCAAAACAGTATTAGTATACATGTAACCAAGACTGAGCTAATGCCTAATTAACATTTTCTGAAAAAATTTAAACAGCTTTTTAAGGCTGCCGATAGTGAAATCTGCAATACAAAAACAGGCTTCAAAGAAATTAAAGGTTTATTCATGTAGTCTGGTGCATTACAAAGATAGGTAAATACCTCCACAAAGCTTTACTTCTGCCATAATAATGCTATAATATTTCAGCTGCAAAGCTTATACTGAACATTTCAAGAAGTTGAGAGTACGTGGACTTAGAACGCAGTAATTTCTTGTTGGAAATGACATACTGTGCCATTAATACAGCAAGCAAAGTAAGGTTCTTTTATTGGTATTGCTTATTTTATCGGTATTCTTACCTGGTTAGGTTGGCTAGGAAAACAGGCTCTCCTGGTGTTGAAATCCTCAAATGTTGAAGGCCTTAAATTTGCACTGTTGTAAGTTTCACTGGTTACTACAGTTTCGTGTTGAAAAAGGTGATCTTTCATTAATGAACCTGATGTATTTTCTTGAGAAGTCTAGAACACATAAGAACTCCTTTGAAATAATTTTTGCATTTATATAAAAACAACACCAAACCCACCATGTTCATACATAAGTGTGTTAATATTCTATATAATGTGTTAGAGGCATCTATAAACACAAGTATTCTTAAATGCACATTTTTTAAAGCATTCAGAATTAGGCAAGTATTTTCTTTACTTTGAGTCAGCCTTGGTAAATACAGAATCTCTCTGCAGACAGTATACAACTTGGGCACTAGAGATGCCTTTGAAATTCAGTTGCCAAATCAGACTTCTTTAAGGAAGTAGAGATTAACCTGTCTCTGAGATGATGTTTAACTACCCACGAGCCTGCCAGTATTTACAAAAACACAATTGGAGGAAAAACATTTTCTGAGACTAATAAGGCAAAAGCTAGTCAGATCTTTTAATAAGTTAAAAGCAAAATCAGCTGGAATGGAAGAGAAAGTCAGTTTTAACCTATACTGGCCCAATTAAAATAACTAATTGCAGCAAGTGTGAATTAAACAACTAATGACTGTCTTTTTGCAATTAAAGTTATATCAGGCAATTTGATACAAAAGTGAGACCATGAAGCAACATATAATGAGATATCTGCAGGACCTGTGCTATTCAGAATAAGGAAGAGGAAGTATGTTTGGGTGGAATACTGGTTTGTAAGATGATCCACTTTCTGAAATGAATAGAAAAACAAACAGTTCTCATTCTTTAAGCTTGACTGACTGGGACATACTTAGGATACAGGAGAGCATTTTGATACAAATTCCATTGGGCTGCCAAAAATGTACTGTATGATGTTTTGTTTACATTGAGAGACGCTGTAAAGTTAACTGGCTGTCATCATCTGATAGCACTGAGAAAATTCTGGCATCATCCAGCTTCCAGCAATGAGAATGTTTCAGCTTTATTATTTGGATTTGTATGCATCAAGAAAACATTAAGAAGAAAAGAATAAAAATACTACAGAAAAATACTGAGGCAGAGACAAACCTAAACTTTTGGCAGGTTAAGTATTAATTCTGGATCATTTGTTTTCACTTATCAAAATACTTAAGGAACTTATTCCAGGATTATATTAGTACCTCACATACATAAAAACCTAATGTATCAAGTTCTAAGACATCCAGATAACATGAAGTAGCTGGTCTGTAGCTAATTTTGTAGGCAAGAGAAAATCATTACATCACTAAGAATTTATATACTGTTCAGAAGCACCGTGTGGGAAAACATTAAATTTAGTAATTAATTCATGATCAGCATAATTACTACTAGAGAGCATACACCCCAAGAAAGACAATAGCTCTCAATTAGGTTAAAGTTCCCCTGAAAAATTTTGGAGACAGGCAAAACGCCGAAAAGAAGTACTATTTGCAGATCCTTGAGAATGACACCACCACAAAGTAACTGACCCTGTTATTGCCAAAATTAAATTTTCTGGTCAAACACTGTTGGGAAAGGAGTATAAAAGAAATGTTAGAATGACTGACAACAATTAGACTTCATATATGTATACTTATTTTAAGAGCAAAAAGCATCAAATATTAGTGCAATAACAAACATCTTCCTAGCAGGAGGTACTCCTGCAGATACATTGCCCAATGACATATAAAGCTTCCAAACCAGCGGTTCAAACCACAGAAGAGCTGTATTCAAAATGAGGAAGAAATGTCTACAACGATTTTTGGTCTGAGCAATATTAAAAATGACTACAAGCATTTAAGCCAACAGCTAGAAGCCATTTTAGAGAAACCACAGTGATAAGCATCCCCTTTCCCCTTTTCCCCTTCCCCTAGCTGTTATAAATTTGAATGGTCTAGGGAGAAGGGAGCAAGCTGCAAAAACTTCTATGCCTCCCTTCCTTCCCAAGGAAAAAACACATACTACCCACAAGCCAAGTCTTTATCCCTGGGTGAGATTTGCAGCAGCCTGCATTATTTCCTGTCCCCGCAGGTGGTTCACACCTTTTTTCTTTAAAAATAAACTACCTACACTACAGAGCAAAATGGACATACACACATGCTCCTCCTCCCCTTGGCAGTCAAGGAGGGCTCCATCTAATGAAGGACACAGGCACAGATCATCTCTTACTGCGTTAACTAGCAGTACCAGACGATGTATGAAACCCAAACCTTAATCTTAAAGCAAACCTTTGTGCCCTATACACAGCAATTATAAAAGAATGCTTTTAGAAAATTCCAACACAGATACCACAATTCAAACTAATTGACTTCAAGGACAAATTTCGGGGTGGCAGCAGACAGAGAAAGGCATCTGACCTTTTGTAAGGCAAGAACTCGTCAGACAGCATTTTGGAAAGCACAATGCTCAGCGTACCAACCTATACACTACAGGTAAGTGGACACAGACAAACTTCTGGTATTAAAATGAAGAGCAATCATATCAGTTATGATCTTCTTTAAATATTCACTATACTGAATTACAGAAATGCTAAATGAACATGCTGAACTCTGCTTTTAATTAAACTGTAGTTTAGATACAGTCAAACCACGTTTATTAGTATCCAAAAACCTCTTCCTTGGACAAGCACTCCCAGCTCCAATGTGACGTTTTATGACAAGGTCATAAACACCTGAAACCCCACATTTCTAATGGAAACACTGACAATGTGAAGTAGGAAAAAAAAGTGGTATTGTGTTGAAAATGCATTTAAGTAAGAAGCAAACATATAAAGTTTTCCACAAGAACATATACAGAACAAATATACAGAATATCACATAGTAACACAGATGCACACATTCTCCTTCTCTACTGTCCAAAGCAATTACACCGCCCACATTCAATATTCTTTAACCACAGCCTACAAAGTACAGTACTGGCATAGGTTATTCAGTATCATCTGTAAAGTAACCTACGCCAGTTTTTAATGCACAACGGAAATCTGGTTTGCTCCCAGCTGCTGGTATAATAATTACTGTCCTATGGTTGCTAAGAGATACTCTGAATTTTTTTCCAAGACTACTAAAACATTTCTGTGCGCACAAGCAAAAGGATGCTGGGTAAAGCAATAAAATGACTCCAGCTGTAGATCTCCAGCAGAATTCAAAGCCAGATGACAGCTGTAGAGAAAATGAAAACCAGACTGAGCTTCTCTTGTTCTTCAAATTTTCTCTCCTTACTTCTCCCAGTTTGCCAGAGTTAAGTCTGGGAGAGAATTCAACATTGTTCTGCAAACATTGTTAAAAATGTTCTCCTCTAAGTAAGTTTAATGATTACACAGAAGGATGGATGAGAGACCACATTTCCGCTGCATCCCAGTCCTTGCATTTACTTCCCATGAGGCCCGAAAATCCGCTGTTTGATGCTAACCAACACAAGAAACCTTTAAACGCTTTTTCCTTTATTTTTCAATTGTGAATAAATGATACCGGTTTCAGAAACATCTGAATGACTTCCTTCTGCTTTAGCTATTTCTGAGACTGATGGAGCAATATATTTGGCAAAGAAACTATTATTTTCAGGTATGTGTTTCTGACATAGGCTGAAGTATTACCTAGACTACTCTGAATATTTTGTACAGTTTAAACCAAAAAATAAGACATTTGACAAGCCTCTTTCTTCAAAGGCTTTTCTACCTGAATATAGAGAACACTACATGTAAAGAGGCTGCTTGGAATATTGGTGAGGAAAAAAGAAAAAATTCCTCCTGGTTTTTAAATACAACTCCAACAAAAAAAGCTTAATAAACCAAAATGATTTAGCACAATATATGAATAGTTTTATTCGAAATTGAAAATATGAAGTAGTATTACTTTTAGTTCTAAGAATTGGACCTAAGCAATTTATTAATTCCACTAAATATTTCTAATCTTTCATGTTTTACCCTGTAGTATTGTCTTATCCATAAAATAATAGAGTGTGTCAAGGGTAAATTATTTCATATTTCCTTACAAGTCACAATGCTAAGTTATTTTTGTAAAATAAAACTTCTGCAAACATTTTGTTAGAGAGAAAACCAATTGAGTAGTCATTAAATGCACTTATGAAGAGGTCACTAAATAGTGAATTTACAAAGAGGCACATGAACAATTAATGTCTTCCCTGCCTGCACCAAAACCACTTAAGATGCATGTAAGTTGCAGGCCTTTTCCCCTTCCTATTAACAAAAAGTTCAATGTACTTACTCCTGAAAGAACAAGCCAACCTTTTTATTTTCTGCTTACAATTTATCAGTCTACAGTTTTCTTCTGCCAGTAGTAAGAAACTCAAAAGCATAAGTGATCCAATTCTTATTACTTCAAAACTGTTAAAATGTGTTGGTAGCCTATAAGTAACACCAATATGGCTGAATCAACAAAACCTGAAAGAAATTAAAGCTCAAGTACTCTATTTTTCAGTTCAGAAAAGCAAGACCTATGCATCACAGGATCCAAAATCCACACAAAAATAATTTAAAATGCATGAGCTCTAGATTTCATTTAGATTTACTTCTAAAGAAAAAAAAATTACTTTTTAAAAAAAAAAATTAAGCTAGATGAGTTCTAGAGCATGAAGAGGAAAAGAATCTGAGCCAATCTTTTAACAAACAAGCAAACTGACTTATACAAAATGCTCATTTACTACATTCAAAAGATTTTATACCAAAAACATCTGAACTTCCTAACAAAACAAATTCCCAGTGTATATTTCCATGTAAGTACATATACATTTCCAGATTCCATTTACTAACATTACAGGAAGTCAGAGAGCTCTGCATTAACTTATTTGTGTATTTCTATTTGAAATTAACCTGGTAAGACCAGGGCTTATTTGATGATATGAACAATTTGCATCTAATAAGTTAATCAAACAACTAAAAATAACTGTAATTATTTAAGCAACCATGAAAACCCTTAAGTGATAATATTCTTTTAATACTAGGATTTTAATGTTATTTGTGAACAACAGAGAGGCTAAAGAAACGATAATGAAGTTATGTCTTAAAATGATAAATTTGATCTTCAGCAAAAAGAATGCTTTCTCTGGGAGGTTTTATTTACAAAATGCTAATTTAAAAAAATCAAAAATTTAGTCAATCAAGGTATAACATAGCAAGCCAATTTCTAGCCTAGAAGGCACAAGACAAGAGTTCAGTTTTTGGATTTATATTTAAGATATGCATATAAAACTTTTGGACAATCACTATTTCTGCTAACTACTTTTATAAAATGTGCTAATACTCATTACAAGGAAGCATTGAGATTTCACAGTGAGTTGATAATTTTTGATCTTATTTGGATCCTTTTATTTGCTCTCTGTAGCACCAAATATAACCAGCCAGTAAAATAATTTATGAAGCATGTTTAGCTTTTTTCATCTAGTCATCTTCATTAAAAAACCAAACAACAAAACCAAGCCACTGTTAATGAAATTTTTGTACAAACTAAATACTATATTTATACTTCAAATGTACACTAAATATAGGATTCCTGCTGTGTAAGATGACTAGAACAGTATAGGAAAAACTACTCTTTAATGTTCTATCCACACTCTAAAATGCCCTTGCATAGATATACTCCAAAACACACTCAAAAATACTAATAGAGAGTTTGGAAAACAGTTTATAAAATAAACAGGGAAACAAAAAATCATTAAGCCTTTTAAACTACATAGAGGTAGCAAGAAGTGGTGGACAAGTCAACATGACTCCTCAAATATTCAATACATTATATTTAAAGAAAGATGGTTTTATCCATCAAGTTAAAAAGACCCTGGGGTATCCAGTTTCCCTCAGAGTATCAATCTTGGTAGGGGAAGGAATTAATAATTTGAAAGAGAATGTGGACTACTTGGTATTTCAAAGGTATTCTTGGAGACTGGACCTGATGCCTGTAACTAAAATGCTGTAACTTTTCTACACTCATGTTCATTACCCTGCAATTACAGCTTCGTTACTGATACACAAACCTGGTTTAGATAAGCATAGCTAAACCAGAGTGGATTCTGTTTTCCCTGCATTTCTTTTTTTTTCTACCTTTGGGTATTGTTATTGATAGACAATGCTAGTATCACTTATTTTACTTCGGTATGCAGAGATATGGTAAGAGATACTGGCTAGCTTTTTTGTCTTTAGAAAAAAAGGACATCTATCCACAGCACAAATCCACTGTTAAGCAATGTGTATTGTGATGTACATACATTAAGTATGTTTTCCTGTCTAGAATGTAAAAGTTAGCTCTACCAGCAGTTTGTACCACACAAGATTGTTTCTACCTGTAATATATCTATATGTAGTGTGTGAGTATTTATATATATATATAATCTGTTTTATAAACATTTTAAAAAATACATGCATTTATTTTTTTAAATGAAATATAAAGCAAACCTATATTTACATATATAAATAGGTGGTGTACTGATATTCATATGTATACAGAATAGATCTTGTAAATAAACTTTTCTCCACTTGCCCAATAACAAATTTGTAACTATAAAGAATCTCAGATATTTTCCTCAATTTTGGCAACCTTATATAGAAACATAATAACTAGGCAGCAAAATCAAGAGATAATTGTTTTGTTCTAATCTCATTAGGCCTGTAGAAACTGTTCAATTATTAATCCTTGCAACAAACCATGTTTAAGCAAGACTTTTAAGAGCTGATTAAGGACTGCATTAACTTTGGCACACATTTTATTCACCCTGTCAAAATATCATTTCTTTTTAAAATCTGAAATACCTAATATTTATAGCAATTTTACTTTCAAGTGCCTTAAAATAAAGCACTGCAAATAAAGAACAGGTGGTTGCATGGCCAACACTTACACAAAGAAATACATTTCTTCTCTCACAAAATGAAAAGATATCGGAGACTTCTGTATTGCCACTGCACTGCAGTATCCTTTCTAAATACTTGATTCTCAGTCTTCTTTCGTAATATCTTCAAAGCTGGCTGCTAATTTTCTTGATTTTGTGTTGCAGAGGTTTTACACTGGATCTATTTACACTGATACAGAATTTATTATTGCATAAGTGACAAGACTCTTTCCCAGAAGAAATCACTTAGTAACACTATCAGTTTTCTGAATAGTCACTAAGACCCCTGAGTCAACTTGTTTCTTTACCATCTTCAGATTCATTTAAACATCTGCACTCTGGAAACTAAATATATGTGTGAATGAAGACATGGCTTTCCCTAAAACTATAAGTAAGAATGAAAAAATGACAAGCATACATAGACACAAGTAGGATTTATTCAGTTATATTACAGTTATTTAATCTGTGTGTGTATATATATTCATAATATTTTTTTATACTGGCTTTTTAATTACATGGATTCTTGGATATTACCAGGCAGTGCTATGCATCAGTGTTACAGTACTCATGGTATATGATATGGTATACATGTAAAGCACTGTAACACTGAAGCATTGCTGGACATAAATTTTTAACTCTTAAGCCATTATGACTGATAGAAATCGAACAGTGTGGAAAAGGATCAATAAAAACTTGAATCTCAACAAGCGACTACTTTATCTTCAATGTGTTTTTAAAAATTATCTGTACTTCTGTCTTTGGACTAGATTCTTTTAACCAGTGTCTCAGTATCTCATCAACTCTAACCATTTGATGTTAGAAGTGCTTTATCACTGCAAAGTGAAATCTAAGAAAACAAACAGGATGTACAAAATACTTCATCCCTCTATTTTCTTTTTCCCAGAAGACTATTTTATATTTCGATATGATCAAAGAGGACATATAACTTGAACAGACATTCTGAACTTAAAATTAAACTCAGGATAATTAATGAACCTACGGATTAAATAATGACTACTTAGTTTAGGACAGACAGTATTGTAAGTGTTCTAGATAATTGTTCTGGAACTTATTTCATTAAACTCTATTGCTCTTATTTTACTTAGTCTCACTAATGAGAGCAAAATCTGTTCAGTACATTTGTAAAAGAAAAAATGCACAATTAATTTAAAAATTTACTCACTTGAAAGCAGTCTTCTGCCACTTCAACATCATTTTGGGAGGGTGGATAACCTTCATATAAAGAAGAAAAAAAAAGTAGACAAGGTTATTTTCTTCTTATTTACCACTTACTGCTTCCAATAATCCACACCATCTCTCAATATCCAGTGATGATGATAGAAATATTCCTGTTTACTTTTTTAATCTATAGATCACTGTATTTCAAGTTGATTTAGTAAGCATCACTCCTTTCGACACTCTACATTTTATATACTGAGTTTTCCTAGCCACACTCCTCTCTCTTGCTCCCATCTTTCTTATAAAAGTATTTTCAAAGTCTTATCAGCAGTCAGAAGAAAGGGAGTATATTCCTTTTAATGTAGCATTTTGAAAATTAAAGGCAGACACATTTGGTTAGTATGAATGCACTCTGTGCTGTGTTTTGCTATAAATCAGCAGAAATTGAATCTGTGAGACCTAAGAGAAAAAAATGACTCTCATGTTCTCTAATTATTTGTTTTGAAGGGATATGGATGATATCAACACAATTCAAAAGCAGTCATTACAGTATGTCAAAAAGCATTTCCCTTCAGAAACATGTTCCTCCCTTCATTAACAGGATAACACACATAAAATCCCTAAAGTTACTTTTTACAAGCCTGAAAGAGATGTTCTTTCAATTCAGTAGAAACCTGTTCTCTTCTCTCCTTGTCTCAATCCAGCAATACATTTATCATATTCTCCGGTCAGAATCTAGGCTTGATGACATCCTTCAGTTTGCTCACTGGTTTTCATTAATTCAGTGAAGCTCTGGAACCAGTTTGCCATATTGCTATCTGAGTAAATTCTTCTACTGTTCCTAAAAAACCTTTCCTCAGAACTACACTGTCAGCTGTTAGTAAAAAATAAAACTACTAACTGAAAGTATGTGCAGGTAAAGAGAGCACTCAACAGGTCACAAATCATTCAACTTCCTAGCTCATCCTATGAGAACACAGGAGTTGCAAAAAGCTTCTAAGATCCAAATGAGAGAATGTAACACTCCAGCTTCCTCAATTTCTTCATGACTAAAAGAAAGAGGCAATGCTTTATTATACAGGGATGTTTCAGGAAATTACTTTATTTATTGTTTGTGAAACAATTTAAGACACTTGGATGAATGGTACTTTAGAAATGCTAGAAGTACTATTTCAAAAACTATTAAAATCTCAACATACTGTAGTTTAATCCACATCCTTAAACACTGTCAATGTTAGTGTTACACAAAGTGCTTTGACATCTCATTTAGTAAACACTCAATGTCCCTCCATCCCACCAAGTCTTTCACCTGAAATATGTACCTTGAGAAATATCCTCTACGGCTCTCCGAATACCTCTATCAAATGCTCTTGCATCAGCAGGACTCTGAAATGTGAGGCCAAACTTTTTGTCATCGATCTTCCAGTGGTAAAAAGTAGGAGTAACTTTGTTGTAAACGAGGTCTTTCTTTAATGTGCATTCCAAGACCACCTTTCGGAAAGAAAACAGAAGGAAAAGATATCAATGACCAATATACCAAATTTGAGAACAAAAGGTAGTCTTTGTGAACTACCTAAAAATATACAGCATAAGAGCAGATAGAGGTCTCTTTTCAAATTTCTTCCTGCTACAAGGATGTAATTTTAACTTCATTTGGATTATGGCCAAATTATTCACTATCGGTTGCTGATAAGTAGTATGGTTGAAGACACGATTTGTTTACTGAATCAACCTTCCTATTCAAAAATCTCATACCCACAAAAGTATCTCATACCTGCAACAACCAGTACAGACTTGGTAGATGTTCAGCAAATGAAATAGGTCACATCCCCCCAAAACGCATTATGAGTGCTGATATCAAATTTTACTGTATCACTGGGATCTACAAAATCTTTCAGCACTAGACTAACTTCATGCTGCTTTCAGGCAGATTTTCAGATTTCTCCCAGAAAGACTACTAGACAAGTGAAAGTAATACAAGGGAATTGTTTAAAAAATGAAATTAATAAAACCTAAAATCTTTATGAATGTACTACTGCCTGCATCTAGACAAAAATACATTTGTGGCTCATGTTCAACTATAAAAAACCAGTAACTACGAATAATTAACAGAATTATTTGGCTACAAAATCATTACGGGTATACATGTATATTCAGTTAGGAAGCAAAGTCACAGTCCTCACATAGAATCATAAAATGGTTTGAGTTGAAAGAAACCTCAAAGACCATCTCGTTCCAACTCCTCCCGTCATGGGCAGGGACACCTTCCACTAGACCAGGTTGCTCACAGCTCCATCTGGGCTACCTGTTCCAGTGCCTCACCAACCTCACAATAAAGAATTTTTTCCTAGTATCTGATCTAAATCCCCCCTCTTTAAATTTGAAGCCATTCCATCTTGTCCTGTCACTACATGCTCTGCTAAATAATCTCTCTCCAGCTTTTTTTGCAGGCTCCCTTCAGGTACTCGAAAGCCTTATAATTTCCCCTTTAAATAGTCTGATTTAAAAAATAAATTTGCATATTTAGTGTACTGGCAAAAATTATTTTAAGCAACGTTGTTACACTGAGTGTTTATTGATTAAAAAAAAATCCAATGTGAACAAGAAAGTATGGAGGGAGGTGCATTGATCTGCTCCCATAGCAGTGTAATGAAGCTCCCAGCAAGACAACCTGTATCTCTGTATTGATATTTGATGATGAAGGCTTACACTGAGAGATGAACGCGGAATTTCAATATTCTATCATTTCAACAATATTCCAACATTTCATTGATGTACTTTTAGAATTTTAATTTTTTGTTTTGTCACATATGTGGCTTATAAAAAAGTTTAAACAACTGAGATAAAACCTCAAATGAAAAAAAAAATCTGTACTTAAGTTACTCTTACATATTGTGTTCCTCTTCTCTTTTCATTGTCTAATTATTACATAGGCAAATAGGTTTTTTCTCTTGCTCTTCATTATTTATTCCCCCTACATCCCACCAGCAATCATGTCCTCTCAACTGTTATTGCCTTTTACCTCTGCCTCTAGAAGGATAATATCCTTTCTGCACACATAAACTCCTTCAGCATTAAAATAATTTTTTTGTTTCTCCACTCGGAACTCCCTAAATGGTCAACAATATGCAGGTAAAACTGCCTACAAGAAAACATAGAAAAGAATCTATTTGCTGTAGGTCTGGAGGAAAAGGTGTTGCAGGAAAAAAAAAATATAATTCTGCAGTTCTAAGGTGGATCAAATAATCGTTCTTTGTTCCTCTGGATGATTTTAAATTTTTTTCCTGCTTCAAAGAGCAGTCAAAAATGAAGGCCTCTCACACCACTGCCGTTTCTAGGTCTGTGAGCTCTTTAGGGGGATCTCTAATACATTAACACCAACTATTTTCACAGTCTATTTTGTGTGCAATGTCATACAAAACATCAACAAAAAGTACTGCAAGCCTGATTTTATAGCATCACTATGTATTTCTGGTCCCAAAGGAATTAATCTAGATTACTTCATACTGAAAATTCATATCCAGTATCAATTTTACCACTAGAGATAAAAACTGGATTAAAACTTCACTGAGTAGTGAAACCAACTCAAAAATCCAAACCAACTCACTCCAGCCCAAAAAGCAACATTCACCCTCCACTTCCATCCCTCACATTTTATATGACAAGCAATGATTAACAAAAAACATCCCATCTGACACTGCAACTGTTTTCAACTTCATTCAAGGAAACAACACATTTGAGGGGATGACACTGACTTTTCCCATCTAAACATGTATGAAAACAGACTGCTTAACACAGAGGATATAATGGAAGGGCATTGAAAAGGGAAAAATATGTTGCATCAAAATTGTATGTGTTATCAGATATAAGAATCTATACAAGCAAGATTTGATGCCTGCCTTACCTGAGAGAAAACTCAAAAGCTATAGGTCTTAATTAGCAGTGGGACACAAATTTATAAACATCCAGCCCTTGAACAGTTTTTGTTACATCCAGAAATATAAAAAATCCAAATCAAGTAAAAAAAAACCATACAAACCATCCCCTGAAGCATTTTTCTCTCCCTGAAACACTTCTATACTTTGAAGCAATAGTGAATTTTGAAATTGTAAACCTTAATTTTGCTAAAGGTTTCTTTATGCTCAGCATGCAAACTATCACTGGGGCTGGGGATGAAGTATCCTCATACATGTATTCTCTAAGGCCTGGAAATGGAAACCAAGCTTTTTCAAAGCAGATACATTTCAAAACTCCAATTATTTTTTTAGTGCACTTTGCTATGGTTCAGAACTCTCCACATCATAGGTGAAGATCCTGTACTCTCCCACATGGTTACCCAAAATATGCACTCCCAAACCTTTTTAGGCAGACCTCCCCCAAGAGGGATAAGCACAGCGAAAACCTGAAAAATTGTAAATAAAGTGCTTACAGCTTAACTAAGTTTCATTTCAAAAAACACCCCATGGGTTACTGTTCTCAAGGTTTTCTTCATTTGGAGACTTAATATAAGACTTCCATGCCAGCATGAAACATCTACCTTGGCACATAATGGAAAACATTGCAGAAGAGAATGGTATTTATTTATTTCATGTTGCAGAATCATGAGACTCAAGAGAGAAGAAAATCAGATCCACATGATCAAAGTTTAAATCGTCAGAGCATAAATACAGCTGTATGTCTCCTATTATTTAATGAAAAAATCCTTTTAATATCTAGATGTCATTAAGTATAACACTGATGAGTCCATTGCTACTCAAAAACACTTGTTTGCTTAATGTTTCTTTTTCCACCTCTAAAAGCTAAATTCTTTAAAGACAACAAAATCTATTTGACTTATGTAGACAAGATCAATCTCCAGAGTCAGAAATTTTCTACTACAGCATGTAAAACCAAACCTTTTTAAACAGAAATGAGTATTTAAGATACAACATCATTATTTAGAGATTACGTCAGAAAAAAATAAGAGAAAAACTTTTGCATTTGATACAAATTTCTACCTTGATAACAGACCAAATAATAGAGCATTTCAAGATACTGGATACTATTTTACTGGTTTCTAGCTGTACTTTCAAAGCTTACAAGAGCACATGTTAGATAGACAGCTTCCCTGTTTCTCATTCCCAACCCAAATCTACAAACATAGAAGCACATCGTTTTTCAATGCCTTTTCTGCTTTACTCTTGGGAACAAGCAGCATGACCTGAGTATATTCATGCTACGGAATGAATATACTGAGTATATGGACCCAGTGCCACAGTAAGCATATGACATAATTATTCTATGCATACTTCTTTTGATTCAATTAAAAAAAGATGATGTAAGGGCTATACTACAGCCCAACAGAATCAATCTTCCCTCAAATTTTAAAGACAATTTAAAAAGTAAATATTCCAGGTTTTAAACAGCAGATTTTTAGAAGAGAATGGTATTTATATTCAGTTTTAGCTTTGTGTCTCTCCCTTTACACAATTAGTTGTTCTTCAAAGGAAAGATTTTAAACTTTGTCACTCCTGATTCATGATCTAAAAGATATTACTTGTATTTTTTTTTCTCCTTTGATAAAAACTTGTATGGCAAAAGTCTGAAGAAGAAAATAAACCAGAAAAGTCTATTAGACTTTTCGTTCAAGAAGGTAAAATTCACCAAAGCCTAAAACCCAGTAAGTTTGAGCCTAATATCTGTTTAACACTAGTGCTATTAAGACAGAAGAGAGCTGCTGTGAACATAGAAGGAGAGAACAGCAGACCTGACCAGGTTACGAGGGAGTGCAATTGTTCCAAGCAGACTGGCTGGAGCCAGATCTAGGAAGGTGATTATAATAAAGGGGGAAATGTGTAATTATGTGAAAAGTCTTCACAAAATACCCTTACATTCCAACATAAATCTAAACAACCTGAGCAAACTAGCAGGGAGCATCCTCTCTCAAATTAATTCAATGGTGCCACCACTTTGATTTTCTTCTCAGATAACCAGGATGCTTTTTGTGAACGCCACGAGATATTTTAAATAGCTCTGTACTGCACAAAAATTTTCGAAGTTCTACATGTAGTCTGAAGCTGGTTATTAGAAGGACTGACAGCAACCTGCCTCTCAGGTCTAAAAAGAAACAACATGAACCCTCTCCAACAAGGAACTTCAATATTTTGATGTTCATTCCAGAGCATTTAATTTATGCAGCTGACTTACAGACTGAGATCTATAGTAGTAATTAAACGCCTGCATAACCTATAAAATATATGGAAAGATCTGGCACACTGGAATGGAACTGCAATGTAGTGTCAGAAGCAGCACTTGGAGAAGCAGCAACTAAAGCTAATTCATTCCTCTTCAGTATAACCATTTAAGAGGCATCTGGAAGATACCTCCATCAAATGGATTTCAAGCTGCTTTGGAGAGAATTCCACCTTTCTACTGACACATAGGCTAAACAGTTATACTGGCATTATGATTCCCATTTATCTTAGGTAAAAGCCACAGATCTGAACTCCATTTACTTTCTAACATAAGATACTTCAAAACCTATGCTTCCCCCTGTCTCAGAAAAGTGCTCCAAGTTCCACAATCTAGGTTTCCAGGATAAGGGAATTCCTGTATGTTTTCTGGAAGCTAAGCCAGTCCACAAAAGAAGAGACTTACCGGCTAGAGAAAAATCAAGATATAACCTTGATTAGAAAGGTATTTTAACAAGTGTGTAATGTGACTTTAGAGGATGTGGGGAACTTAATTTGTAAAGATGACTTTCTCTTTTAATCCATAGAAGTATTTTCAGAAATAGCTGTGGGTACCTTGCAAAAACAGCTAGTGAACTGGAAACCACGGTACAAGTGACTTCTAGATATTACAGTAGATTAAACATTCCTGAAGACACATGTACTCAAAGTCTGAAAAACTTAAATGTCCAATACTGTTCAGGATGTTTTTTTAAAAAATACTGTTACATTTCAAGTACAATGTCAGAGCAACCAACTAAACAGCATACTACTAACTTCAAAGATTATTCAGGCATTGAGATTTACCAAGGGCATTCTAAAATGAGACTAGAGGGAAGTTGGGGCACAGAAACAGCAGATTCAGAATAACACTTCCTCAAAATCTGAAGATGATCAAAATATTTGGTCTCTACTCAATAGCAAATACAGTGGCTTCCACTTTTATTTTTAAAGAAAAAATAAAATATGCCAGTATTATGAAATATAATAGTCACCTGTCAATTCTCTTTGGACTAAAACCCCAATTGTTTCGCTTAATTAAAGAAAAGGTTTAAAATTGTGCTTGAACAGTGAATCCACAGGAATATCCTAAGAACAAATGTAAAACCATTAACCATATTGAAAGCATGAGTATCAGAAAAGTTTTAGAATCAGTGACGTGTCCAACAGAATTTCTCTTTCAGTCCCTGCTACCTTCTGCCCTTCTAAGTAAGTGTCATGACCTAATTTTCTTGTCGCTTATCTTGGTGTAAGATCTTGTTTCTTCTGTGCCAAGTGGGCTCTTGTTGCATACCATACAACTTGGCCGTTAATTCATAACACATTAGCTGTTGCTTATAATTGCATCATCTGAAATCTGTGGAAATATATGAATACATAGTGACCTTTCACTCAGTTATCAAAGAATCACTGGCTCTCCAGTATTCTTCTCTACACCCTAAATCTATATTTGTTAGTTCCCTGAGCTTTTTTCAATATACACAGGAGAGATGTTCGTCCTAGCTACACTTCTTCCACCTTTTATCCTGTGTTTTTGAGGGGGCTGACCTCCAACAGCAATTTCCCATAATTACAGGAAGATTACAATCTGCCCTGACAGACCAGGTTAGGTCACATTTGGGGGGGCAAGTAGAAGTAAGACAGACGGACACAGGATGGGACACACAAAAAGCTGAAAACAAAACAAACTGTTCAAGACAATAAAGGTTTGGAAAACATATTCATGCTAACATGAGCTTGATTTTAGACAGGAAGAGGAGGAGAAACATTTAAAACCTTCTACCAGAAGTGGAAACAAAACAAGGCTTGCCTAGGGGAAACAGGAGAGAGAACACTGCAAACAGATCAGGACACTGATGGCTGGATGTTTTTATATGCATGCAGGCAAAACACTAAACCAGTCTTTAGTTCTCAGCATTGTATTATTTTTAAGGCAAGCTGCGAATGTTCCAAGTATTAAGAATTAAGAGAAAATTATCAAGTATCTCTAAATGCAATTAAGCTTCTCAAAAAGAGCTGCAACGAGGCTAAAAAAAATTCTAAAGGGAACTACTGCGAAGTGAGGAAGGAACTGCAGGTGCACATAGCTGTGCAGGAACACAGGGTACTCTGCTAATAGCGCTACGCCCCACTGAAACAACTGAGTCAGCAGAATTTCTATTTATATGCTCTCTTCCTACAATAGTCACAGTCAAGGCAGAAAAGTCAGCAGTCCTGCCTCAAGGGAGAAACTGGTGTGCTTGAAGGAGGGCCAGCAGTACGGTATAAGAAGTAATTCTATCTTTTAAGCTTACAGAGGAGTCAAAATTCATTGGCAGAAAAGAATACATTCTTGATAAAAGTCATTACGATGGAGCTTTTGTGCCTTCTCCACTTCTCTTTGTTTCCACAGTAAGACACGGCCCCATTCAGATATCTGTTTGCCACACAAGTAACCAAGCAATCCTTAGTAAGCCCACTTTGTCTTTCTTACGTTTGCATGTAGAAATGGCTGAGATCCTGCACCAGTTTTCCTTTTGTGAGGCTGATTTTCATGACGCTATTTAAGAGATGTTTATTACTGGTATTTTACGTAAGGTACCTGATGAATGAATACTGTCTATGTGTTCATCAAACCAGGTCAATTCTTGGACCTGTCAGCTTCATGCTGTCTTCCAATACGAAGTCGTTCTCACGTAAAATGGCTACTTTTTGTCATAGTCATATTCCACAACTAAGCAAATCATTACTGAGGAATTCCATCTGATTTCACATTCTTAATAAAATTCTCATTTCCAACACTCCTATTAAATGCAGTATCACTGGTATATAAACAAGATTTAACTCTAAACTTTCATTGGAAGAAAAGAGCAAAATGTTTCCCAAAATGGATGGAAATTCTCTAAAAAAATCAATGTGCTTATTTCTAAAAACGCAGGGTATTACATTTAAAAACATTTAAAACAAATAACTGGCTCTTTTGATACATAATCATGGATATAGAAAAGTTCAGGGACAGCATTAGACTGAGACTATAAATTTACTTTGTAGTCTACAAGCAATAATAATCAAGCATCTACACTTATGTCTTATATAGTTTTAATATGATCATTAAATAGATGCAAATTGTTACCGTTTTATCCCTGAGTCGTTCTCCATGGATAAGAAAATCAGCACAGCTATTCTCTTCCTGGGGAATGACTTTGAAGACTGTGACACAGCTTAGTCCACCCCCTCCAAGTGGTAACCATCCACCACTTGAGTCATCCCGGGTCATCACCACAGCTCGCACTCGTGCATAACTATTACTGAAAGAGAAGCAAAAGAAGAAATTAGCTTTCCATAAACATAAACCACCTAAGTCTAGTTAAAAACAAAACAAAAACAACAAAGATCACAATAATTAATACTGTTTTTCCACAAACATCACCTAGAAGAGAACAATGTAAGACCACCCTCTAAAAAATGTTCCTCTGTATTTTTATGCCTTCATTGGGATGTCTTGGAGCTTGTGATTTTTTGTAAAGAGACTTAACCAGAGAATATAATTGCCTAGTCAAAACTCATATTCTTCTAAAAACTTTACGCTCAGTGATCTAGCTAGAGGGCCGGAAAGAGAATAAGAATCAACTCCTGATTTATTTTAGACTAATCATGAAGCCAGTCAGCCACCATGAAATTGCACAGAAAAGAGAACAAGAAAACAGAAAGAGGTCAGGCCTTCTGTCACTGAAATCTAAACAAGAACAGGCTTCTAGCCAGAAACCCTGCTTCCCTTCATCCATCTCTCCTCCCCATGCATATAACCTGTCCTTTGCAAGGGTAGGTCAGGACACACATTGTGGGGTCTGAAAACAGAATCAGTTACAACTACCTAAAATCCATATTTGCAGTGTCTACTTGCTGTTTCTCTCCTGTATTTGCATCGTGTGTAAAATTACTTGCATTTTACAATCTAACACCTCTTTCCATCATTTAGTATTTTTATAAAATAAACAAATTGTTATCATGTCATTACTTAAAATACAAATTCCGGATTATTGGGAAAAGAGGTTTTTGTAATTTTTCTCTCTCTGCTCTTAGTTTTTTCTTTTAAATGAAATGTAAACTTTTAGTTTTGGTTATGAATTTGCCACTACATCACTTGGAAAACCCCATGGTTTGCCAAGGATGTTATAAGATGCTACACTTGAAGTACTGGATGAATGTAGCAGTTGATGATTGAACATTTCAACACCTTAAAATAAGGTATTATCTTTTTGCAACATATTCCTGATTGAGGGTTTAAATACTTATGCCAGTTAGCACTAGTGATGTTAAATTTAAGGGCTGAAGAGGAAACAACAGAAGAGGACAAAACTCTTCCTTCTGTATTTGAGATAAAACTATTCACCAAGACATTGCACTTTTAAAAGATCACTGCTTTATTTCCAACACCCTCCCCTCCCCCCCCAATATCCCAAAATAACAAAGGTAGGCTTTTTTGCGTAATTAATATATTACATTCTCACACACACATATGATTCACACATATGATTCACTTGTGTGTGTATATATATATATGTATAAGAATTTTGCTGCAGGCATCTAAAGCTTAAATACATAATGGTTTGCAAAATGGAAAATTATACAAGACTATAAATTTTTAGCTTATAGGCAGCTGAATTTTGTTTGCTGCCTCTGAGCAAAGCCCCATCCTCTCTCTAAATCGCATAGTTAAAGTGACAGTTCAGTCAATTTTGCTCACCATTTCTTTACCAACATCTTTTAGTTAAGTACTCAAACACAGCAGACAAAGATAATAAAGAAAAAGCCAATCCTTCATTGTATGCATCTATCACAATTCTAATATCTGCAAATAAAAATGGCTACATCTCGATGCTTAAAAATATTACTGAGAGTTGAATCATTCCTTCACTGGTCTGTCACTGTGTTTCACTCAGAGATGAGGTCAGACTGTATTTGTACACTTCATACACAGGTAGTCTTTCATCTCATTTCTCTCAGAAGAGCCTCTTCTGACAGAAACTGAGGACACCAAGACTCTCCCCTAAAATAGTAAGAAATAGGATGCAACAATTGGTTAAGCCTAAAAACTGTCTTTGCTATTCTCAATTTAAGTAAACCACACATTTAGCTTTAAAGTTATTCACTCTATAAATTTGTTTGTAAATGTGAATATTAAAGCTTATTTTTGTATATCAACAGACTACAGCAAGAGTTCAGTTAAAGAACTTCCCTTAGGCTACATGAGAAAATCCAAAACACAACATGAATTTTTTCTTAAAATGAAAGTTCACACTCCACATCCATTTTCTTTACAAGAACTGCTAGGGAAAAGCAAAGACGGAGGCTGAAGCTACTTCCATTCAATAGAGTTTGCTGTCAGTGCTGGGGTTTTCCCCCTATCCTATACTGAGACGCCTAGTCTGGTCTAGTTAAGAATCTTGCGTTTTGCTTTCCATATATTCCAAATGAATATTTTAAACATTTATCCTTTCAAATACTTCAGAAACTACTATCAAATCCACTGCATTAGTGCAAAATAAAATTCCCCAACAGGTAATATTTAATGAATAACCTCTTAAACTGAAACAAGCGAGTTTGCCCATATAACCACCCTGTAGATTAACTAGACAAATTCTGTACTTGTAATAATGCCAAAGTCTACAAAGAGATTTTTAGTTTTATATTTCTGTTGGTGGCTGGTTTTAAATATTATTTTTTTATATTTGAATGGAACTCATAATTGGTAACAATAGCTATTTTTAGTAACAACACAACCTGGTTTGCAATTAGTCAGAATGCAGCAGCAGGACCTATGAATGATTCCCATTTCCAAAATCCTCTGCAAACAAAACAGCATCTGCCTGTCACACTACTGGCGCTATTACAGCCCCATCTACTCTTGGGAACTTTAGTACAAATTGTTAAACTGTTGGTGTACCTTAGTGGTGGGAGCAAGGGCAGACAGGGCTTCAGTGTTTTCCTAAAACAGCCTAAGGTTTTTACCTACTCTTGCATGTTTAGCAGCTCTATCAGGAATACCTGAACAAAAGAAAAACCAAACAAACAGGGCGATCAGTTGAGCATTGCCCTTACAAAGCCTTTTACCAGAGCTACCACAAGCGTGTGAAATGGAGCATGAAGAGCAGCACTGCAACAGCAGGTCCAAAGCTGCTGTATGGAAGCCAACTTTTCTTGAGACTCCCTGGTTTTGGTTGTGGCCACTGGAAATTCCTGAGGCAGTGCAAAGTGTAAAGGAAATAGTATTCTGGCCAAATGGGCATGCTGATTTCCTAAAGTCAGTACTGAGGATGAGTAAGACTGGGGACAACGACACTGGAATCCAAGATCAGTGCTTAACAACTAGGGAAACAGATCTCTCTAACATCCGAGTGCCTCAGTAGGAGATAAGAGTATGGTATTCTCATACGATTAAAGGGAATTATAAATTGGAATAAAGGAGAAAGAGAAGAAAAAAAGTTATCTGCAGTGTTTTTTCCCTCTAGCAGTGAAGACTTACTGAGGAGTACAGCATGAGTCACAATGCTATACCTAGAAAATCTGAAATGAAGCAATTTTAAAATAGCATAATAAATATGTTGCATGAAGTTTCATTCTAAAAACATAATCAAATGAAGATTATTCTTACACCAAAATCAAAATCCGAACTGGGGTGAACTAAGCAGCCTGAGAAAGCATTAGGGGCAAAATCAAAGGGTTATAAACCATAAGTGGACAGGAAAGATATGACCTACAGTCCTTGCCTACCATCAGCAGGCATTTTAAGAGCATCAAGCATTAAAATCTGACAAGAGGTTTTAAAGGCTCTCTCCTCCCCACAAAAGCTGTGTGTTTATATCACTGTGATGCTCTTGGGCCCAAACTGACTTATGAGCTGGATGACCAAATTGTTGTGCAAGCTCAGGAAGCACATCACTGGTCAGGAGAGGCTGGGACCTTCAGCTCAACAACTAAGGAACAATCTTGCTTTTGGTGGTTGGGGAAGGAACAAAATTGTAATTTCATCACAGTGATTATTTATTAGTTTTTGTAAAAAATAAATTATTTTGATAATTTGGGGTATTTCTTACATTTAATATCAAGACAAAGATAACAAATGTTATTACATTTGTCCTTTATTCCACTAGCCAAGCAAAAGAGAATGAATATTAAGAATTTTCTGCCAAAATATTTTTCCCAGAGAAAAAGGGGAAGACATGTTTGCAGTAGTAAGGAAGTAGCCATCTTGTTGCTTTACATTTATTTTAACCTAGCTTCAACCTTATACAAACCTTCCCTCTCCTAATTCATATTAAACATTGCCATTCTTTTACTTGTACTCCATTTAGCACATTTCTATTTTAAAATAGGACTGAAAAAAGTGATTTCAGAAATGTTGCTTAAAACAGTTGTACTGTAATTGCAAATTGGTCTTTTTAGTACTGTACAGCTTACTACCATTACCATCAAGAAACCCGGATCTGCAAGTGGAATTCTAAACTGAACCACGGGAGAAACTGACTCTTTCAGCTTTGGTAAAAATATTTAGAATTATAATTTCTTTCAAAGCTGCAAAGCAGATTTAAAGAAAAGGACCTCGAATTTCATATGGACACCAAGCTGAACACAAGCCAAAATCATGCCCTTGGGACAAAGGAGGCCAACGATGTCCCAGCTGCAATTAGAAGTGTTGCCAGCAGGTCACAGAAGGGGATCCTCTGCCTCTACTCGGCTCTACTTGGAGAGCTTTGTCCAGTCTTGGGCTTTCCAGTACCCAACAGACATGGAGCTCCTGGAGTGGGTCCAGCACAGTGCAACAAAAATGATTAAGAGACTGAAGCATCCATCGTATGAGGGAAGGCCAAGAGAGCTGGGACTGCTTAGCCTGAAGAAGGAAAGACTCATGGGTATCTTATGTATACAAATAGCTGAAGGGAGGGTGCAAAGAGGATAGACAGAGGCTCTTTTCAGTGGTGCCCAGTGAGAGCACCAGAGACAACAGACACCAATTGAAACACAGGAAGTTCCATTTGAACATCAGCAACCACTTTTTCACTGCGAGGGCACCTGAATACTGACACAGGTTATCCAGAGAAGTTGTGGAGTTTCCATCCTTGGAGAGTTTCAAAAGCCCTCTGGACACAGTCCTGGGTAACCTGCTTTAGGTGACCCTTCCTTGAGCTGCAGCAGGGAAGATGACCTCCAGAGATGCCTTCCATTCTCAATTATTCTTTCTTTTATTCAATATCATATTTCAAAGCACAGCAATTTAAAAAAAATACAACTTCATAAATATAACCAATATGGGTTAATTTATAAGAATTCATGATACTTTAAAGCAAGAGTTGTCACTGTGCAAACTGCTACTTAAACACTGCTGACAAGGCTAAGGGAAAATAAAAGGCATTCTGAAAAATCGTGACACACTCTGCTATGAAATTACACTATCTTTGCTGGCACACAAGTAACAGCTCCAGGCTGATCTCCAAATGTGAAATGGTCATGGATCAAGGCTCTTTACCTTTGACTGGCACTTTACACACATACTTTAGCCCCTCCAGCTTCTGGTGCAATATACTTTTGTGTTTGTAGCCTTACCAAAGGAGCATACATGAACCACACTCAGCTTTTTATGGTTCTTATTATCCAAACAGCTCAGCAGAAGACTTTATGATTGCCAGCTAGAGAAGTGCTCATAAGTACGTCCATGTCTGAGTACCAAAAGGTACTGCCAGACCACTGAGCTAAAGTCTGTTTTACTTGCAGATAGCATTTTTTGAGTATTGACTCAATATAAAAAGAAAAATAATTTCACCAATATCACATGATCTTATCAGTACACTGTTTATGTTATAAACCCTTTGTTACTAAAAGTTTAGAGAATGATTGCCACTGGCACAAAATATTAATGAGTTACCTAAAACAGAAGGAGATACGAATGTAGCCCAAGGGCTAAAGAAGACATAATTTACATCACAAAAATGTATGACAGCATATCTTATTATTTTTTAATGAAGAGGATATTGCCATAATAACAGCAACTAAACAAGGCTCTGCTTAACATGACTGTTACCTTTCTCCTCGCAAAATTGTATCAACAAATCAGGAATATACACAAAACTCCTACGCTGGTAGAATGCAAGATTTGGCAGATTTTCTCCTTTAAAACGAGGCAAGAGGTATTCCTCACAACAAACAGCAAATGTGCATGGTTACTATATGCCTAGGAAGTTTATTTCTGTGAGGAGTTTAGCAAGGAAAGACGTGGATTTCCAGGAGGAATTACAGACAAATGCTGTTACATTTAGGATTTGGCAACCACACTGATTGACTGATTTTGTCAAAAAAACCTGAACGGAACATTTCTGCTCAAACAACAAACCCCAAAAAACCATCAATGCAAAACAACACGATGAAAATCTACTTACAGAAACCTGAACTACCAAGCAAAATGGCTTGAACCCCAAAAGGTAAAAGGAAAAAGCTACATGGGAAACTGTATCATGTAAGGAAGGCATAACTCGTATCCTGAAAGAGCCAAAAGTACATGATTACAACTATTATTTAGCAGAAGAGGCTCATAAAACAAGGTGTTCAACAGTGCATCTACAATTCAAAAGGGAAAACGAGACACAAATGAACATATGTCAAAATAGTATATTGCTCTTGTGAAGTGTTCTCTTGGACATAAAATAAGAACAATAAAAAAAATTTAAATTTTTCCATGTAAAGTATTCAACACTCCAAGGAAGAATGGCCGCTGCCATAAGCTCTACTGCAAAGCACAAGAGCATATGAAGAACGGAGAAGCTGTTAAGATTTGAAACCCAACAAAATTACATAGAAAGTATATATTTGACATTTGTATGAAAAACATTTTAGTCCTGCTCCCCAGCATCTTCTCTTGCTAATAATTGCAGCTACTTTCTATTACTTCTGTATGTCATCCATGAGGGCTGGTTAAATGAAGTAATATTTTATCACACTAAAGGAGATCACGACACATATTCAGATTCTACTCCTTTTAAAGAAACTGCTTTCTGAGTTTTCATAATAGAAAAGAGTTCTGTAACACCATCTGGTCCAGGCACATCACTTAGAAAATGGCCTCTAATATAAAATACACAATAAAACAAAAACCCCAAACAAACTTATTTTTCTTTCTGCCCCATAAAAATGAAAAAGAATCAAAGTAACATTCAAAGGTGGCTCTACAGGTTTTGGACACATGTAGCAGAACTAAATAAATAGCATATAGTATGTAATTCCCCTTTGTAGTAGTTTACAAGATAAGATGGACATGGAAGATGCTTTTTGACCACTTCCACAGCTGCCTGTTCACAATAGAGGACTGCTGGTACCAAGGACTCCTGGATTAAATTCCATCCAATTTTAAGCAGATGGGTAACATAATTCGAGTGGTCAGATCCTGTTACTCATGTACACTCCAAGTTTAATGGGCTCCCTCCAGAAAACCCTATATTTGCCTAATTTTTAAAAGCTGACAGCCGTAACTTCAGAAATATCCACTCCATCCTAGCCTGTCTTCCCTTCTCTGCATATATTCTCATAGTTTTTTGCTTCTTCCTTACCTCAGAATTTCTGAAGATCCACAGGAATCTCTTCATTCAATTTATAGCACAGAACTGTCTGCACCCTCTTTTAATTCTGTGAAATCATTACTTGTTTCTTACCAAGCTATTGGGTATTGATGGCATGTATTAATTCTGATTTGCTTGCCAGGGAAACGTGTAGAGAAAGATCAAAGAGCCCACAAATAAAACAAGAGAAAGTAGTTTAGTTTGTTTTTTTTTTTTAATTAGAGAAGTTACCATTTCTTTCCAACCTCGCAAAAACAAAGGAACATCTAAAGAAACGATGGAACACAAGCTTTTCATTTTCTCGAGCTCTTCAGCAAACTTAGGACAAGCACAAGTCTGCAGCCTAAGGCAGATTCCACCGAAACTAAGACAACTTGACACTTCCAGTAAATGTCATCAGACAACATCCATCCAGCCTAGATTTTTTTTTTTTTTTTTTAAATGAAGCTTACAGATTCAGTTGCGCTTTTTATTTTCCTGGGAAAAGCAATGATTACTACAGTTTAGGACAATCATTTGTGGAAAGATTTTAGGTAATAGTTGTATCTGAACAGGTCAGAATTCTCTCTTCTCTCAGAGCCATTTTCCTCCGGTCTTACATGCTCACAAAGTCCAAGTATCAAGTATGTAAGTGCAATTAGACCACTCTCACTGTCAAAGCTGGTCATCTAGTTACTGAGGTAATGGATGGCAGGACTGGAAACCCTGTTAACAGATGTGAATACATTAATCAAAAAGCCATTTTGTAATAAAGTTCTTGACCACTAAAATAAGATGAAGGTAATTAACATTCCTTATGAACAATTTTAGCTACCCTAAGGTATAACAGGATGGACTAAATATGTTATTTTCAAACAAGCACCTATACTTTTTATTCCACTGCTTGTTGTATTTAGGAATAGTACCTCACAAATGCTCAGAAAGCTATTATTTTCCTCCACCTAAGAATTTACATAGCAAAAATAAAAGACAAAGCTGTTATACTTTCTCAAACAGATCAGAAAACATCGTCACAGATTTTTTGTATTTACTCTGAATTTCTGTCAGGTTTTCCTGGACTACAGACCCTTTGGGCCAGGGACCATCTGTAATGAGCACAATTCAATGAAGCTTGGAGTCGCCTGTTGGCATATAGAGTTTATGGGGTGAGCTGCTACGTACTCTTGAACTTTTGGCAACACATTATGGTAGAAAAAAGCGTAAGATCCACTGAGCTTACTCACCTAAAATAACACTTAATATTAGGTAGGCAAGCACAAAATTTAAATTTTATTCTCATCACATTAAAAGAAATTATAAAAAGGTACAGTTCATTTCTGGCACGCATTTCCCACTCAGCCCGCATAGAAAAGGAACAGAACCTGGAACCAAATAAAGCATATCCACTCTTTTAAAAATACTCTTGCTTTAACGGCCTTGTTGAGCTGTGAGATTCCTAATGAATGTTGTATACAAACAATATTCATGTGTTTAAACCCATGTGAATTGAAATTGTAGTATTATTCATTGATATTGTTAAATCTAAAGGTTGTCTCAACATTTACATTGATGCGGCCTTTTAAGGACTTTAACCAGACAATAGGAAAGAGATCTTGCAAAGTAAATTATATTCTAAGAAAATCTCTAATGCTAAACATCTCCTTTTAACAAAATAGGAAAACAGTAAACATCCAAAAGGATGTTTTGAACACACACAAACGGACAAATCATAAATGTCTGCACTAACAAAACAGAAAGACTACAAACCAAACAGCAAAATGCTTAACACCACCAAAGTCAGAGTAAAAAAGAAAGTCCAAATGAGCCTTAAGAAAGATAAGCTTGTGAACTTACAGAACTATTTTAAAGGTGTATGTTCATTGACCAAAAAGAGAAGCTACCATTCCCTTGCTACACAGCACCACATTTTCTGGTTTGAACCAGTCTTTTCTGTAGTTTTAACAAACCATGAATATTTCAGAGAGAGGAAGTAAACTGAAATAAACAAAGACAAACGCAAATATTTCTATTACAATAATCCATCAAACTAGAAAAAACAAAAGATTAATAAGATTATACAAAATGTTTTAATGGTATACCCTTTATATTTGCCATACCTCAGCATGAATAATGTAACTTACATAGCCATTATATAATTGTATATAATGTTTATCATTATATTATATAATGTTTGATAATCTCAGCAATAATTAGCAGCCTAACCAGCAGTCTAAGCATAGAAATAGGTGATTCAAGAGCCCTAAGATCAAAATAAAGGAATTCTAACAGTACATCCCAAAAAGTGTAACTAAGCCTTGGTTGATTACATTCCCCACTCCAACTACTGCTAAAGTAATATCCTTCACAAGTTTCTACAAAAAGCTGCTTGTAATGAATACATGGGTCATGTATGACAAAACACAGAGGAAAGCAATAACAAGGCACTGAAAAACCTTCTGAGTTCAAAATAAAGATTAAGTTCCATTATTTGCCGCTATTCTAAAAAAAGAGTTTTGAAACCTGTAAGCAACTGCATAAAGAAAGAATAAGGAGTACACATGCATTCCCCCTCCCCATCAAATATGTAATAAACCAAAATAAGAACAAATTCTTTATAAATGATAGTTAGTCATGAGAACTCCTACAATAATCACTGAATCTCTGTCTATTCAGCAACTTAAAAGAGATCCACGAGATACATTTTCCTTGCTTTGGCAACAACACAATCCCAAACAAAGGGTTACAACAGATGATGAGATAATGAGATACTTTAGTGTTATAATCACATCTCCTTGTTCCCTCTTTGGACTTTTAAAACCACTAATACCATTAGAAGGGTAACGGCCTTAAACAGATGAAGGATAGGTTTAGATATTAGGGAGAAGTTCTTTACTGGGAGTGTGGTGAGGCACTGGAACAGGTTTCCCACAAAAGCGGTGAATGCTCCATTTCTGGAAATTTTCTAGGGTGTCTTGGATGGGGCTTTGAGCAACCTGGTCTAGTGGAAGATGCCACTGCCCATGGCAGGGGGGTGGAACTAGATTACCTCAGGGGGCCCTTCTAATGCAAATAATTCTATGACAAATTATGGTTTAGGGTGGAGTTTCACCCAAACGAGGAAGTTCTGAAAAGGGTGATGGAGAGAGCTAAATCAAACTGCACAAAATATATGATTAAAGTACCAGGAAAGCAAGTGCAACATGGTGCAATGGAAGCTCAAAACAGTTTTTAGACAGCAGAATCCAAGCAAGGAGTGAAACAACGCTGCAGTCAACCTATGAGACAAAAATGTCATGTAGGAACAACCAAGCAGATTCTTTTTTTAGTGCAACTCTGACTTCTATGTTGCACAGCTTTACTAGACAAAACCGATTGCTACCCACTGTGAAAATGTTCCTTCTATTATACAAAATAGAGTATAATAGCTTATAAAATATAGGCTAAAGTACAAAACTAAAAAATCTTACTAAATTAATGAGATATATATTAAGCCATTCCAAAAATATTTGTGTCCCTGTATTTAACAATACTGGAAATGAATCCTGACTGTGTAATTGAAGAAATACAACCAGAAAATTAAATATCTCTGGTTAGAGAGACAGAAGACATTATATATACAATAAACGTGAAGAGAAATTAAACTGGTAGAATAGACAAACAGGCGTAGATAGAGAAGATCAAACTCAAGGATTTTAATTTTGCTGTTTCCTTAGTACCCATGTGTTTTGTTGCAGACCTTTGCTCTTATTGCAGCAACAGAAGGACCTTCTATATTCATATTCCAAGGACAGGGTCTTCTATCAAAACAGTGAGGATTACAAATAATTTTCCCTTATTATAAACAACAATGAATTTTGAGTACTTTTATCTGCAAGGATACTATCCAAGTAATTCAAATAATCCAGGAGAAGTCATTAACTGTTTTATTAGTTGAAGAAAAACAATCAGCATTTTATTACGCATGCTGAAAAGCAAGGTCAAAAGACCAACAGCATATTACAAGTAACTGCTTTAGTGGTGCTAACAAATAATCTCTAAATTTTGAGCCAAAATTTCCACTATTCAGGAATTTAAGCCTCAAATATCGGCTGTATCATACAGGTACATCTGACAGAATTCTGTACATTTTGCTCAAAACCCAACCCTGGGAATGCATTTATCACATATGAGCTTTACGTAAAGGATGTAAAATAGTGTTTTTGAGGGCTCTGCTTCTTAAATTTGGTTGCTCAAATATCAAGAAGTTATACTGAATTGGAAGAGAAGAAGGAATCGTCTCTAGTCATGCAGCAATTCCTAGATAGATTCATTTGCCTGTAAGTTCAATAATACTGGGAGGAATGGACAAAAGACTTTTTTAGTCAGTAAGTTCTTAAAAATAATAATACTAATTGAGAGAAGTGATTATTTGAGTAGAAGAATTCTAGAACTGTCACTGCAATTTTAGATACCATTAGGTAGCTAAATCCTTGTAGCTCATCCTTGTTTCCTGCACCCCTGTGTTGACTGGGAAGTGTTGTGTGGCCAATACTCAGTATAACCATCTGTATTTTCACAAAAGATCAAATAAAAAACCTGATACTGCCTATTCTACACAAGATGATTAAAAAAATACCAAACAAAATCAGCTGACACAGTTGTTTCTTTAGGAAGCACCAAAAAAAAAAAAAGGGATTGCTCAAGAGTTATTTAAGGGGAAGAAAAGGGAGCTAAAAACACCGGAACTCAAGTAACCAAAGTGTTAGATGTTTCAAAAGTCAGTGACATGAAAAGATCAGGAGGGAAAATATGGGTTGCATAAATTGTCCCCTGCCACATATATAACATTAGCAGAGAAAAAATGGAAGAAAAAAAGGAGAAAAGGAGAAAAAGATAAGAAGGGACGCAGAAGGAGTATGAAAGAGAAAGGAAACAGTATTTCCTTTTCCCAAACAAGAAGCAGACACATGAGGAAAACCTAGATGCCCTTCATCAATGAGAAGCGTAATCACAACGCATATTGGTGTTTAACATGCAATTCGTATGCTATGGCATTCTATCATACACTGATTTTTTTCCTGGATTAAAAGAGCAGTATAAAATCTTGTAGCCAAATTTAAGTTAGAAAAAAAATGATTAGATTGGTTCCAAATAAAAATCCCAGAGTAAGATAATTTTTTTTCATTTTTAACTGTATATTGACTAAGCAATTTCCAGCAAATACAAGTTATTGTATCAAAATCTGTATCATATTAACAGTTTCAATAGGTGGAAAACTGGTAAGAATCATGAACAAGTGGAAAGAATGGTTTTAAGAAGAATCTCCAATGAGTAAGCAGAGACAGTAGAAAATGCACAGCAATCAGATTTCTTTTAATCTTTCCTGAAACTGCTCTCTGCAGCATGATCTCAGGAGGTCCTTTAACAGAGACTTGTGAGAGAACACAAAACTACTGACAGTTCTACACTATCTCCTACTAATAAATCCAAGGCAAGTTGCATACCTACACTACAATTTTTGTTATAAGCACTTTAAAGTAATATGATCTGGCACTGTTGCCAGAATCACTCTCCATCCTTCTCTTGCCCTGATCATTTGCTTCAGCCATGCACTTTCTCCACTGCTTCTGCAGCTTTGAAGTGATCAACATTGGGAAAGCGGATGCGAATCAAGAAAAATCCAGAAGAAAGAGCAACTTCAATCCAGAACAATTATCCAACCTTAATCAGTAAATTACTGATTTTGCCACAAGGCTCTCCCATAACTACCCAAAGCGGTTCTGTAGATACGAACTTACCACAAGTTCCTGAGCAGTGTCTGAACATGTGTATGAGTGTTTCATTCACTCTCAGTAACTGCTGCCAAACTCTCATTCACATAAGTCAGAACAGATCACAAAAAGGGGTCAGTCATTTTACAGCCCAGTTGGAGCTCACCTGCTTATCTACGTTACATATGTATTTTGAGATTAAGAGACAACTAACCATATGAACACCCAAGATTTAAGTCACAAAGTTTGGCACATTTGTCCTTTTTCTGCAGTATAAACATAAAGAGAAAATTTAATACTCAAGTTTTTTGGCTTCATATGTGCAGAATTACGAGGACCAAACACGTAAAAAAGTAACGAAAAAAATGGTTTTCCTCCCAGGAAACATATATTCTCTTTCTCTGAATTCTTACTGCGAGAGGTTTTGGCCCTCCTAGTATTAGTAAAGCCCAGCTGACATGATAACAAAACAAACCACTTCTTTTATGTAATGACTGAATACACAAAAGGAAAGCACTCTCGATTCCAGAAGGTGCAAGGGGATTAACTCTGGTAGCACAGAAAATAAGTATTCTGAACACTAAAAAGTTCATCCCATAATGTAGTAAGAGAAGCCACAATTTTCAAGAAATACAATTGAAAATACATCACAGGAAGAGAATCAATTATAACACATAAAACCTGCACACAGCTTTAAATCTAGGTATCATTAATCCACGCAAAACATAGTATTTTCAGTGCAGATATAAAAGAAATGAGTACTACCATCCTGCACATTAAAACATTGATACAGCATATATGGCCAAACTTTTACGCTCATGAAACAATAATTTTACAATAAATTAGCACTAAAGACTAAAGTCCTACTGTATGAATTTAGAAGTCTGAACGCAAACTACCATAAGTCTCAGGAAGGGTTAAGAGTACTCAGTCTGGATCTTTTCACTGGAAAGGAATTATAGCAGCCTCTGTTTGGAAGAAGTTTAATATATACCAAACAAATGTGATTTGCCTGAAGTGATTCATCACCTCATCTTCATTGATGCATAGTCACCGATACTCAAAGAAATATCACCCAAAAAAGGTTTTAAAATAGAAAAGTAGCCTTTCAAAACAACCTAGAAAAATTTACTTGGCAACGAAACCTTTTCTGCTACAAAACATTTATTCATAATAAAAACAAAAACTGAAGAAATGATCATACCGTTAACTAACTACTTGTAAAGGAGATGCTTTAAATTGATATCAGTCAATTTACTGATAAAACACATTTTCCAAGCTACAGTACTACTGGCATCATGAACCACTGTTGCTTGTAACCACTTTTTTTTTTCCCCCCCAGTTTGTGCTCCTGCATTATTATGCCAAGCACATAAAGGAGAGGAAATACAAATCTCCTCTCTACAAAAGAGGAAGAAGGGAAAAAAAAAGCCCCAAACATGAAAACCCTACAAGTTTTGCAGCTATTCATCCTTTAATAAGGATCATTATTTACAGAAAGTTATTCAGCATTTATTGAGAATGCAAGGAAATAGAAAATCCATGGATTCCAAACTTTAAACATTGGGTTCCAGTAAACTGGCACTCAAAATAAAAAAAGATTGCACTCATGTAAGCATTTTGACACAGACAGATGATGCATCTCCAGGAGACAAATTAAAGGGTGATGCTCCATTGAACAGTTATGTGATAGAGTACACTGTGCTATGCATAGCACATAAATGCTACATATATCTCTCATTTTTTGAGCTCCTTATTAATTGCAAGATGTTATCCATAGGAGATGTCTAAGCAGCCCTAAATGTAGAGCTCTACCAGTGATTCAGCATCTGTAGGTCTGCAGCAAAAATTTTTTGCTTTTGTGGGATAATGGGAAAGCAGCTAAACCTACGCACCCAAAACCAGCTTGAATTCCAGCCCCTTTCTTCTCCAGTCTTGGGGTACCATTCTCCTACCTCCTTTGTGTTAACTTAAATCAGTACACAACTGTAAAGAGAACTGGTTGTGCAACTAAAACAGAAAAACCATCCTCCCAAAAAGATTGTTCTGACAGATCAGTGCCCCAACTTCCCTTCAGTCATGTGCCCCTTACATCTAGGGCCAAGGTTGTGTAGGTGAATGCAAACTATGCCTTTCATTGGCAGCCCAAAACTGTATTTCATCATTAGAAATGCAGGTTTACATGGGTTTTTAAAGACTTATCTAAAATATTCATTTTGGAGGAGGCATGTATGTATAAAATAATTTTTTTTTATCCACAGGAAAGCCGTGGAAGTTGCTCTATAGTCTGCACAAAACTTTTAATTATAAATAGACTGCTCTTTTGTTGTTTACTACTTTAAGTCAGTAAAGCAGTAAAGACTTAAATCAGACTGAAACTGATGACAAATATCCTAGCTGTTTGTCTAAAATCCATTTGTTCCTCCTGTACACTCTGGGAACAAATAACATTACCTCTTTGTTTTAAGGGACCCAGAAACCAAGAAAAAATTTCTGTTGCATTTGGCATATTTCAATGACTGTAGATCTATTTATACTTGTTTTATACCCATACTTCCACCACCAGGTGTGAATCCTAGGAAAGTCTCATTCAGTCAGGATACTGCTACAGCAGGGTTTTCCAGATAAAGCCAGTAGTGCATACATTCAGTTGAATGTAGAGTTTGAAAAAAATGGAAGTTAAAAACAAAAAAAATCAAGCCATGATTAACTTCACACAGCTAGAGGCTGAGAGCACCACAGCCTTGTTTCAGATATAAAATACTTTTATAATTTTTAATTGAAATTATCCCTTTAAGTCTATTTATGCATTTACTCTTCATACTCATATTCCAGCTTCCTCAGCAGCATACACACAGTTAAAACTTGATGCTTATTAGAATAGACTTCTGGTGGGAAGTGCTAAGAATTCACCCCACTGCCTACCAATCTATCCAGAAATCTGTTCTCACTCCTACTTCCTCCTGTCTGTTCCTTTCTGAAACAGCAGTAGGGGGGTTGGGAGTTTGCCTTTCCTCTACTGGATCACAGTTGTGTACATGAACTATACCAGACCATATGGCAATCTCTCTCAATTCCTAAGAGGCAAAACAAGCTTCCTACCAAGCCAATCTCAAGAGAAGCAGGTAAGAGCTAGAGTTTATAGACACCAGTGTCCACATGCCACGTCCACCTGGCACAGAGACGAGTTACTACATCTTGCCTATATATTAATGTAACAAGTAGGAAGTACAGAAAATGTTACTTCAAGGATAAGAGCAGCCCTGTCCATACTCACAGAGGCATGCTCCAGCTTCAATCTCGCTGCCTACATGCAAATACAAGTGGTCCTGACAAAAACAAAAGACTCGGATATATTATTTAGCATGCAGGAATGCTTTTTTACATAAAGAAAATTACTGTATTGAAGAAAAAACCGTGGCTGTTTGATGAGCAATGCATGCAGAGGATAAGCCCACTGTGAGAGAGTGAGACTAAAGAGAAAGGTTAGAATCTGAAAAGAAACCTCCATGGCTGCCTGGAAGCTGCCAGACAAAACCAGGCCAACCAGAAACATACTGAAGATGGATTTTCCTTTCACGAAGGGAAAGCATTAAAGCTTTAGTGAACACCAAATTGCAAAAATCCAGTAGGAAAACCACTCCAAGACACAGCACCTCAGGAGATATTCCACTACTCATTCTCACTGAAGAGCTAATAAGATTCTCAAAAGGGCCCAACCTTTAGATCCATGAACCTGTGTTTAACTCTGGTAAAAACAGAATTGTCTAATCAAATACTCTGAAACAGGATCTTGCTCATGTTCTTTTCTGGGAAGTCAAAAATTATTTTTACTGAGATTTTATTTTCAATCTAATATATCAATAATTGCATTTCACAACAGCTTTTAGCCCAGCAACCAAGTTCTTGTGTAAAAGAGTACATAATTTTGTCAACATCTTTATACTAGGTTTTAGGGGAGACAACTTAAATGAGCATGCAAGAAATGACTTTACAGAAAACAGTTCCCTCGGCTGGAGCTACCTAATTTTTACTTTGTAGTTTAATTCAACTAGTACAGTCATATCTGTATAACATCATAGTCATCTAATTGTCCTGTTTAATTTTTCTGCTCAGTGCTATGTTCTTAAATTCTTTACTACCACATAGATAACTTACTGAGAACAACAAGAAGCTGTTCAACCAGAAGGCATAGGGAGCAAAACTGAAGCGGCAGAAGACATCACCTATTACCTGCCCTAAAAAAACATGAAAACCACCAGAGACAAACAACTGTCAAGTAGCTGGAGATATATCCAGGATCTGCCTATATTGAAACATTACTGCAATAAGGACCAAAACTAAACCACAGTTTCCCATTGCATCATTTCTTCATCAATATTCTACACAACATGGAAACAGACATGGGCCTAAGAATCGCATCATAGTCTGCCTTTAATTTATAGGTGTTAATGCACCTGTAACCTGCAAACAATGATCTGTGACATTTGATACACTAATACCAGAACTGTTATCATAAAGAACCATTCAATCCTTATGTTGAGGTTAAATATTCATCCCTCTCAGTTTAAGAGATGGTACATTTCACTCTGTCCACATTACATTAAAAATAGAAGTACATAAACAATTAAAGAAATAAGGAATTTTAACAAAATCCCTAAGCACTAAACTAAGAAGAAGCCTGACCACATATGTATTTCCCTTAGAGAGAAAAAGTCATCCTGAACTGAAACACTGCTCTAGATATGACAGAAGAATCACACTTCCAGAATACCAAAGAAAAATAACTTTCTTTTCTTTGATAAGCAGCTAGTTGAAGATGGCACCCTTTTATTTTCTTGGTTCTGCTTTATGTCATAACTTCATGATAAGATTAAACATCCAAAAACCTTAAGCGCTCAAATGTTAGTGTGAAAAAGTTGAAGGCTTATAACTTTCCCTCACCTAAACTTTATAACGAATACTGGCAAGAGAATGTCAAAGATGCCACTAGCCTACCACATTTTCAACCTTCAGAAGACAGCTGCAAAAAACAAAAACCCAAAAACCCCAACAAAACAATCACAAATTCCCCCCCAAAAACCCCCATCTTTGACAGAAACTTAAAAATCTGTGTTTAACAGCAAAGAGTTTAAAAACTAAATCTTAGAAGTCCTATATGGCAATACAGATTCGAGAAATTTCATGGCATCTCTTTAGGAATGAGGTTCTCTAATTCACACAACAATAATTTGAGAAATTTGAGGTTCAGTTAGTATCAAGCATCATTATTTCTTAAGGGGTTTTCCCAGACAGATTATACGTCAAATAAATTTAATCCCAGAGATGTAACATGATCTTATAATAGTTTGACTAAATTACAAGTTTTAAAGTAGACAGCCATCAAAGTAAGGAGAACAGGCAATCATGAATTCAGGAAATGTACATTGCCCCATAGTCAGCTAATGGCAACTTTAATAGGATGTGATGGATTTTTCTCCACTAGGAGAAAATACTGCCTGCATTTTTGCTTCAACAACCCACGCCAGCTGACTAATGGAGTTATATTTTTGTCTCGTATGAGGATGGTTACTTGCCCATCCTCTAGCAGTTGCAGAATGAAACATTAACAACAGCTGTGGGGTGAACAGAAAAGCTGCTCTATTTGGTAGCCAAGATCCAAAGTACAGGCCTTTCCTCTCAAACAGTGGAGCTCATTTTCTGTCACAGGGTGATGAAAAGACACAGCACAGACCAAAGCCACTTTTAGGGCCTGAAGTAGCTAACTGAAGGTACTTTTAAGGAGTAATAAATCTTCATGGGAAAAAAAAAGTAAAGAATTCACAGAAATTAAAAATAGGGTACTAGGATAGATAAGAGCCCTTGGGAGCTTAGAAGCTGCTGCTGAAAAGAAATACCAGTGGATCCAGACAGGTTTCTTAAAACAACTCTTATCAAAACCAATTAAATATAACTCTTCAGCTCAGCATACTAACAATCCTAATCGTAACAGACCAATCCCAAAGAAACACTCCTGCCATGCTACTGAATAATCAGCATATGCCTGCAACTAGAAACATCTTTTTATGCAAACACTTGGGCTTCAGTCCTGCAAAAATTTAAATATATCACTCTGAGTAGACCTACAGATCTCTGTGGAAGTCTGTAGAGTTTAACACACACATAAAAGCTAACACATATTTATAAGTCTTGCAGGATAATTGCTTTTGGCAGAATATAAATAACATTGCTCTAATGTGTTTCAGCATCATGGTCTCCTGCTTTAAGAGCCAGACATTCTGGTGAAGCCTGTCATTCTTCATATAAAGAGTGGCAGCTGCATAGCCCACAGAAACATTTAAACTTCTCTTTGCATTTTCTTTAAAGTTTCAGAATAGTGTTTGGGCATTCTTTTAAAGTAGCAAGAAAGCTAACAAGTGAAGCTGATAAAAATTGCCTAAAAATGCTTTCTTACCAGTGCCATGGATACCACTGGTAGGACTGGAAGCAATTCTTAGACAAACTATCTATGGCTTCCAACACTGCCAAACAGGACATCAATTAGTCTGTGGAGTTTACTAGGTATTTTTCCAGAACCCAATGCACTGAGCTACAGGGCAATAATTCAATATGAGAAACAGTCTTAATAAAGGACTCTAATGTTCACTATATAATATACTTCAATGAAAAAGCTTAAAAATCTGCTACAAGAAGAGCTTTCAAATTGCAAGACAGGCATCTGAAATAATTTTAGAAATTTAATGCCAGCAGTTTGCCTAATTGATTTTTAAATGCATACCTAAAACTAGGCCCTAGATTTCTCTCCTTGTCAGTCTTTTTTTTTTTTTCAGCATTGTCTCACTGTCTCTATTGCCTTTCATTTCAACTTCTAACAAGGATAGAGAGGAGCAAAGAAAAGTAGCTTCAGTTACCATCAATGCCATTGAGAATTAAAAGAATGGTATATATCACCTCCTGCAAGCCCCAGCTGCAACAGCAGACCTGTCTTGGCAGAAGGTCCAGCTCTTATTAGGGAAAGGAATTAATAAATTTTGTAGATATAGGTACCCCTTACAGCAGCTTTACTTTTGCCCTTCCATGCTCCTGCCCTTATTTTCGTTTGGTATCTTCTTCTCTCTAATACCGCTTTGATAAAAGATTTTACAGCTAGAAGTGTTGCATGCAACAAAACCAGCCCCGGTATAATTTAACTCCAGTCCAACAACACAAACAGCTATGAGGGGAAAAAAAAGTAATTTAAAATACTAAGCAGCTCTCTCAAACCCATATGAATTCACATTTACAGCTGGTATTGCCTTGACCCAAATAATCAGTTAGAATTTCCTTGAATTCAATTGATTTCCATTAAGGATATTTTTTTTGTGTACAAAAACGATCGACCTATAGTTAAATGGAACACACAGGTAAATTTTGAAGTATTTACCTAACTTTTAATCAATAAATCCTTTGTTTGCACCTCAACTGTATCTAGTGTAAAGCGGCATCTTAAAAAAAAAAAAAACCAAAACCACACAAAACCCCAAACAAAACAAACAAATAACAAACCCACCCAGTTGGCAAGTATTAATGAATGAGCCTTAACTGAACAGAGACTGAAGGAAAGTGACACAGGCAATCTCCTCCCTACTTCATGAGGTCCTCATTCAAGGACAAAACCCAAGAGCACCAGCATCTCCCAATCCATTTCTCCACCTGCTAAAACACCACCTTAACATTACAAAGCAAGCAGTTGACACTGACATGACTATAAATTCAGTGCATTTCCTAACAAAAATGAATTGCTAAGTTCTTCCCTAGAACATCATGCTTACCACTTTCCCTCATCACCTTTTCACATAGTTCCTGTGAGACAAATGGTTTCAAGAAAAGAAATACCCATGCAGTACACAGATACTGAAATATTTCATTTAGATAAGTCTAATTTCAAGTTCTACCATCAAGCATGAACAGTGAGTTACACCAAAAGATTAAAACTGCATAAGCTGGAATAGCAATTTCAGTTCGCTTGAACTTTCAAATGCCTGAAAACACAACACTTCAATTAAGAACAGATAAACCACCCAAACCTAAATTTGTGGTAAAGTCAAATGAAGCCCTACCAAATAACTACACAATAAAGTTCCCCACCAAAGAATCCAGAAAGAAATTATATATTTCAGCTCAAACCTCCTGATGAGGAAACAGATGCATATGGAATTTAACCAAGTTCCATAGCAAATGGAAAAGTCAGAGATGAGGATGTCAACAAGAATTTTTGCCAGATCCTTTAGGGTAACTCTTACATTTTTATATAAAGCATGATCATTTTCAGGTAACAGCAGCACTAAGATGTTAAGATAATAACATATAGTACTAAATCATTATTCATTTGTGATGCTCTTGGAACACTGTCCAGATATTAACGGCATCTCTGAACATCTTCAATGTCTACTGAGTTTCTCAGACATTTTCAGAGGGACATTTCCAATCTCCCAGAAAGGAGAAACTGTAGCTGACCCCTCTGTAGTCTTCAAACTGTTCTAAATCATCATCTGCCTTGTCACAACTTCCCCAAACCATCTGAAACCACAGATCTGTTTTACCATTAAAAAGCAAACAAGTGAGCATTCAAGTTCAGTAGATTTTAAATAAACCTACTCCCACTCTTTCATTAACTGATTTCAACTGTAAATTTGCTTTAGTTGCTTTAAGAGGGGACTATTAACTACATAGAGACAAAGTTATTTTGTGTATCAAAATGACAGCACCAGTACTCTTATATTTAGTGAAACAGGATTTGTCAGTGTTGATTAAATGCAGTGCATTAATGGAATTCTCTTTTATTTCTATTTTAAATGGCTTGTGTACTTATACAACTGTAGTTTATTCTGCATTTCACAGGTTAACAGAAAGGGTCTGAAAAAAAAAAACCCAAACCCAAACAAAACTCTCAAACCTATCCTGAAGGGTTAAGTATTTCAAATTACGTAGTCTATCAGAAACTTTTATAACAAACCCACCCATAGCAGGTATATCATTACAAATCTTCATACTGCTTGGGGGAGGGGGCATTTGCTTACGGCTCTTAAAAACACCCATAGAATTATGAAGACCTGTGAATATCCTTTTCTGTGTAGTTTTACAAAAGAACGACAACTTCGAGACCCTTCAGAGTGACAGATAAATAATTTTGTGTATCTCAAGTAATATGATTAATACGGAACTCAACTCCTGTGGATCTTGGAGCCTCACTTGGTAGCAGCCAAGACTGGGCAACTACAGTGCAAGGCTAGTATTGGAATGAATAAAGCACACACACGACATTTTCCTTTGAGAAGAAAATGGTTCATAATGGAGCTTGAGAGACTGAAGATTAATGAACCTAAGTTTTATCATTAGGAAAAACCAAACCTTAAAAAATGACAGACAGCAGGAATACATAAACCTCTCTATTTGCACTGTCAGATGCTAGAGCAATTCCTGATCACACTGTTGGAAATTAAATGCATACAAAAAGTACCTGGCTATTTAAACTGTGAGAACTATTGATCTCAGCTTCTTGTGATCTACTGAAATATTGCATGAAGAAAGAGTTAAACCAAAAGATCTTCCTACTTTTTTACCAGCATTGTTATTGACAAAGGATAAATCCCAAAGACAAACAGGAGTACAACAAAATTATCTGAAGAGTTATAGTAAGAACTCGTTGCAGAGGAAAGCCAGATCAGTCCTTTGGAGAAAACCGTCTTCCAGTGTAAATAAAGCTAACAGAAGTTATATCCTACTGAAAACATGACACAACCAAATTATTTTTTTATAATGATAAAGACTGAACAGCATCTTTCATTTCAACTGTTAAGACTGAATTCCTTGGGAATCATATATACTGTTTTATTCTTTAGACAAAATAAGGGAAGCCAAGTAGTAACAACACTGAAAAAAAGTCGCCTCTCACCAAATACACCCTAGATCATGGATATTAATGCTGTAACTGGGAAATGACAGTTTTGTTTTTTCCACTGTAAAATACATAGGTATAAGTGAAGAAACAAAAAATGCAGAAAGCAAATAATTTCTACTGCAGTATACTACAATTTCTGTACTACCTGATTGTAATTGCCTTTAAAACAAACCGTGAAGCAATCTCAGAAAAGCTGACCAAAACCACTCTTGCCCTTGAGAAGTGTCACTTGATCCTTCCTCCTTTGCCACATGAAATACAGTTAGGATCTCTCTTGCAACTTCTCTACTGAAATGATCTTTTCCTGAAGCACATGGCAGAGATTTGGATCATTATGGCTTACTTGGGATGCTAAGTTGATCCAAGCTCATGCTGAAAGAAGCATAAGTATCTTTAAAACCTCTTACTTCATCCATTGAGCTTCAGTTGTGGGGCTCAAGCTCAAGCAGCACAGATTTGCCAAATGGTAGAAAAGCCAATCCTGTATCTGCCAAGAGCCGCTCAGGCCTAAAAAGCCAGCTGAAATAACAGACTTGGTAAACTTATTTCCAGTTATTCCTCAAGTCTAATCCATACATTTTGGTTGTGTTCAGAAAAGGAGCTATACATGTAACTGTAGTTCTACTTCAGAAAGATTTGTTTGCAAATATCAGAAAAGTTGAATTTTCTGTAGCAGAGAAGTGACTCAACATCGATTTTCAACATTTCTGTAATGTCTTCTTCTTTCACTGCTGAAAAGGGGATGAATTGTAGCCTGTGGGAAGCATTCTCTCCTTCTACAGCAAAGGAAACATGTTTTTATTTGGGTTATGTTTTTATTGTTCCAGAGCGGTAAAAAACAAGCTTCTTGCTAGCATTGCTCAAGGGTAAAACCCTGGTAGTAAGACCTGTAAGGATGCTCAATGGGCCAGTGAAACATCTCAAAGAGACACTAACCAGTGGCTTCCTTTCCAGAGAAGCTTTTGAGGATAAACTGTATGAGAACACTAATACAGAGAAATACTCAGAAAAAAATGCTTCGTAAAAATACTAAAAACAAACCAAAACAAAACCTATGAGCATGGCTACAGACCCACACACATCAAAACCAACACATTCAAAATACGGAAAAGATACATCACTTTCAGCAGCAACAAAACAATCAAATTAAAAACAAATAAACAAAAAATCACTAAGAAACAAAACAAAGTAACACAAAAAACCTACAGTTTTTTAAATGTACAGCAGGGAAGGAAAGAAGAGAGAACCTGAAAGCTCCTCTAATTAGCCAACAAAGCTTATCAGTTTTCCCCTAGTTAACCACAACTTACTCCAGAACATGGAAAATAAAAGGCCCCCACAGGAAATTACACTACACTAAAGTACAGCACTCTAAATTCATGTGTTGTTCTGAATAGCTTCCTTGAATAGACCTGTTCTTCATCCAGAATTCAACAATTAGATGAAGAAGAGCTCATGTTTTCTACCGTGCTTCACGGGAACGAATATGGACATGCTCTCCTTGTGCAGGATTTGCAGGCAGCCACAACTGAGAAGTGAAAGCTCGTGAATTCAGGCATCGTCAGCCCAGGCAGTTCAAAGAAAAACAAAATTGGGTTTGTGTCAGTGACAAACACACAACATGTCTGCCCAAGCATCTCTTTTACACTATGCAGAACACCCTAAGTATACGATGGAAGATACTTAAAAGTATGTGATAAGGCAAGACTACTTCAACTTCTGAAACCATTACCGAAAAGCCATCTTTGCCCCTCAGACAACTTGAAAACAGAGAAGCATGTAATTGCACAACAAGATTCCCTCAGTTTGCCTGCAGCCAAGAGGCTGGGGTGCAGGTATGGTCACAGACTCAGTTTTCTGTGCCCCAGGCAGATGCTTAACTGATTTCTGCAAATCCTCCATTACCTAACACGGGTTGTTAACATGCACGATTCTTCTGCATCACCATAGTAACAATGCACGTACATTTTAAGGTGCATATGGGGGCTCTTCTAGAGGATGTGTCAAGTTGAAAACACCTAAGACAATATAAGATATTTTAAGCTAGCCCCGTTCAGCACAAATACAGAAAGCATGAAAGTACTGTGCTAGAGATCATCTCAAGACTGCTCAAGCAGTGGTTACACATCCATTAAAAAGTTTTCTGGAGACTGAAAAAAGTAGGTGAAGCAAGATTCTGTCAAGATGCTTACGGGTCTTAATGCATTAAAACAATTGTGTAATTAATAATGGCATTATTTACACACTCTGACTTCTTCAGGAACCACAGAGCACAACATAGGAAAAGATTTTATGAACACAGTTTACCTACAAGTTGCCCCCCCGCCCCTGAAAAAGGAAAAAAAGATCCAGATAGAAAACATATTTATTCATTAAGAAATGACAAGCAACTGGCATTTTCATATCGATGAGAGTGGCAAGCACCTTGCACTTGTGGGCCTGAACTATGACACTATTCCTACAGGATACATGAGTTACACCACCAAAGAACCAGGCCTAATGGCAACCTTTACATTAGGTGCCTCCACAGCAAATAAGCCCATACATTGTCAACAGTCTCATGGCACTCTGTGACTTGCCACAATGTGATGCGTGTGCCTAGTGTGCATGGCATCTCCTAACAGATGCCATTACTGCCTTAAAAGAACCAAACCAAAATAAACATAGAAAAGGTATTATTCCCTCAAATAAACTTCTCAAAAAACTAGAGAGATCTTCCAAATTGGGGGGAAAAAACCTCCAACTTTCAGATAAGGATTAAGAAAACCACATTAGCCAAAAGAATATAAGAAACAGCATGCTACAAGTCTGGATGCAATTACAGCAATATTACCAACATTTGAAATACTCCCATAGTTGAAATCTGAAGATTAAAGACTAAAATCATACTGAACTCTAGAAACAAATCAAACAAAAAAAATCCTAACAAAACCTGTCAGAATATTGCTTTACTTTTCAGTATTAGTATTTATAGAATTTTAATGCTTACTAAGATGCAGTCTTCAATTACACAGAATCACCTGTACATGATCAGAAGACATACTCCTCCTCTCTGGCCCTGGAGGAGCAGTAAATGAGGCAAGGGGTTGAAAAAAAAGAAAATGGGCATTTTCAAATATTGAAGGTTTGAGAGCAGAACCCAGGCAATCTGATTACAACCCTGGATCTGTCTTATTACCAAAATAATCAAAATTCATACACCCTGGCCACATGGATTGTATTTGCATAAAAAATCTCAGTTCTCAAACCCAAAAATTCTCAAGCATTCAATTTTACAACTTTGCATTCCCTCGGTGTGCTCATTATGTACAATTGGTACCAGCAATCAATTCCTTCTGAAAAAACTTCCAAAATTAGAGACAGCAATGCCAAAATTTGTTTTCATCATCAGTAGCACAGTCATACATCAGTAGCCCAGATCAGTATCATTTGAATCACAAGTGGAACTTGCAATGAGATAGTTAACTACCCCCTGAAGAGGGCACAAACATACCTATCCCTGAGTGTATCCTACTACAAAACTTCCAAACTATTCTTGGTCTTAAAGCGAGCAAAGACGAGCGATTATCAACAATAAATAGTGCTTACAAACATATAGCTTTTTTACACAAGGTCAGCTCCATACATAGATTAAAAAAACCCTCAGGATTTCCCATTTTAAATGGGAAAAGGTCTCAGCTCTAAATCCTGAATTAGCTTCTTTACACCTTTTAAAAATGTATTCGTGTTCAAGGTTCAACATATATCAGCCTCAATCACAGGCCTCATATTAAGGCATGCTGTACTGGGATTCAGAATAAGCACACCATGCACAGAAAGAAATACTCAGGGCTCAGAATACTTCATTACATCTGAGAGGCTGAAAAGTTTCTAAAAAGCTACATAAAAATTCCTAAATCAGAGCAGGCGCTGTACTCCCACCTTTCACTACCCTTACTTAATCCTTTCAAAAGGCTAAGGAGAGAGAAATCACTTCTGCCCTCAAGGTTTATACCACTTCACCAAAACAGTTCTGCACAATTTCTGAAGGAATAAAAACGCCTGGCAGGAATCCTCACTGACAGCTACATCTAACCAGTTTTGGGGAACTGGATGTTTTTTAGGGAAGACAGTCAGTCTCAGTAACGATTTTTAATAAAATTAACACTAGATTTCAGTAATTACTTGTTTCATTAATGAAATTCTTGATGCTTCTTGTTGGTACGCTTGTTTGCTGACAGCATTTGACTTTACTTAAAACTGAAATAAATCAGTTTCATTTTTGCTTAGACATACTTCAGTTTAGTGTCTAGCCAGCAGGAGTCAAAGAAAAAGGTTGATTGTCAACAGCTGTCAGATCATCTTGGGGAAGGCCTACTCATTTATTACTGTTTTTCTGGAGTTTTTTAAAAAAACCCTCAAAAAACCCCAACTCTTCCATAGGCTTTAATGACACCTGCTCTTACAAATCGTTCCAGTCAAAAACTGGCTCACAAAACCATTCAAGCCAAGCACTTGGGCCACAGAATTCCTTCTGGAGTTCTGAATAGGTGAGTGCAAAACTTGCTGTAACAGAATTAGACTTCCGTACCTAATTAAAATATCATGAATAACAGTAGTCAAGACACAGGAATGAATACATCTGGGGAGGGAGGGGAGAGAAGAAGAAACTGATGCTATACCACCTAATTTTTAAGATGGTTTAGATGTTTCAAAGACACACATTTGGTGAATTATTGCATAGTGTGCACAAGAAAAATATTTCGTTCTGAATGGAAGCTTGGTTTCAGGCAGCAGTGCAGAATGGAACACAGTAACTGATGAAGTTTCTATGGCCTATTTTCCCTGTTTGAATTATTTACTGTCATATGACAGTGAGTTCTTACAGAAAAAAACGCTTGTAAGTGATCTCCTTTCAGAGATAGATTCATTTACTGTCATTACATTGGGACAAAATTAATAATAGTAATAATAGTAATAATAATGATATCATCATCATCTGTTTTCCCCACCTTAATTGAAGGATTGGGAGTTAGGGCCTGTGTGTAGCAAGTGAATTGTTATTTAATCAGAACTGCATTTATAAACAAATTCTAGCACTCAGAGCACTTAAATGCAAATTTTTTGTCCCTTAGCATGTCTAAAGACTTGTAGGCTGCTTGGATTTTTTCTTTTTCTTGTTCATATGTAGAAGAAAATTAAAGTAAAGCAGTGAACATAGAAAAATTAATGTATAGTTTTAAACAAATTGATATTGCAGCTATCAGCATGAACATTACTATAAAGACAAGCATTAAAAGACTAGAAAACACACGCACTTGAAATGTCTGCTTACTTTATATAAGTGAATGCTGTTCAATACCACCGTAGTCTTATAGATTGATTCCTATTAAAATTTTCAGGTGTCAGAGGTACTGTGTGTTCGCTAGTATGATATACCATAAAATACGTTACCATATACAAAATGTTATCACTTTATGAGTGAGAAAAACCACAGGGAATAGTGCCAGCCGACAGATTTTACTAGAGCATAGTCTAAGCATTAACCAAAAAAAAAAAAATCTTCACTTACAGAGTACAGAAAAAGCAAGCACAACAGAAGTATGTATTGCTATTGTCTTAAGTCTAGAAACATATGCCAATACACAAGAGCATTCAGTCCTCTTCCATCAAAAAATAAGCACTGCTGAAGATAGGAGACACACCTAACGAAGTATTAGAAAGTATAAAAAAAAGTTGCAAATGTGTTTACATCTTATTGAATTTAATTTGGAAACTTTGTAGGACATCAGTTGCCAATAATTAAATAGATACTTAACAGAAAGTGCTTTCAGAAAGAGGTATGGATATTTTCAAGGGAGAAGAGAGGAACAAATTTTACATCTTTGGGGACCATTAAATTTTCTGTTTGCAATCAGTTCCAGCCATTCAATAACTGTGCAAACTGTGCTAGTCAAAATTTATTTGCTTAAGTGTTGTTGCACACTAGAACAAAAAGGAAAAAAAGAGAGAGATTTCCTTCTTAAACAGGCATAAAGAAACTGGGATCCTGAACAACATGGCAACTTCTAGACATCTTTCAAATTCCTTTAAGTAAACTTCAACATGTTCTGAGGAAGAGGAGGAAAAGGGAGAAAGCAAACATTTAAATATTTGAACAACAGCATTTAAGCCATACACTGTACGTCCTATCATAGCCACTCTTTTTGAATCAAGGGAGTAAAAACCAAAAAAGATAAAGTTATTTCCTGTGTCTCCTTTTTAAACTCGTGTCCATATTCTGAAAAGTATTTTTTTATTTCTAGTGTTTGTCATAATCCCATCAAGTCATCACCTATACACACAGTTTCTCCAGATATACACAAGAATGGGTAAATAACAAAACTGCCAGCATTTACCCTCAAGCGCATCAGGATTGCCCTCAGCTTTAATCCTGTGACTTCTGATCCTGTCAGGATATATTCTATTCAAAAAACATCTTTACTTTTAAAAGCTGATGTGCTGTCACTTAAACACCTCAAGAGCATTAAATTTTAAATGAACAAACAAGGGAAACACTCGGCATTCTTGAATTCAAATATTATTGCTGGCTCCAGTTATGCTGAAACATCCAAAAGCATTTTTCTGCAATATCACAGTAATCAAGGACTGTTGCTAGGGTGAACCTTTTTTTAAAAGAAAAAAGTAAAAATAACCACCCCCCCCAACTGACTCTCAGATTATGTAACATGCAAATTCAGTTTCACCTTCAAAATAGTGTCACACAATATAAAGCCAAACGGGCAGCAAGAATCAGTTCATAAGACTGCAAAAGCCTCCCAACAATTCTATAAGGAACCATGCCCTCAAATGAAAATATATCAGAATTACAATGATTTAATATAATCAATTGGGTTAGAAGATCCTTTACTTAAAAAAAAAAAAAAATTCTATTTACAAATTCCTTTCAGTAAGGGATGAAGAATTTCAGTGTCTATATATGCCCTGAACAGCAATAAGAAAATTAGCTTGCTGAAAAGTGTTAAAATCCTCCCCAAACTAATAAGCCCAAACTAATTGGCATTGCTTTCTGTGATACAATTGCACATTCATCTTTCAGTATCCGGGCTTGTAAGACAAATTCGATACAGTTCTGAAGCACAAATGAAGTACAAACAATATTTTCATATATATTGAAGGAAGACATGAATAAATACCTTAATTTAAAAATTTAGTTCACCTTTACTTTTTCAAATCAGCACTTAAGGATGTTTATAGCATCATAACCTAAGGCTCTTAAGCACACAGCATTAGAATATACTGTGTTTAATTTAAAATCTCTTTAATTAAATTATCTAGGAAAATGAGTATATTTATGTGGTAAAACAATCAGCATGTGACAGTCTGAATCTGTAAAAATACAATATGTAAAAGCAACTCTGAATATGATTCAAGAGCAGTAGCATTCCCTGAAATAAAAAGTGGCCACCTGCAATACAGAGGAAGTAAACAAGCCAGTAAAGCAGTGCTCCTACTTTTCGATTGCAGCAACTCAGACTCCATCTTAAGCCCATCATCACTCATCCCTACTGAATGAGGACTACACAGCACAACAACTATTCTGTTCTGCCTAACAATGAAATTCAGTCACATTTCTAGACACCAATAAAAACCTGCCACCAAAACAGGAATTTGGTACAGTGCTCACTGACATGCCTCCTTTAACATTATGTTAAGTTGCATGAGTAGTGAATTGACCCGTGAGTCCACAAATCCTACAAATTCCTTCATTTAAAAATGGATTGTTTTTGTGAATGTATCGAGTTGATGCTGACCACCGTGACTGCAAAACATCACTGAGGGAGAAAAAGAATAAAATTATCTGGAGGTATAGAAATACTTTCATTTAACTAATACCTAACCGACAAATACAATAACATCATTACAAGAGCAATGTAAAAATCACCAATGAAGACTCATCCGTAGTAATCAGAATTTTATAAGGCTGCCTTCCATATGTTCATGCTCAAGAAGAAGAAACCTAGTAGTCCTTAATGTAGCTTCTTAATTAATCTTTCCCACCATCACTGAGAATTTATTATTAACTGAGGTCAAACTCTAGACACCACAAATATTTATATCTTACTGTGTAAAATGAAGTTTTATAAACAAAGGCTAACGCTCAATTACCAGGATATTCCTGGTAGCCACAACGACACAAAATGCATTGCAAAGTACCCGTATTCACTCTTACATGCTGAAAGGTCTGTTAATGAACTCAAGGCCATTGATGTCATCAATTCCACTGATAAAATTAAGCGAACTTTAAATATATGATGAATTTCAATTTGTAGTTCTGTCCTATTTTCACAAACGGTTTATCTGGCATTTCAATCATATATCCCAATCATATTAGTGACACGCCTGTGCTATGTGCAAAAGCAACCAGAGAGAAATGATGACTCTGGCCACGCCGAAAATGCTGCCAAAAAAAGCAAAGCAACCGAGAAACATTTTTCTTATTTTTCCTCTGATATTTTAATAACTGAAGTAAAAAAAACCAACAACCAAAAAACCAATCTATTCTTTAAGAAAAAGCAGTGTTTATAGTGCTTTGTAAAGGTATTTATATAAGAACGCATTTAGTTCTATGGCACCACTGAGCAAACTCAAAGCAAATACTGTATGTGAGCTTTCCTTTCCCGTATTCAGTAAAGATTAATAATATTTCAGATATTCTCTTAGCCTGTACTAACAACAAGCCTCCTTCACTCCATGAATGTATAATTAAAGATCACCTCAGTGTAATTTGTTAAGATAATGAAAAAGTGTACTCATGAGCAATGAACATCACCATTTTAACACTGACAACCCCAAAACAGTTACATCAAACAAATACATTGTCTGCTCCAGGGATCTTTCATCAGTAAATTTCACAGTGGGGTTTTTTAATTTACAATATATTTAAAATCAAAGATAATACATTGACCTCTAAACAATTTATGCCATATTAAAAACATTTCTGGTATTCTCATATTTCAGAGGTCTCTTTAGCCACAGCATAGGTTAAGGAGAAACTATGATTGCTAATCTGCTGTAAAATTCTCAAAGTAAATAGACAAAAATGAACCGCAATGCTGATTTCTATCAATTTAGTTGTCTTCACAGTCACCTGTATTTTACAATAGGCAACATCTTCAGATGCCTCATTAGGTATGACTTACTTCTTTCTGCACCATGTTGATCTCTTGCAGAAGGAAGGCTGTATTGTTCACTAAAATGTAAATTACTCCAAATGAATTAAAACACTGTCTTGAAAATATGTTCATAATAATGAATTTGGTTTTTAGAATTCTATTTTTCAGTCAGTATTTCTGGAGGAGAAAATACTTCAACATTTTCTGAATAAAACTCTTCCTTGCTTAAATGTAAGGCGGTACAGTGAGAAGGTACTTCTGAATTAATGCTCCTTTATAGGAAAAAGATTAACATAAACCATAAAAATAAGCCTTTCTCGTCCCTCCACATCCCCCTTCACAGTGACTTCCCATGCTCGCAGCCATAAGCCCTCTTTCTGCTGCCCTCTCCGATAAACCTGCCGGCCTGGCTGCCTCTCCCTTCCCATGCAGGTCTGATCTGCGAGGCTGCTGAATGCAGACACTGTACTGCACTGTGAATGGACAGCCAGGTATTTTATGAATGGAGCGGATCACGTGCTCCCAGCACCTCCCCGAGCTGATATTTCCCACATAACTGTGTCAACAAGCAGCGAACAGCACATATTAATACAGCAGGTCCTGGAGATCTTCCGCCGCCGGCCGCGGGCCACAGGCCGGCCCTCGGCCCGAGAGCAGCTGCTCCGGGTGCTCCGCAGGGCAGGTTCCGCCGCAGGTCAGCGGTGGTGACAGCAATTCTTTTTCCGTAATTTTTTTTTTATGAATGGAGACTGTGGTATGCAAATGAGAGCGATTCACAAAAAAAAGGAAACATGGCGGCGGCGGCCCCGGCTCCCGGCCCCGCGGGCGCCGCGGCGGCTC
>VZRV01008102.1:0-160633 GCA_013398115.1 Falcunculus frontatus
TCAGGGGGGGACCGCCGTGCAAAGAGGCCACTCCGGGAGGGTGGAACTGCAGCATTCCAGGAGCCCAGCAGGGGTGGGGGGCTAGCTGGGGGGGGGCATCTATGCCTGAGGGGCCTTTACTGGCCGCAGGGGCTTCCGGAGGCGGGGGGCTCTGAAGGGTTGGGGAGGCTTCCAAGTCTGAGGGACCGAAACCGGCCGTGGGAGAGCGCTCTGCTCCGGGGGCAGCTCCGGGGAGGGGCATGAATTGTGCCCGTAACATCATGCGTGTCCTGAGGCCCTTACTCTGAGGATCAGTCCGTTCCCTGGATCCGTTCCCTGGATCTGTGCCTGGGTTCATTATCTGTAATCTTTCTAGCAGTCCCTGCCGCAGATATGCGCAGGAATTTTTAACATCAAAGCCGGTCTCATTTAGGAAACAGTTACAGGGTTTTTAAACCCGTAATAAAAGTTGCTCCAATGTGGAGAATGTGCAGCAATATCTGTATGCTGCACCCACGCTCCCAGGACACCCTTGGTCACAGGATACTCACAGTCCCGTGGTCCTTTGTCCAGCGAACACCACTGACCTAACCTTACAGCTTCTGCCAGCATCTTGCTCCCTGTCAGATTGTGGTCCGCAAAAAAAGTGCCCTGTCGTCGTAGCAGGGTGTGAGCTCTGCTCTCTGCCTACAGTTGAGGAGTCCAGGGTCATAAGGGTGAGTTGCAGCCCATCTCTTCATTGCAATCTGATATCCCGTTGTTCTGGGTCCACGGGGCTTCGTTCCCAGTCTCAGTTCTCCTCCTCACTGTAATCTGAGAGTCCTTGTTCAGGCACCAGATGTTGCGATAAGAAGCGATGCAGAGTCTCAGGCAGGTGCAAAAGGGAGCCCCTTTATTGCAAAAACCCAGCCTTTTAAAGCAGTTAGTAGGTTATCAGTTTACATAGTTTTAAAACACAACAAGTATAATTCAACCAACCCCCATACATCACGATGTGAGCACGCAGTGGTCACACAGCATGTTTTTCTCCCCCTAATTCAGCTGTGTCTCTTTCCCACAGTCCTTTTTTACCTAGCTGAAGTAACAGGCCTGAGCCATGATTTATAAGTTTTTACTTATCTGCAACAGAGGGTCGGGCCTTAACATAGCAACTGTAGGCTGAATTTTTACTATGGGTGTACAGGAGATTGCACAGGACAGGGCAAGTGGTTAATTTCGGGCTGGGAGTCCATCCCATGGCTGGCCAGGTTTTGGACACCATGAAAGTGTTAATCCTGAATATAGAATCAGTTGTTTAACTGAACTTTGTCTGGGCTGGTTGTTTCACTTTAGTCTGCAATGAAAGTTGTAGTGGGCTCTGAAAAAGAGTCTTGCACTCAGGCAGACTGGAGCTCTTCCCTGGCGATGTGCAGCCAAGAGCCTTTGCTATGGAACTGCCCATTTTAGGAATCGGGGCTGGCATGCATGAAGCACTCAGTGCTGCATGGCAGTGAGGATGAGGTGATGGCAGATGAGGGGACACTGCTTTGCCAGATGAAGTTTGTTACAAATTCCCATCTGGTCAGAAGCTGTAAGGTTTGTGCTGTACAAGTAATTATTTGTTACACATTTTTAAACATGAAGTCTAGTCCAAATGGCAAATATATTCAGCGTGTGTCATTGTGCAGTTAAGAAGGCTGCCAGCAGCATAAACCAGAATAACTCTGTGTGGTGATCAGGCTGAGATGGGATTTTCTGCTTTGCCCATTTTCTCCTCCCCACGCTTGGGTACTCATTCTCTTAGCTGAGCTCCTGCTTGTATGAGCCAGCATCTTGCAGAGCCAGCTGCTTTGTCACCCCCTCCATTAATTTTACCTGTGATGGAAAGCACATCTGGCACAGCTGGGAGGTGTTTGGCTGGGTGTGAAAATGGCTCTGGAAAAAATGGAACAGGATTGCTGGTTTTTCTCCCAGTGGAATATGGAAGAGGCAATCTTACATCTCTTAATTTTCAGCAAATGCACGCCGTGGAGTGAGCCTGCACATGGTTTATAACGTAGGCACATTTGGACTGAATGAAGCTTTTTTTCAGATTTTTAAGGAACTGGTTGAATTGTTTCAGCAATGTTCTACCGTCCACTCTAAATTCCGCTTAAAAAGAGTGGGAGAATGGATTTAAGATGAATCTGAGCATTTTAAAAACAGGACAGCTTAGGTTTTTAAGGTTGCAGAAAAATGTAGGGAGGAAAACTGTCTGGAAATGAATGCTTTTTGACAGGGTGGGATCTGTTGTGGATTTTGCTCAGCCTGTGAGCCAGATGATTTTGTTACTCCCTCAGCTCTCATGCAAGGTCACAGCGTGATCCTCAGTTGATTCCTTTGCACCTGCAAAGCAGCACAGGCAGGTACCAGAGCATTTCCCGGCTGTGCTGGTTTCCAGCAAGAGCTCCCTTGTTTTCATTCACCTTTCTTAACAGCTTTCTCAGCATTTGGGCCATCAGTCCTGTTGGAGCCTGCTTTTCCCTGTTGTTTTTCCCTTTAACTCCACTGGAGAAAGAGGGAGATGCAAAGGGTATGCAGAAAGGATAGCAATCTGACCCCATGGGTTGCATACATGCATTTTTTTTTCTAGTGCCCTGAGCACTGCTCTCTTGCCCTTGATTTCCATAGATCTCTTTGATTAATAATAAGAAACAGAGGGGAAGGGTTTCAACTGTAGGTTTCACATGTGTATATTCCCGTGGGTTTACTGCTGGTAACAGCTGGTGGTACCTTCATTTGAAGTAAGAGGGTGGTTCTAGCAGTGCAATTTTGACCAGGTTACAGAGCAGAATGCAAAAAAAAGCTGAATTCCATCATGAAGCATCATGAGAATGCTTCAAGTGTGGCTTTTCTCTTTAATCTCTTATTTGATGTTTTTCCTAATTTCTAAAAAGAACTGCAGCAGTTGGCTGAGATGAACAGGTACTGGTGCTGCAGACCTGCAGTCATGGTTGCACTCTGTCTCACATCTGGATTCCAACCGTATATTTTGCACTGCTCTCTTACATGTCTTTTCTGCATGTAGAGTGCATTGTCCTCGGTGAAAGCTTAAAGGGAAGATTGAGGGTAGACTCAGATGAAATGGGATGAGAGAGCAGGTTATCACCTTACTTTTGCAGCATGCTGCCACGAAGAAAGCACTGAGGGACTTCAACAATAGCAGAGACTGTAATGCCATACTCTCTGAGTGTCCAGTATATTTTCCCTAAGTCTCTAAGCAAAAGCCTTCTGCCCTGCTAGCCATTTCAAAGGAAAGAGGTCATGCCTTGCTGAATGTAGTTTGAAATAAACCCCATTTCCTCAGAAAGCAGGAGATGACAGTGTTTCTGGCAGAGGAGCTGTCTGGAAGAGTCACAGTGCAGCTACGCTGGGGCCTGACCCACCAACCAGCATAAATCCCATCCATAATCTTTTGTTCATGGAACTCTGCTGCACAGGACTGTGCCATCTGCCCTGGCATCCCAGCCCTCTCCTTCAGGCTGCCCCTGGGGTTCAACGGTGGTAGGTGCTGTTCCCTCTTCTCCAGTTGTGCTGCGTCCTGACATGTGCCAAGGCTGAGGTAGTCCAGCCTGGGCTGGGATGAATGTGTTTGGCAATTAGTGTTTTATTTGGCTTTAAATACAAAGAATAATTAGTAAAGCAATGTTAAAAAGAGCTCTCCACCCAATGGGGGTGGAAGAGCTTTGTCTGGAGGTTCTATCCCTACCGAGCTCTAGGGAAAGATAATTGAGAGGCAGAGTGGGACTGGGGGAAAGAGGGTGTTCGTGGTGTCATTAACACAGTGCGAGACCATCAGGATGACACTGGTCTGTTCTCTGCCGTGGTCCCTCCATCTGCCGGGTGATGGGGTCCTTGTCACACACAGCTCCTGCAGAGACCCTGGGAGCATGGGGCTGCAGGCACTGCTCCAAAATGCTCCACAGCAGCCTGGCTTCATTTGCCATCTCGTGGTGGCCGGGGCTCAGGGCTGGGGGGGGCAGGGGCAGCCTTGGCCGGGGGAGTAGGGGGGACAGACGGACACCTGGTGGTGGTGGACAGATGCACATCTCATCCCTTTGCTCCAGCTGGAGCAGGTTGTAGGCAAACAACTCTCCTGCACACACTGGGACAGCAGAGCAGCTTGAAAGCTTCACATAATAATATTTCACATGGAGAAGGCTGTTAATGACAGGGGATGTGATTGACTGCCTTCTTCTGTTGCTGCTGTATTAGCTGTACTTAAATCAGCTTATATTAACTGCAGTTATATTTAATGCTCTCTGTCTACTCAGCTGAATTTTTAGATTGTTAATTTTCAATTGCAAATTGTTTAAGTATGTCTGAACTTTTCATAAATATTTGGAACGTGAGTTAATATTTTCTATTACATGCGATACACAGTCTGGAAAAAAACTAATTGTTCTTAGTGCTGTGCACTGGGTCTGCCAGTGCCCTCAAAGCCCTGATGCTCTCATATCTGCAGGTTCTTGCCTTCACAGCTGATGTGTCAGAAATTGAGGTCTGTAGCTGGTGCTGTGTGTGTGTTATGGTCAGGAAAGCCATTTAGGATTCATTTGGCTCCCTGACAAGAAGAAAAGGAAATGTTTATTGTCCACAGTGTGGTAACATGGTGAGGACTGGAGGCTCAGGACACTACATGTGTGTATTATTGCTGTGGTCCCAGAGCCTGCTCTGAACAGCAATATGAGGTCTGGAAGGCAGTAGTTCTAAGACTAGGAGGAATTTTTAGGGTCTTCGAACCCTAGGGCCCCAAAAGCTCATCCCTGTTTGCTCATCCTTCTCTACCCACACAGGGCTGCATGCAGGGCCATGGTTTGAGCTGATTAGAGTAAAGCCAGTGCAGGCCTGGAAGCAGCAGTGCCATACTCTGTGCAGAGGGAGCTGGGCTGTCCAGCCGTGTGGCAGGAGCTGCTGCTGCCAGGCCGAAACATCGTATTCTGTATGTGTTATAGTATCTGTACACAGAAATAATTTATCTTACATTTAATATGGACAAATAGCAGCATTTTCTATATTGTGTAGTTGGTTTGCTGGGGTGTCTGTCCCCACCAATGAGAGGATGAGGATGGAGCACCCCATGGGAGGATGTGCCCCACCTGCTAAGCTCTCCCCACACACGGTACCTTGTGCTGTATTCCTCCTTCTCTCATCTTACGGACTCACTGCTTTTTAAAGCATCACATTTTTGCTCGTGTTTGTTTCTTCATAGCTGTGCCTCTTGCTGCTTTTCTGTGCCTCCTTCAATTCTTCTCACATCCTTGATCCTTAATGCAGGTGCCAGAGCATCCCGCAAGGGTACTATGTGAGGTTAGATCCCACGTGACAGCTCGCAGCTCCACCTGACTCTTCTCAGAGATGCCAGACATCCACTTTGTGCCACTGGTTCTTCAGGGGCAGAATAGGTCCTGTTGGAGGGGATCAGGCAGTAAGAGAGGTGGCAGATGTTCCCAATTAGTGATGCTAGGATTCCAATCCATATTTCTTGTGATTTTTTTTCATGTTGTTGAATGCTAATTATTTTAAAAAGAGGTGACTTTTCTGAAATGGAATGATAGATTAGATAGGATTGATATGGCAAAGGATTGATATTTCTTCTGTTCAAAAGCAGGAGATTCTCTGTGAGGTAAACTTCTCTGAAACCTTTGAAGGACTCAGAGCATAGATGTTTGGGCACTACTCTAAGAAAAGCGAGGGATTGACCTTTTAATTAGTATAATATAGTGCTTTAGCATAGCTATACTGATTGCTTATTAATCATTAATAGTTGTTGTTATGTATTGATCAAAGGGACTTAGAGATGTGATGTTTCTGCTCTGGATTTTGGTAAGCTGATACCAATTAGTGAGCAGCGTATTAGGTGCAAGTCAGAGGGACTAAAATAGCTGGATCTGCAGTGGAAGGCAGTTCCTTTCCAGTTCTATGTTGCTGTAGGAAGGGGGTCTGCTGGTGACCTATATAGAGACTTCTGGAGAAGTGTGATCCTGCTCACAGGTGAGACTAGCAGCTTCAGCTTCCACCTCTACCATAGGATGCCATCCACTGAGAACATGTAGCAACCTCTTTATGTGCTGGAAATTTGCTGCCTGGAGGCTTAATTCTCCTGACTACTTTCTCCCTGACCTCATGGGAAAGTTTGCTGCATCAAACCAGTGTGAAAGACATCAGCCTGTTCAGGAGGTTGGTCTCTTTAGATCTCTGGCTGTGATAAATTTAAACTTCACAAATACAAAAATGAACTGTAACGAGCAGGACTGCAATCTTTGCTATCTTAATCCTTGAAAAAGTGGGAGCCATGACCTTCTCTTTACATTCCTTCTCCCTTGTTTTCTGCTGATTTAGCATATAGTAGAACCAAAACCTTGCTGTTTCATGGGCAGTTTCTGCTTTGCCAGTTTTTTGCTCAGAGCTGTCTGCAGAAAAACAATTATTGCATAGACATCATCGGAGATGTTCCCACATCTTATTCCATCACATTTAATCCTGCTAAGTGTCAGGGTACTGGAGCTTTGCTGGACTAGGTCCTCATGCAACTTGCTTTAGCTCCAAAAGCCAAAGCCCATTTTGAATTAAGTGATGAATGTGTTTACCATTAAGCTTTTAATCAAAGATGAGGATTTGAGGATATGTAGATCCTTCTTCCATAATGATTTGGATGAATTTATTACAGCTAATTCTAGCTGTAAAGCTTACTTGGAACTCAATAGTAGTTTATTACCATGTTTCGGAAATTCAGGTGATTGTCTTTGCGTTAACTGATGGGAAATTCAACATATGATAAGCTGTAAGGGAACACAAGCTAAATGTAGTGATGTACCTCAGGCAGCATCAACCAGCCAATGCTCCAGTTTCTTTCATGGTGCCATAGCTCAGCATATGCTGCCCGCACGCCTTCAAGCACCCTTATGCAATGCCATAAGAACAGGGTATTAAGGCATGCTCAGAGGTCAGAGCCTCTGGACAGCTTTAGTTTTCAATCCCTTTCGGTGTCATACACCTCACACAGATGATCTTGCAGAGGGATTTGCAGGGTTCAAAAGTTCTCTGGCCACAGATGGAAAGGACATGCCTTCCGAGTGAATGTGCTCTCCTATCCCTTTTCTTAACAGCTTGCAAAACATTTGCAATGTAGGCAGCACTTTTTTCTTCCCTTTCCTGTTTTGCTGAATCTGGTTTCTCATTTACTTTGATTTATCATTGCACATAAATCTGGAGGTATCTTTGTACAACCTGCTGAAAAGATGCATGCTGTGTTTTCTTGTCTCAGCTTTCCTCAACCTCGTGGTGCAGCCTTGCAAAGCTGTGGAGAGGTGTGGTGGTAGGCAGGTTGGGAACTGAGAGGGCATGGAGAGATACCATTTTTTCCTGCACAGGATGCATGCCTGGCACAGGATGCATGCCTGCCCTTGCCACGGCACCAGCTTGTGCTGGGTGATCCATCAGCACTCTGCAGATGAGCAGTGAGTACCCATGGGTGCTGCTGCCAGCAGCAAAGAGGGCATGAGAAACCTCTGCCTGCACATGCCACCAGAGCTGCTCTGGTGGAAAATCATCTCAGTTCAGGGGATAAACAGCTATCTAAGACAGCACTCAGACCACAGTGAATCCAAGGGTGGATCTCTTGACCTCACCTGGTGAAGCAGGCATGGTCCCAGCATCCACAGGAGGATGTGATGGGTGAGAGCCTGTGCAACCTTGGTGGCTGCTGAGGCACAGAGATTTATTGCAGCACTCTGAGATTCACACTGAGGCGGGGAGAGGCTGCTCTACATCCTGGGGAATGTTTTCACTGACGAATCTAGTGCAACCCTAAAGTTTGTGAAGCATGAAATAAGATTTCTCTTTAAGGGAGAAGCACCAGCCCTTACTGAATTATCCAAGTCCTTTGTATTGTTTTAAATCACCCTCACAGGACCTCCTGAGTGCTCTCATGCAGAAGTCATTCATTAGATAACCTAGGAGTTTGCTGGGATAGCAGGAGCCAGCACCTATCCACAGCAAAGAGCAACTGTGCAGCCCTTACTGAATTATGGAAATGACTGAATCCCTGCAGCGTAGCCTGTTTTACCAACACATGGGCAAAATAAGGTAGTCTCCTCCCCAGGGGAGGGGGTTGGTCACATTTTGGGGTGCTGGAACCCTAGGGTTGTGTGAGGAGCTAGGGCTGATGGGAGGGAAAAAGAAAATTTCTTTTTTATAGTTATTCTTTTTTATAGGTAATAGGCACAGATTCCTTGAATTAAGGGGAACTTTACATTGTACTAGAAAGATTCTGCATGAGTGAACCTAAAAGACTGATTTGGGGAGCTCTGATTGGCCAGAGGAGAGGTAGCCTTAAGAATTGCTGCTGTGCAGTGGCATCAGGAGATCAGTCCCCTGGGATATCGGGGGATCATACAGCACTGCAATCCTAAAGGCTGGTGGAGAAGACATGTTCTACTGGTCCCTCCAGGTCTTCCAAAATCCTCTCTTGAACTGCAGGAGTGACAGTTGTTGAATCCATAGTTCAGCTATGCAGATGATGCAGATGCTGCCGTGGTTGCTGACGCAGGAAGGTCAACCCCCCTGCGTCAACCTTCCCTGCCTAACATGGGGAAGCTGTCCTTGCTTCTGCTTCCTTGCTTCTGTTTCAGATCCCAAGGCAGCCAGTGGTCTATGGGTTGCAGTTTGCTGCTCAGAGGGTGAGCATGTTGCCCAGGACATTAGTGATTTACCCTTCTGAGGCAGCTTAGCATCATTCATGTTCCAAATTTAAAGAGAAGTCAAAATCCCACCTGTGGGAAGAGGGAATGTTCAGATCCTCCTCTGCTTTCTGCTTCAGACTTGTGGGAGGAGGTTGGGGCCTTGAGCAACAGACTGCTGCCCTCCCACTGCCCTTGGCTGCTGGTAGACAGCAATATTTACCATTAGTGGGAAAAGGATGCTACAGAGCAGTCTGTGACAATGGCATGGAGCATATGTGTGCCACATGGTGCCACTCTGTCCTGCCTCATTGCACTTTATCTCCTAAAACAGCAGATTTGTGGTAAGAAACCAAGGGCATCCTTGCAATGAGTCACTCTGAGGGCCATGTTTCTTTCAGTTGGAGCACTCCAAGATGCTGATGCCACAAGTTGTGAGTGCTCCTGGACTGACAGATTAATTATTAATTGATGTGGCTTATGAAATTTTCAGTGTTTCCTCACACTGTGCATCACAAAGTGAAACCGTCTTTTATGAGACAAAGATGTCTCCTAAAGACCTGTATCAAAGCTGCAAAATTGTCACCCATATTGTGGTCTTGTTCAGCCTTCACCATGAGCATGTTTGCTTTGAAATACTTAATCAACCATTTGCTGAGCTACAGAGCTCCCAACATGTTAAGGGAAGAGTGCCTTGAACTTTGAGGCATTTGGCACCCATAACCATGCACGGCACATGCATTTGGTTGCACTAATTATTTTGGGAGTACTTAAGCGAGGCTTAGGAAGAACGTGAGTGGGTCATGGCTTTTGTCTTAGTCCTCCAGCCATGGAAAATAATTCACAAAGTGGCATTTTCAGACCCCTCTGCTGCATGGTGGTGTGCTGGACACAGGGATAGAGAAAATTAATGTTGGGGATTGCTGGGAGTGCCCCCAGCCAGGACAGTTCCTGCTTGGCAGCGGTCCGCCTGATCACCCATTCCTGGGTGCCAATACTGCCGTGGAGGAAAACCAACACAGGCAGTAGCTGAAGATTTCATAGAGACCTGGACTAAATGCTTTCCTTTCCAGAAGAGTAAAAACCAGGTGTATTTACGTTCCCAGTGCAGCATAAAGCAGGTTGCTGCAGCTCAGCATTTGCACTGCCAGAGCATTTAAAATTTATTTTTCCAGAATCCCGTTGCAAATGGCTGGTCCTCTGCAGGAGCACTTACCATGGGAGGGCCACTGGATCCACCACCACATTGTAACCTTTCTCACAGGATAGGAGATGCCCTGAGACAGGCCCCAGTTACGTGTCAGGAATGGGGATGTTGTGACATCTGTTGCCTCTGCTGGGAAGCATTAGCAGTGGGTGGCAGGGAGGGTTTAAAACTGTTAAATGGTCCTGGTGGTTTCTGGCTGGTGCTGATGGCAATTACACCAACAATACCTGTCATGTCCACAGCATAAATGCCAGGCATTGAAAGTTATAGCTGTATGTTGTATCCTGTCATTATAAACCCTCTTAGCTTATAACGATGTTATTTCATTATACACCCTTGTAGTTTACAACAACATTATTCCCAGCAGTGCTGAGCTCAGAGCGTGGGTTTAGCTCCTGTGTCGTTTTTCACTCCCTGTGTCTGTTGGGACCATGCCCCATCAATCTGTGTTTTGTGGAACAGCCAAATCCACTGTGCTCTTACCAACCAGCCAAGGGCTGTGTACAGCATGTCACTTGTGCCACCACCATCATCCCCAGACTGGGAGGGTTGGTCCCATCTGCAACCCTCTCACTGCAGTCAATGGCAAGAGAGCTGTGCCCTGCTCAGCCTCTAGGCAAGTGGGTGGACCTGAGGTGTGAATCTGAGCCAAACTGCTTTGTGCACAACAAAGAAGGAAAGAGGAGGGCAACCTGGGCTGCTCCAGTGGCTTGTTTGGAGCCATGGCAGTGATTGCACATGGTTTGGCTTTAAGCTGTGATAAACTGAAGCTGGAGCTTTCAGTATAAACACTTTAAATAAAACACTTGGACTCCAAAAACATGGGGGTTTAAAATTCCCTAATACCGGTCATGTCCTTGCACTGCCTTTGGCTTTTCCTGGTGTAAGTGGAAGTGAGCCTGGGCTCTTGACTTTAAAAACTACAAAGCTCAGGCTGGGTGATGTGCAGGAGACCTCTGATGCAGCAAACACTTCAGATGTGGGCTTGGTAGGTGCCTTTGCATCTTGTTGAAGATCTTACAGCCTAATTAGGTTGTTTGGTTTGTGTCTCCTTCTGCCTTTCAAAGATGCAGAGGGATTATCTCCCATCCTTTTGGGATAACAGGAAGAAAATTCTCTCAGTGAGTTTGTTTCAGGGGGATGGAAGCAAAGGATTGCTTCTGCAGGCCCGCAACTGGTTCTTACTGGCAATCAAAACTGTCAAATTCTCATGAGGAACATTTTAAACCCATTTCTCTTATTTACTAGTGCCCACTAAAAATTATTCCTTATTAACAGTTTATATGTAAAAAAACCTCTCTTCTTGCAAGGTGTTTTTCTTGCAATTGAGCCCTCACCAGACGTTAGAGTAGACACCTGCCCTGCAATGCCTGCAATGATAGGCTGGCTGCAGTGCTGGTCAGTTTTGGGTTCCACTTCAAACCTGATCTACATATAGTTTTTAAGTTTTATTCTTTTGCTTTAGCAACTGTTACACCAATGTAAATAATCTCTGCAGGGCAGGCAGAGAGAACTAATGTGGTTGCGGGTAGATGTATGGAAACATCTAATTTACCAGCAGGCAGTTGGGTAATGATCAGTTGAGAATTGCAAATTATGTACATCATGTATTTGTGGCATGCTGCTGAAGAAAAGCCCGGTGCATATGACAAATCATATATATACTGGAATTTATAATACTTTTCGCATTTAATTGAGTGGGGCAACCTTATGATTTATATCTTTGCCTTATTCACAGCACACCCATAACACAGTCATAATGCAGAACGAAACTAATTCAGTTTCTCTTTGACTTTTTAAATCATTTATGTATTTGGCTGTCAAGTACTTAAATATAAAGTGGGCATGCATGTGGCAGGTAATAAATAGCTGATTCTCTAGTTAAGAAATTGAGTTTTAATGATATTAAGGTCTGTGTTGCCTTACCTGGTCTTGCTTAGATGGCATGCCTCACATTTGCACCTTGTCTTATTTCACAAGGAAAGTATACTTTATGGGCACCAGCATTACTCTCTTAATGGCCCTATATAGCGTTATGACTGTGTAAAATGTACTCTGCTTGCTTTGATGGCAGCAGGAGCCTTTCCCAGGCACAGGAGTCCTTCCCAGGTACAGGAGGAGACAGTGGCTGAGCTGTTGGGCTGCTGCTCCTAGTCACAAGAGATCTCCTGGAAGGTGCCAGGAGGACAGGTAGAGGCTGTCTCATTAGTACCATTCTGTAGACAACAAGAAGAAAATGTTCTTTTGGCTACTACAGACTACGATTGCTTTCCCAAAGATCAGCTTTTGTCATGGAGCTATCATGCAGAGTCATTGAAAATACAGCCTGGAAAGATTTTTTGTTTATTTTAAATACCAGGTTACTTGTCTTGGCATCACTACTTAATCTTGGGAAGCACAGCCCTGGAAAGCAATACCTTACCCACTCAACCACAGCCACAGAGACTGCCTGGGTTGTTTGTTGGCTCATAAGAAAAATAATCTTCTGCAATCAGGTCTTTCCTTGACACCTGTAACATCATTGGAAAACATCTGCACAATCAAGATAGTGCAGAAAACGTGAGGCAGTTTGTTGGCTCATTATCATACTGCAAAATCAACCCTCCTCCACAGCAGCATCCTCAGTTTCTAAATTCAGCTCCCGAGTTATTTTGGGTAGTGTGTGATTAACCTCAATTACTGTAGCTCAGATAGAATTCAAATAATGCCCCCTCTGTCAGAGTTGCAAAGAAATGGAAATCTGAGTCTGTACATTTCTTACCCTTAATGAAGCAGCTCCAAGAGGCGCTTCCACACTGGTGCAGGATAGTTGTGAGGTGCATTTGTTCATGGAGAAATTAACAGGGGCAGATGATCCCGAAAGGTTCTGGTAATCCATGGCTCTGTACTAGTGCTCAGATCAGGAATAAAAAGATGAACCATGCCCGCAGGTTACATCGTGTAGCTGATGTGAATGAAACCACTGAAGCTTCAATGGATTTGGATCACAGTCAGGACACTTTGTAGTTTTCCTGAATTAAATCCGTAACAAAGGCTTTCAAAAGCTAATCAAAAATAGACTTTCCATCAATCTCAGCTATAGTCAGTGTTGGCTTTCTGGAAAATCAGTGGTGGAGCAGTGTGCAGAAATAACACCTGCACCTGTGCAGATCTGCCATGAGCGTGTGTGAGAGAGGGGAGGCGAGGGATGTGCAGGCAGACAGACAAGGAGATGCTGTGGAAAGTGGTGGGTCAGGGGCAAAATGGTGTTTCAGCTGATCCAGTGAGCACCAACAGATGAGTTCATCATTCATCAGGCTGAGAATCAGAACCTTTGTCATCACTGTAGCTGTAACTTTCCAGACTACACTGCACCAGACCACCTCAAGGGGAGAATGCTCAGCCCCAGGAGGCAGCTGGGCAGGCATCAAAAACTGTCTGTCTTGAGTTGGTGAACATTGTATGTGTCCTTTGTGGGGGCTTCTGTTCCAGAATGTGGCCCCTCACCACTTGCTCTATCAACAGTGTAGCACAGGTGGTCAGCCTGAAGAATTTAACTGCTCCTGAAAGTGCTGCACTGGTTAATTTTTCACCTTGATTTGCCTTTTGTTTTTATACAGCTGGACAACCCTGATGAGCAAGCAGCGCAAATCAGACGCGAGTTAGATGGACGTCTCCAAATGGCAGAACAAATTGCCAAGGTAAAAAAAAAAAGTCTACTGTTATTAATAACCTCTTCATTTAGGAGTATACAAGGAGTTTGATGCAGCCCCCAGGTCCTGTCATTCTTTTACGAGTTTCTTCTCACAATAATTACCAGTTAAAAATGATTAGCTGGAAACAAAACAAGATGAAGCTGTTGTGATGTGCATTTCTTGGAATGTCCTGATGAGCTGGGACAGTTTAAGTTCCTGAAAAATCCCTTGTGAATCCTCAGAGGCAGTGCAGAGTCCACTCACATTTCTATCCTAGACAATAAGGTGGATGATGGAGCGTAAAAAAAGGAGCCAGGAATTGTCCTAATGGGGTTTGTGTTGTTTGCTGAGCTGATGAGAGCCACAATTTCCTGCCTGTAGGTAAATGCTACCTCAATAAAAGTCTTTCACATGTATTGTCCCAAACAAGTTCACACTGTGCATTAGAGCAGTCAGGCCAGCGTTGTCCCCTGCAGACATCGCTGCAGTTTGGAGCAGCAGGCACAGCACCTCCAAACAGCTTTGATAACCAAGCACTCAACAAATCTCCCTAGAGACCCTTCTGTAAGGAGCCGTCTCCATAGAAGCTGATCACACCCTCACACTGCAGATTTACGTGGCCTCCAGTGGATCATAGATGATGGAGAGGATCATGTTGACATCAATGGCCAAGTTTTATCCTTGCCTCTAATCAGATGCTCTGAGTCACCGATAAAGCCCTTAATGGAGCTGAAGTCGTTGGGAAGGATCTATCTGGCTGTTCTTGATAGTCAAGAAACCATTACTACAAGTCAAAAAAAAAAAATCTAATCTGAGAGACAAGCTCAGTCTAGGAGCCTGCCTTTCAGCAGCAGTCCTCCTAGCAGTGAGCTGGGCCCAAATTAAGATTTTTTATAAGAAAGGTAATATCAGAGCTGTTTACAACCATACTGATATGCCTGGGTGTGAAAAGCAGAGCATATTGATTTATAGTCTGGCGTTAACAATGGTGCTGGTGGAGCCTGCACAGCTCCTCCTCACTAACACCTCTGTTAAACATGTGCTGCTGTTTTGTCTTTGGGGACATAGGCTCTGGCTTTCCCCATTTCACTGATAAAATTAGTGAGATGGCCAAGGACCACGTGGCCAATTAATGGTGCAGCGAAACAGCAAACTGACTGCAGCTCTTTTGTTCAGCATTTGGTCCTTTGCCACTTTATTCTTGTCAAGAAACTGTGCAGTATTTATTTGCAGTGAAATGTAAGCCCCTGCACTGAGTGTGGCTGCTCTGGTTCTGAGGTGGTTAGCCACGCCCTGGGTGCCAGAAAAAGATTGCCTAGTTTTGTTATTTCATTTTCTCTTTATGGCCTGTAGAACAACAATATGCATGATTCAGTAGCAGCCAGCAGAAGCTGCAGCTTCATTAATTATATTTTGCAAATGAGAATTTGCCATTTCCATTCTTCCCCCAATGATGCTGAAAACAAACTGTGACAGTGCTGGCTGTCCAAGAGAGAGTCAGGGGGAAACTCCTCAACATAACCTGACATATCCCTGTGCAGAATTCAACCTTCAAAATACAACTGTGTGGCTTGGAGGGGGGTTTAGAGTAAAAGGGACTTACCTGTGTTCCAGTGGGCAGCTATGGATATTTAATCTCCGTTACTGCTGCCGGCCTCTCCAGAATGTCGGGTCCTGCCAGCATCTGCCTGTGAGAAACCTTGTTCTTTCTGACCCATGAATACCATATTTTGGAGGCATCCAGATGACCTTTTGAATCCTTTTCTGTATCCTCCTTTCTGGGCAAGGCTGCTTTCCTTGTAACAGAGGACAGGTTCATAATTCAGCTCAATGAAAGGATAGCATTTTCATTTTTATCTCCAATTTGCAGCTTTTAATACAGATTTGCTGCACAGGGAGGCTTACAGTGCTTGTGAAACCAGCCCTGAGGTGGCTGTCTTGGAGATTCCATGCTCAAGGCAAATTAATGCCTCATCAATAAATTAAGAAAGTCACACTAGGACATTTGCACTTCTGGGGCAGCAAAGGCTGTGGAGTCTTATGGGACCAGTGGCTCTGCAAGGCTTTGTCTGACCTGTTGTGTGACCTTGAACAAGTCACTGTGCCTGCCAGGTTTCCTGCCTCTGGATACCAGGACACAGCTCTAGGTCTTTTTGCCTTCCCGTGTGCCCAGGAGAGTGCAGCTCAGTGCAGCACTAGGGCAGTAGTAGCCAACGTCCCCCACTGAGCCTGACTCCATCAAAGCACATCAGCCCAGCCTTGGAGCCAGGTGGCTTGAGGACCACGCTCGAAGTCAAGCAGATGTTTTAAAGCTGAATCTGGACAGGCTTTTCAGTCTGCATGTTGTACTTTTCCAGCAGCTAAATAGAGCAGCATTACAGCTGAGAGCTTAGTGATGCCAAGGCAGACATATAATTTTCTCTGTAGTAGCGAGTGCTCTGCTGTCCTGTGGTGCCTTTTCCCCCACCCAGTCACCTGGCCTCAAGGACAACGAAGAGCACGTGTAGGGGCAACTAAATGAGACCTTGTGGTGACACTAGAGAGAGATGTCTGTCTGGGGCTGGACCCACTCTGCTCCAGCCTGCTGGACAGGTCATTCCTCAGTATCTTAACTCTGCCTCTCTCCATGTTTGTCCCCATCCCTGATCCTCTCTCTGCTCCGAGTAGAGCTCGGAGTGGTGGCTAATGCCTTTTCTTGCTGTTGTCTGCATCTCTTGATAGTGTCTTACTCCAGACTTCCCCCAGCTTTTTCTCCAGTCTGATGGGTGACTTGAGACCACACCTACATCTCTGCATTTCCAACATCAGTTAAATAGTCCCAGTTAAACTGTTACGCATCACTTCAGACTACATTTTTAGCCTTAATAAGAGAAGTTGCTGGTGGCACACAGTGAAATGTCTCAGTCCTTGCTGCACTTTGGAAGAGGTTTGTGAGGGCAGTGCCAAAATTGCAGTCCCTGGAGAGATGGATGGCAGCAGGGTAAAACAGCAATAATGTCTGAACATCATTGCTTCAGCAGTAGCTCTCAAAATCTACAAAACGGTTGCTTTTTTTGTTCCTAGGGGTGACTTGCAACTTATATAATGCACAGACAATAGAGCAGACTGATTATCTTATTATCAGTTTATCTTATGTCAGGTCTAATTTGCATGAGGGAGTTGCTTCCCAAGATTGAAGCTGGAAACAGATGACTATACTTTAACTGCTTGGTGTGAGTGCTGCTGTGAGCTCTGCTTGTAGTGGGTAAGCTATTGAGGACTGATGCAACAACTGGTGCAGAGGAGAACTTTTTCAGCAGCCTGATGACAGTCTTCTAGAACAAACATGACCTTGTTTTCTTTTCTAGCATACATTTTACAAATGGCTTTTTACAATGTTGTGAATTGCCACCAAGATTCTTTGCATGTCAGCCTTGCGTTCCCTGGCTGTAGATGCTGCCTCACTGTCTTACGCCTTGCACTGTGTCTTGTAACCCACTGAGAGACATTTGAATCCTGAGCAGATTCACGCCATGGGAAGAGTTGTCAGAAGACATAGGGCTCAGGCCGGTGATGGGCAGCAGTTCAAGGCTGAGAACATTCACTGGGGAACATCATATTTTGCTGTCACTGTTACCTTTGGTTTTAGAATTTAAATTTCCTGTTGCCAATAAGCAGCACTGGAGGGTCTCACAGTGAAAGGTTGTCTTCTTGGGGAGAGGGTCAGGCTTTGGCAAGTAGTGGAAAGGATATTTTACCCCTTCTTCCAGTTAGGAGCAGACATTCCTGCCCACACGTGGCTGATTTTCCCTGTTTGGGCTCATTTCGCACCTAGAAACCTGACGGAGCAACCACTCAGAAGTGTTTTAAAAAGAGCTGGCACAACTGGGAGACTAGAAAACAAGTTTCTTACTGTCAGCATCCTCTGAATCCTTAGTAAGTTGCTGTTGGTCACAAAGTTCAGTTGAGATCTGGCCTGGAGTGTTTGTAATTGAGAATACATCAATAGGAAAAAGTCCATTTGCAGATGGAAAAGTCAGTGAAATGCAAGTGCATGCAAGCTACAGGAAAGTTGGACAAGTACCAAGTAGTAATTCTATGAAAAACTAGCAATGTTTCTACATTACCCAGCGGAAAGCTGTAATTTGTCATCTGGTTTGTAGGAGTTCCTTGCTCACAAACCTCTGCAGATGCTCCCGGGAGATTCTCCCACTGCAACAAGTGGTTGTTGATTGTCACAAACATTCATTGTGTTGTGTTTGTTTCCAAATCCAAGGAGCGCAAGTTTCCCAAGTTTGTGTCCAAAGAAATGGAGAACATGTACATTGAGGAGCTGAAGTCATCTGTCAATCTCCTGATGGCAAACTTGGAGAGTATGCCTGTGTCTAAAGGAGGCTCTGAGTTCAAGCTGCAGAAGCTGAAACGTAGCCACAACACCTCAATAATTGACATGGGAGAGGAAAATGAGAACCAGCTTTCCAAGTCAGATGTCGTGTTGTCATTCTCCCTGGAGGTAAGCTACATCCATACAACATGTAGTGTGCAGAGTTCATGGGAGTAAAATGCACAGCAGCCAAGTTCTGCTCAGTTGAAATTTAGATTAGGTGCAGAGAGGTGAGTAGAAATCACTCTCTGTTTACTGGAAGCTTTGCCTGTGATTAAACACTGTGTCCTTTCTGGTGTCTCACCACCTTGTTGGAACAATCTGTGTGATATGCACTGTCTGGCATTTCCTGATGATGTATATCAATCAAATGGCTCAGAAATCTGCATCATTAACTGACCTCTTCATGCAGTTTGTTACTGAGTGTAGCTCAGTAACCCGTAGCCTGTATTGTCCCCCAAACCAGTACAATAATGCAACACTGTAAATAACAGCATGTTTAACTATTGCCAGCTAGAGGTGTTGCTGTATTTCCCTGCAAGAATTGCTTCCTCTTTGAAGAATTGTTGAAAATTGCTGGGGTTTGAATTCATCCAACAGGTTGGTTTGCAGTTTGTGTGGAAATACTGTGCTGTGCTGGGTTGCTCTTTGCTCTCTGTTGCACACTGACTTTCTGCTCGGCGCTCTGTCTGCAGCCCAGGGGAAGGCAGGGTGCTGCTGCTGCCTCTGACACAGGCTGCCTCAGTCCTGGGACAGTGTTATTCAGTAACAGTTTTCAGCCAACTCAGTTGTTGTGTGCAAACACATTTGTGGGCATATTTACTTTCAGGAGTCGTCAGCTCACCCGTACAGAATTGTTGTTGTCTGTCAATGAGTGGGTTTATGTTACATTGTCAAAACAACTACCAGGATGGAGTCAAAAATGTAGGATGCAGAAAAATCGGAATATTCTATTTTTGTGTAGTTTCCTGTTTATTTCTCTTCCTAGGGGGTCTCTTGTTATACATATTATGCTAATGCAAAACTTAACAACCCTGGTTGTCCAGTCTCAGAATTTAACTCATTAAGTGTCTGAAACCATCTTTATAGTATTCAGTTCAGTCTTATTTAAAACTAGGTCTGTGAAACAGAGATGGTGCCTTTAAGAGCAGCATCAAATAAGCCTGACTTCCAAGCATTCCCATATGGAGGAGCAGGGAACTCTCACAAAGCAGTAGCCCCCCCGTTGCAGAAGCTGTGCAGTGTGTACAGCTGTCTGTGAAGGGACACCCTTCCAACGGGGTGTCACAGATGCTTTGCTCCAGCTGAACCCCATCTGGTGGGAAGTCAAAGCCCAGTGAAGCACTGACTTCAGGATCTGGCAGGTCTGGGCACTGCTCAGTGCACAAAACTCCTGCTGCAAGAAAGCTTTTACTAAAAATGTGCACTCATCAGAGGGTTTGTGGAGCTCTATGTGCCAGGGAGAAGATCCTCAGCTCCAGACAGATCAGAAGACCTGAGGAGAGGAATTTTAAACCCCTGTATATATACTGCATAGATAGCTGTAATAAAACATGAACGGAAACTCCCACCGTGCTTATTGCAGAAATGTTTAAGGTGTTTGGTTAATGGGATTAATCACCTTTAAAAAAAGATTAATTAGCTGCAAGGAACTTAGGTGGTGATTTCTTAATAAGAAAGATTTTCTATAAGCAAGATGAAGAAAGATTTTTTTATTATTGTTTTACCAGAGCTGTAGGGTGTCAGGACAAGGGGTACCAGTTTTAAACTGGAAGAGGGTAGATCTAGATTGAGTATAAGAAAGAAAATGTTTTTGATGAGGGTGGTGGGACACTGGAGCAGGGAACAACTGGGACATAGGTGTTTCATCCTTGGCATTTTTGAAGGTCGGGTTGGATGGAGCTCTGAGCAACCTGAGCTGCTGAAAGATATCCCTGCCACAGTATGGGGATTGGACCAGATGATCTTCAAATGTCAACCCCAAATCATTCTATGATTAATATGGAAAATATGCTTTTGGCACGAAACTGAGTAGTTGTGTGCTTTTTTTTTCTGGATTTCACGTATTAAGGCACTTCTAGATGGGGCAGGACCATGTCTGTGAACCCCATCTCCTGCAGCTTGGTACAGCCCTGGACACCCAGGAGTTTCAGTGATCCCATGTGCAGTCAGAGGGAATCCTGGTCTCCATACAGACCTGGCTGGCTGCCACGGTCCCCACTCAGCCTGGGCAGTGCCACCATCCCTGCCCACTTGCCACCATGAACATCCAGCAGCACATGAAGGACCCCAGCACTGGCTGACCCCATGAGTTCAGCAGCCACAGCAAGGTCTGAAGGAAGCTGCTCCTCTTACATTTCTCCTTCTTTGCCTGCAGGTTGTCATCATGGAGGTGCAGGGTCTGAAGTCACTGGCCCCCAACCGCATCGTGTACTGCACCATGGAAGTTGAAGGTGGAGAGAAACTGCAGACGGACCAGGCTGAAGCCTCAAAGCCAACGTAAGCCTTGCTTTGCTCTTTGGTCTCTCCACCACGCTCTCCTCTGCTCCATCTCTGTGCTGCCGAGTCACTGCAGATAGCTCTGACGCCTGCATGGTGAGGGCAGAGGGGACTCTTGGAAGCAGAGGAGAAACATGGCCTTCCATGCATGCAGAGTGTTGTCCTGCAGCTAGGAATGGCATATAAGCCCTGACTGAGGAGAAAAAAGTGTTAATGAGAGGCTTATGTCTCATGTAGCCATAGAGAGAGAAATTTGTGCCTATACGTAAGTGCTTTACTAAATAGGGATGGAGTTAAGTGTGTGCTTAGATAAGTACTTGTCTGAGTGTCCATCTGAACTGGTGCCATCAGGTATAGGTACATTATCTTGTCCTCACTGTCAGGATTTTGGCAGTTCTACGAGAAAGGGAACAGCTGGCAGGGACACAGTCTGGCAGCCACAGCCAGAGGTGGAAGAGAGAAGCTCAGAAAAGCTTCAAGTGACTCAGTTAAAGCTTGATCTGAGGCCTCTCTGGCCCAGTCCCGTTCAAGGGCAGAGTCTTATTCTGTCCTCTTTGACCTTGTCCCCAAACCCCCACTTTTGATCCCATACTTAGCTTTCTTTTGTTTTACTTGGATGTTGTTAAGCACCTACCAGTAGTGATTGGTCTTTGTTATTTGGAAGGAGAAAATGATGAATAGCTTATTTCCTCTCCCATTTGTGGGATTAGTTAACTTGAAACACTATGGATTTGAGGCAATTTTTCTCTGGATGACTGCAGAGATTTAAATTCTCAGTGTGCTTCCTCACAGCAGAGAATTGCTAAGGTGATATGAAGCCTCCTCCAGGAGTAGGGAGCAGTGCTACTGTGCTCATATCCCATTCCCAGTGGCCAGTCCTCAGTGGTGTTTTGCCAGGAACTTCCCAAGCTCTTGGAAGGAAATCCAGAACCAGCTGGCTGCAGGACATAAGAGTGCACAAGCACTGCAGGCAGCTCAAGAGCAGTGGATGGAGGCAGGACAGAGCAGAGCTGAGGACAGGCTGTCTTCTCTCTGTCACTGTCATCTCACAGAGACACAGAAATTTCTGGTGCCCCATGCCCCATGTAGCACCAGAGCAGCAGGAATCTGCAGTATGCGGTTCAAAAATAATATTCCCAATCAGAGAAAGTGCTGCTGCCTGGCTTACTTTTCAAATTGTTTTGAAATCTTCTTTAGAGAAGGAAGGAAGAAAGCTGTGCTTGGAGCAAAATTTCCATGAGAAACTACAATTGTCACTATTTTAGGTATTCTTATTCCTTCAGTGGAGAAAGTTGGGCTTTATTTAGTGGAAATTACTACTATTCATGCTGAAAAAGCACATTCCTCCTGGGTTACATGTACTTGTTTAGATTGGTCTGTTCATCCCACTTTTGCTCAAAGGGTCTGCCTTTCCGTACACAGATCTTCTTACTGCAAGATGTAGGACCATTTCTATGAGAATTGCTTTGAAAATAAGACCTGCAGGAGTGAACTCTTTATTTGAGTGGGTCTTTTTATTATAATTAAATGTACAGTGTCTGGGCATGAAGCCATCAGCCCTCAAGAAAATGCAACCAACACTGAGTGCTGCGGTATGATAAAAGTTATGCAAGTCAATCACATTTGTCGTCTCTCTGCACTGGCTTTCTGTAGAGGAGTGATCGAGGCTTAAAGTCTTCTGGATTGCTCCAGTGCTTGGGCTAATACCTATGGAAATGGCTTAGCAGGGGAGTAGGTTTGACAGTTGTATTCCTAGAGGGTCCTAGGAACTTTTCATTCGAGAACCAAAGACCAGCCAAGCTGAGGCTCTAAAATGACCTTCACAGATGGGCCATCACAAAAAGCTTGTCCTTTTTTCCTCTCTGCATTAGAGGTGTTTCTTTCCCCTTGCTTCCCCTCCCAGGCACAGTAGCACAGAGGAAACCAAAGCCCTGTGAAAGCAATTTACTGTGCCTAAGTTCTCCTCTTGAGAAGAAAAGAGAGAATGAACCAGATGTGACATGTTTGTCATCTTGCTTAATACAGGACTTGAAGGCCCCCAGGTACTCTGATGATGAGGGCAGTGACAGAAACAGCTCAGAGAAGTTTTTGGTGCGTTTTTGAGCGGTGCTGCCTTAGAAACAAAAGATTTATGGCCAGGCAAAACAGCCTTCTGAGGTGTTAGTTTAGATGCCGACATCGGTCTCACTGAGGTAATTTACACCATGTTTGCTTCTGTACTTTTTGTAATAAGCAAACCACCCCTAAAGAAAGGAAGCAGCTCAGTGAAGGCATGAGGGACTGCTTGCTGCCCAGCATCTCAGGATTTGTGTGCTTTGGCAGAGGATGCTGCCTGGCCTGGGGGTGAGGAACACTTGGGAATTTTGAGCCTCAGCACTATGAAACTGTAAACACTGAAGCAAGTTACCTCTGTACATCCCAGAAGTTTTATATCTCAGAGGTTCAAAAAATGTGGGTTAAGCACCCATGCCCAGAATATGCAGTGAATACAGTTCTGGAAAGAGGCAGCATTTTTAAACTGCCAGCCTTGAAACTGAAATTCAGCTTTGCCATTGTCTGGAGGCGCTACAGGCTACAAAAAACTAAATTTTGCATAAGCATTAGGGGAGAAAAATTGTATTTGAACAGTAGGATTCACTGGAAGACTTTGCTTTTCTATGACAGCCCTGTGTCCTGGGGTGTAGAGTGTTACGGGGCCAGTCAACCTTGTAGGACATCTTTTCACCTAACTCGTGGAATTATTCACTACATTCTCATGTGCCCTTGAAATGTCAGCCCTCAGCTAGAGCACCCGAGTCACAGCACACTGGTGATGGTGGCTGCTCTTCAGCTCGGTGCCATGCCAGGGGTTCCAGCCTAGGTTCCACATCTCTAATGGCAAAAGGCAATTCGCCAGCCAGGGAAGGATTTCCAAAAGCACTGGTCTAGGTCTATGAGAGATTTTTCTTTCATCTTTCTCATGCAAAACCAGCAGGTTTTGAGAAGATAGCGTCTTAGTGGCTTTGGAGCTTGAATCCTGTTTGCAGATCTTGAGAGAGGCAGGGCAGCAGCAGGGTTAGCAGCCACACATACCAAGTGATCAAATAAGTTGTGTGCAAGGAGTGTGTTTTTTTGGGACAACAGTAAGTACTGGCCTTCTATTTCTTCTCAGGCTTCATGTTGGATTCCTGACATTTTAAGCCCAGTCCCTTCATGTGAGGATTATCTGCCTCAGCACAGATGCAGGGGATAGCACAGTTCTAGAGAAAGCCAGACCTGAAATAGCAAGGTTCATTTCAGATCAAGCTTGCAGTGTTTTATTAGTAGTGCTTTTAAGAAGTTGTGTAAGAAAAAGCTTTTGTGTATTATGCCCTAGCATGCAGATGCCTCTAAAAGATATCCCAAATCCCAGTGTGAGAAGGTTTTTACTGCATTTTGTGCTGGAACTGTATTCTTGCAGATGGTTGTGGGGTTTATACCCCTCCCCCCCTTCCCTGCATACCAGCCTGTGGTCTGCCCTCTGCATGTCTCCAAAATGCCCTTCCAGGAGCTGTGTTAGTAGTGCTGCTGTTTGTGCAGCCTGGGAACAGGGTTGTCAAGGGGTTTGGAATAGCACAAAAGATCCAGCCACAGCCTCCCTGTCCTAAAATCTCTAGAGAAGCTGCTGGATATATTTAAACAGTGACCTGTGCTTCTAGCAGTGCTCATGGTCAGCGTCTTACATCACCTTTCTCTGATGTGAGCAGAACAAAAGAAAAGAGACCCAAACAACAGCAAGGACCTATGTGCCTTCTGAATAAATGCTATCGATTCACCTGGACTTAATTTGGCACCCAGATAAATCTCATTCTCCCCTCTCTCCCAGTAGTGAAAATTGGGTGTTCCTGCATTGAACTGACCTGAACCATTTGGGGTAAAAGCAGTAAATACTGATGGAGGAAGAATCTGGCCAACCTTTCTGTGTGTTTGACATGCCAAGAAGGGACAGGGGTGTGGGCTGCTCCTCTGAAAGTGTTTTCATTTTGAAGTTATATATCCCCCTTGCAGAGCAGTCTCTTCAGTCCTAGTGCAAGGGTTGTGCAGTAGCTCAGAGAGCGAGACGTGGGGATGAAGCTCGTTGTTTTCTGAAGGAGGAAAGACCACTCTTCATTGCTTGGGATTTTTTTCCATGTAGTTTTCTTCAGCATGTGCTGTAGGGCAGTGCTGGAGAAAGGACGTTCAATGGGTCTCATCTGACTCCAATGCCATGTCTTATGTTTGTCATGACCAAGGGCTTGAGCCTAGTGCCCTTTCCAGAAGTTCACTCTTGATAAAGTAATGTCTTTGGTAAACTTCTAAACCTCTCCCATCTCCTTTCCCTTAGCCACCTCCCTAGTAGATGGAAGTGTCTGGTTTTATCTTTGTGCTCGCTCTGATGCTGCTCCCTGATTTGTTCCAAGGTGCTCTGACAGCTCTGCTGCTTATCTCTGCTGCAACAGACTGCCCTTGTTCGGATCCCTGCACCAAACCTCCAAGCTTATCACTCAGCCAGAGTTTTTGTTTCAAATTGGTGTGCCACATCCATCAGAGCCCACTGCCTGACCATGAAGAGGGACAGGACCTGCACAGCATCCTTCCTCCTTCTGGGAGATGGGCACTGAGCAGCAAAGAGAGAAGCCCTGTGGGAAGGGAGGGTGGCAAGTGGGGATGCTTTCTCTGTCTGCAGAAGGGGAAAATCTGGTCTTTTCATTCAGGAATCCCCTGCCTCAGGCCGTGGAGTTTGAAGTGATGCCTGGTGGCTTTACACAGAGAGGAGTGTGATAGTAGTGTTCTGTCGCTGTCAGTGTTTTGCTGCCACGGTTTGTTGGGAGATGCTATGAACACTCCCCTGTGGTAAAATGAGAGAAGTCCTTCTGAGATGCATAAATTCCAAATGAATATTCCATATTCCATATAACTAATTTGACTCTGCTATACTAAAAGCGTTTATGTTGATGTGAATGAGAGTAGAGTTTAATTCTTGTTGTGCATCCCTCAGTACAGCTGTTGTTGCCAGGCCTGGTACGTCTCTTCCATACATGGCAAAGCTCAGGCACAGGTCCTGTGTGGCTGCACAGTTTTAAGCAAACATTCATATTTAGGTTTACATGCTTAGCTAAGCCCTGTGTAAGCAAAATTCATGATGCTGGGTAAAAAACAAAGCAAAAGGAAATTTTAAGAAAGAGCTGCTTTTTCTTCTTTTTTTTTCTCCTCCTCACTCTTCTAATTGGTTTCAGCGTTAAATATAAGCTGTCTTAATTACCCACACTGACTGGATTGCCTTTCCAGTCACATGACTTCATTTCACAGCTGTGCAGAAGTTTGCAGCTCTTTCTCCTTGGGAAACCTCTGGGAGCCTTAGGAATGTGTTAAAGCAGGTCACTGGGTACAGCAAAATCAGACACCATTGCTTGTGAGGTACAGTCCTTGTTCCTGGGGTGAGGCTCAGAGCAGAGGGTCAGTCTGCCCCTAGGCATCTGTTGGAGAAATGTCTTCCAGGAGAGGTCTTCAGCTTTGGTCTCTGTGAGCATGGCGCAGATGCCCTGAGCCCATGATGCTGCTGGGCTAAGAGGTGACAGTGACAGGGACAGGGACTTCAGGGCAGTTGCTTTTAGCCCGTTTCTAAGGCTGAAGGGTACAAAGTGATGTCCAAATCACTTGACACGAGTTTTCTTCACATACAGCTATTTAGCGTGCCTAGGAGACAGTTTTCTGATGAGACTGTGCATGACTTTGCACCTGAAGGGTTCTGCTATTAACTTGGTTTGACCTGCTCTTCAAATCCCCTTTTGTATGACAGTATTTCCATAATGCTTCTGAGATTTATGCTGTGATGTTCCCATTTCTGAAAGTGGAGGCTATGCACAAGTCATTAAGCACAGCAAAAAATGCACTAAAAAGTTATTACCCAAGTGCAAGCATGTGATCTATTATGGGAAGTCCTCATGCAAGTGATTTACTCCCCTTTTTAATTAGGAATTCAGAACCTTTTCTGACGCTCCTTCATAGCTGTTCTGCAGGATTGGTTCTTACCCAGCTCCGCCACTGTGGGACAAAAATTCTGCTTTAGATTAAGCAGCTGAGTTTTTCCCCCGAATAAAGGCAAGATCCTGTAGGGATTCCCTTACCCTGAGTGTCACTCAGACAGCCACACTGCTGTGGAGGAGCCTCCTGGACAGCTGTGGAAGACTCTGCTGGGACTGTGGATGGTGATCCCAGGTGGGGCCCTGTTCCCAAAGGTCTCATGTGCAGTCCCTTCTCTCCCGTACTACAGTGTTACACTAGAAGCTGTGTTGAAAAATAATGAGGGCTTGTTTCTTTACACTTACCCCTTTTACTTGGTTTCTTCCAGTATCAAGTAAGTGCAAGCTCTGACTGTGTTTTCCCTGACTTTTAGAACACACATAGCATTGCTTTCACATGGATTCTCTGGTGTCTAGTTAGGGTTGAGCTCGTGAACCTTCTCTTTTGCAGATGAATGTCTTGCTTTTCTTGCCAGCTGTCTAATTTCTTGAGTGTTCCTATGCACTTGGGAATTATGTATTCCTGTGCTAGCACATACATTCAGATTTAAGTATTCCAGAAGGTGTGATGATGCCCAAGGCGATTTTCATTGACACCCGTCTGCTTCATCACTCCTATGCTTGCAACCTTAAGATGGGGATAGGAAAAACCAAAAGGACATTGAAATGAAGTTGAGATTCAGTGGTCTGAAATAGTGCTTAATTAAGAGGAGGACTGCAAAATGCAAGTTCTGGGATATGTTCAGTCGTGCTGTTTATTGCTCATAGTGGGTGTTATAAAAAAAAATTAAGCCATTCCTTAGTTTAAGTTCTGCACATTTGCCAAGGGAAAGGCGGGGGATGAAACATGTGAAAGGGCCCAGTTGTTGGTTTGTTTATTAAGTGCTGTGTACAAGTAGTGCACATTATTATTTAATGAGGGATGCTGCTATTGCTGCAAAGCAGTGTAGGGAGTTAGAGAATATACTTTAAAGAATTGGTACTGTGCCTGCTCCTGTCTGGACAAAGCTCTGGAATGGTGAAATGAGAAGACCAACCCTGACAGTGATTTTTCAACATTTTAGGTGTCCTTTCTGTGAAATGAAGGTAGAGTGACTGGCTTTGTGAATGTGCTGCATCTCCCAACAAATCACAGAACTAAGTGTAAAAGCACTTAAAGGGAGCAACGTACTGTTGTCACTATGTGGAGGACAAGGCATGCTCATGGAGAGAGGAGCTTGCAGATGGCTGGGTGGGTGTCACCTGCTGGAATTGTCCACTCATCCCCACTGACCCAGGAGATGCTAGTGTGACTTTGTTTCTAGCTGTCAGAAGTTAGGCAAGGCAAACCCAGGTGTCTGGCTGGATTTGGGCTTGCTGTCCTGGATCCTGGCTTAGAAATATATAGGACAGCAAAAATGTGAGTGGTGGTACAAGAGATGGTCTCACACTTGTTCCTCCTTTTAGCTGATTTTGGAAGGGTACCTCGTGTTGTTTTCTGCTGTTTACATTTAGAAAATATTTCACTGCTCTCTACTAAGGTTTATAAAGGAGGGTCTAGACTATGTTGGCACAAACCAGTAACCTTTTTTTTCAGGCAGAGGTTTATAAAGGAGGGTCTAGACTATGTTGGCACAAACCAGTAACCTTTTTTTTCAGGCAGAGGATTTCTGTTTTCTTTTCCATGGTCTGTGCTTGTGAGATACTAAGTTTCTGTAAATCTGGCGGAGTATGGCCTTATTAAGTCCAAAATCATGAGCAGGCCTTAACCAATGGCAGTCCTCTGCAGTTGTGTTTTCTTCCAGGTTGACAAGATTTGATAGAAGTGATTAATCATATTTGAATTTAATCATTCTGTGAAGTGAGCAGCTCTGTGGCTGCTTCAATGAAGTATCTTTGGGCAAAGGAAACTTTGATTGGCATGTGTGTGGCATTGAAGTCACCGTATTCAAGAAGTGGTCACAGCCACAGACAGTAAATGCACACAGGCATTTAATGAATGAAACTGTAAACTCATGATGTATCCAAAGCAGATACACTGATGGAGCACATACAGTAGGCAGCCCTTTTAAAAGCAATTTTTCTTTTAGTTCAGACCTCCCAGTAAAACAGGGCTGGGCTTTCATTTCTGTTTCCTTCTGCTGAGTTTTTCTCTTCTAATTGTGATAGTATTAAGCAAGAGTTCAGGGCATTTGGAAAGCAGTTATCATTTAAATCATGGAAAGTAATCATGCAGGTTTTTTCCCCCCCCGTTGATGCCCAGAAAATTGTGGTGAATAGCACTGCCACAATTTTGCACCCAAACCAGCTGAGGGATTTCTGCAGCAGAGTCCAGCCCAGGGTGCAGCAGTCTGGGAGGGGTGTGTGGTCCTGGGCGGGGTGCAGGCATGGCAGAGGGATATCTCTGGGGCAGGAATGCCATCTCGTGGCCATAAATAGCTATTATGGGATTAAATCCACCTCCCATTCCTTTTTCCTTCCTCTTGACACTTCCCCAGTGTATCAGTCATTCTCAGGAAACACAAATCAAGCTGTATTTTCTGCATAGCAAAGATCATTCCTTTTTGGGTTCCTAATGCTGTGCGCTCGGCTTCAGCAGCTCCTCTTGGCTGTGGTGCCCTGTGCTGGCACTGGAACAGGGTCTGTGTGTGAGCCACAAGCAGATCAAGAGCAGACCTTTGCAGGCTTTGCTTTGCTACAGTCTCTGTCAGCTTCACCCTATTCCTTTTGCACCTTGCACACTCAGGCACAGATGTGATGCTCTCTGAGACATATTTCTCTCTCAGCCGGCAGCGTAGTGCTGCCGTAGCCAGTTTGAGGATGTGGGAGTTGCAGCTCCTGGAGGGAGAGATGATCTGGTACTGCTGTCTGCATGATGTTAAGCAAGATGGTGTCTGCATGTGTGACATATACATGGTGTCTCAGAGCTGTGGAAACAGAAAATTAATAGACCATGAAATGCTTGAGGTTCGAACACCTCCTTAGCTGCTGTAGAAGGAGCCCAGTCCTTAGCGATGCACTGTCTCTGCTCACCTTTCAAATAACACCATAGTGCTTTCTTCAGTGGTGTTTTTGGGAAAATAAATGCCCTTTTTGAAAGCAAAATATTTACCAGTGGTGCTTTATTTTAGCAGAGGGAGTGTTATATGCTTGGCAGGAATTAGGGTGCCATGGGAAATGATGGATTCACTCAGAGCACCCTTGGGTTATCCCATCAGAGCAGACATCAGTGCTCCATGCAGAGACACGGCCTTGCTCGGTGTTCTGTGGCTCCAGGGAAGGCAGGTACAGCCACCTCTGCCAGCCAGTGCCTGCAGGAGTGCTGACTTGTCAGCACCTGCACGGGAGCTGCATCAGTGAAAGCGGGTTTTAAGTCATTGCAGAGTCTGGGCAGGAAAGTCTAGGAGGAATCAAATCTGTTTGTGCTGTCACTCCCACTTCAGCTCAGCTTATTCCAAGGGGATGGGACTGAAAGGCTGTTCTGGCAGCAGAAAAGGAGGGGTGGAAACAAATGTAAACAAAAATAGACTGCGTTGTCAATCTGTGTCTGATGTCTTTGGTTATCCTGTTTTGAAGGTGAGCAAACACATCAAAGTTTTACCGTGGGAGGAATCCCAGAGGAGGCTCAGCAGCCCTTGGGAATCAAGATATATTATGCATGCAAACCATTCTCAATGCATTTCTACAGGCAGAATGGAAAGGTGCCTTTCTTAGCACCTTAGTGCTAAGAAAGAGAGCAGTGTATATGCATCTGTGTTCTTTGAGATTTTAATTTCAAATCTTTTTTGTGAACCTGCAGCAGTCACCTCCAGCACCCCTTTCTAACAGTGGAAAGACAGGGGCCCTTTGTGTCAGGCATAGTTTCATCTGCTTGCTGCCTCTAAATTGGGATGAGGCAAATTAAGGCGTAACTCTACTGACCTAATTAGATCTCTCCTTATTGCAATAGCAGGACCCCAAAGCATGGTATGTACACGGTAGTATAGTCCCCCAAATTTGTGGGTTTTCAACTGAGGTTTGTAGTCCTACTGCAGTAAGTCACAAACCAGTTTGTAGATGTCCCCAGCACAGCATCTCCAAACTGGCAGTTGTTTATGGCATTTTCCTGCTGAAATGGAGTTGTGTGTGCATCCCACAGATCTCCAGCTGTGTGACCAAGCCTGTGGTTTTTCTTGGAGTGCTTAAAAAAAGCCTGAATTCTTCTGTACCTTTGGGTTTTTTCAAATCCCGAAGACACAAACAAAAACCTGTTATCTATTGCCACTACCCACAAGAGCTGCAAAGAGTACATATTTTCCCAAAGGCTCTGGAATGCCCTACTTCTATTTATTATGGCTTTGTGACCCAGTTGGTGCAGGTGTGAGCACCTGCCTCTGCCATGTGTCATGGACACATCTGTGCTGCCACATCCCTGCCAGTTCAGTGCCTCACCAGCACGGCTCCCTACAAGGAGCTGTCAGCTCTTCCAGCCTCTGCTTGTGAAGGGCTAGCCATTGTCTAGTTTATGGTGTTCTAGAAGTTCCCAACCACTTTTTTTCATTTTAAAAAATGGGTATTTTCATCCCGGTGGGATTAATGCCATCCCTGACTCAGGTTTTGCTGTTGAGCTGAGTAAGTCTGTGTGTGCTCAATTATAATGAACTACCACCTCTGTGTATGGGCAAGAAAAGTTCAGAAAGATCATTGGTAATTGTGGCCATCAACCTCCTGTTCATGTTTTTGAATGGCTGGTATAGATAAAGCATTAGAGAATATAGTAAAAAGCTGTCCTGTGTGCTTTTTCGTATACAGTTAACTGTTAAACATACTTTAAACCTGGTCATTTTCCTCCTTGCTTGTGTCTCTAGAAATATGTAGAAAAGAAACCCAGCTTAGCATTAAATTAGAGGAAAAGGTGCACTACTCCATCAGCTGCATGAAGGTAGGTTAGCTGAGTGCCTGGTGTGCTTCTGCTCTAACTCTGTTTTTCCCAGTGCTCAAGCATGGGCGTACATGATTTATGGCCCAAGATTTAAAGGTCTCTTCTGGGAGGGGAGGAATATGCTAAAGAAATAAAACCATCATTTGTTAGACAGGATTTCTGGAAGAACTAAATTGAGACTGTAGCATTTCAGTCTCCAGTGAGGAAGTGTGATCTGAAATCTCTATCCTCAGAGCAGGATCCAGATCCAACAGGGACCATGACTGGGCACCATGGTAAGATGAGAAACCAAGACTGGATTAAAAGCATCGCACCACACAAGGTGAAGCAGTCACCAAGCCCAGGCAGTGTCTGTCAGGCTGCTGTCTGTGCTGCCCTCTTGATGAGCTTCCCTTCACCAGCCAGCTCACTTTGGAGACCAAGCTACAGGTACACCAGGAGGGACACAGACATGCCAGAAGAGAAGAGATGAGGGTTGTGAATGAAGAGAAGTGCATGAAGCACAACCCTCTCCACCAGCACTGCACAAAGGAGGGAGGCAGCCAGACAGGCCAGTCATTGCATCCTCACCAGATCCCACTCTGACAGTAGAGGACATCAAGGGAGGCTAAGTTGGCCTTGCAACTGTTGTCCCAAACATGGTCACATATATTAAAGGCCTTTCAGCTGGACCTCTGTGCCCTTGTACACAGCCAGCTGGCTGTGCAGGAGGGTGGGTGATGCTGCTGCTGGTTTTGGTGACCCTGCAGGGATGGAAGCAGCTGCCTTCCATGTCCTACCTTCCCAAGGACATGTTCCTGGCTTGGGAGGGACAGGCACTGCTGCCAAGTTGGTTAATTTGGGAAAGCTGTACTGAGCAGGTGGCTCAGCAAACTCCTGCAAATCTGGACAACATGTTGGACTATTATTCTGCAGGACCTTTTACTTAAGTGGTGAATTTATGGGAACTTATGGGAACAAGGCAGAAGGGCAGCATCACCAGCAGAGAAGATCTGTCCGAGGATACTGCCATGTCCATTGAGCATCATGCACACCTGGAGTGAGCTCACTGAGGGGACAGCATAGCTCTCCTTTAGTACACATTTTTACTTTCATTTTCTGATTTTTAATGTTTATTCTGTGCAAGCTGGAGAGGGATAAAGGGTGTCCTCTGGTAATTTTGAAGCCCATGAGAACCAGTTGTAGATGACATTTAAGCGTCACCCCCGTGGAAAGCACATGGCTCTGCAGCTGCTCCCCTGTTAGCCTGGTTAGCAGGGCTAATTCGTGGCCCAGCAATATAACCCAGTTGCACTTGTTCATTATTTATAGAAATCACAGGCATCGGTGTTCTGGCTACATCAAGTTACAAGAGTATTGATGGAAGAAGGGTGACTGTTTCAAATTAGGCAGAGGCTGAGCAAACGTGCTGGAGAGCATAGTATAGGAATGAAAGAATTTAATGAATTTTCCTGGGTATTAAATGTGTATGTCCACTTTTAGGAAGGTCATGGGTGCTAAAATTTCCTTTAGAGGAACTTACTTACTAGAGTTGAACAGAAATCACTAAATCAGTGTCTCTCAAGGACAGCTGAGAAAATTGTGTATTAGGTAATGTAAGTGGGATATTGTGAAGAAAAGCAGCTGAAGTCGGAGACCCTCCTGCCTGGTTTCATGTGATACATGAGTGCAGTCAGGACAGGGATCCTTACAGAATTTTGCTCAAGCCCTATTTGTATCCCAAATAGTGTTTTAATCAAATATTTTAACATAGCAGTGCCACAGTGTTTTAATGTTTTTGTCTTTTTAGCTGTGTGGTAATTTAACTTTATAATTGCTGTATCTGCATTTTAGAAATCCTCAGCCCTACAGCCAAAGATCAGTAAAGCACTGCACTTCCATAGGATGAAGACAGTTGTTTCTGCAGTGACCTTATGGCAGGAAAGGGTAAGAGCTTGATGCAGCATTGACAGGAGGAGACTGGTCTTACAGGTTTTGGCCCTAAGTTGGGAAGGGCTGAAAAGCATCAGCCTGAAGGTTTATCAGATCAGCAGTGTGAGACAGCTGAGAGCAGCTAGCTCTGAGCAGCCTGGCACCTGCATTGGCAGTGGCATCACTGCCCCTCATGTGCCAGTAAGGGCAGTGTCTGTGACAGCTCCCAAATGCTCCTGAAATCAGACAGGTGAGCCCATCCTTCAAGTGCTCCATGAGGCTGTGGCAGTAATGGGAGACAAGAGCTGACCTTTGTTCCTTGTGGGCCGCTCACACCCTCTTGATATGTGTCATTTTATGTTCCATTCAGGATAAAATGCCTGCACTTTAGGCTGTTTGGTCAGTAACTGTGATGGCACCTCTAGGTGAATCTGTAGACAAAAAGTCTACAGTGATGATCTCCTTACTTTGCTTGTAAAAGGTAAAACAAGGGCCAGCATCTGTCAAGTTAGCACCTGGGGCATATCTCAGCCTTGGCACTTTGCAGCCAGAAGAGTTTAGCTGCTTATCCTAAGTTTGATGCTTAAGTAGAAACCCTGGAGACAAAAGTAGATCCTGGTGATAACACTGGAACAGCACAGATTCCATAAATAGGACAATGATTCTAGTAAATTCTCTATGCACAGCAGCATTTCTTTATCCCAGACTTTGGGATGCACTGGGCAATAAGAAATGCTGAGTTGAGGGGTTCAGGCAGGATTCAGATAGTTAATATGGTCCTGATTGAGGAGGTCCTGTCAGGATTGTTCTGCTTGTGTACCTTTTTTGTGGTGTTTGTACATACATATGTATCCATCTCTATGTGTGTATCCTTTTGGCTAGAATGACATTTGTTTGTCTTTATTTGCAGATGTTTTATTGCTTTGAAGTGTCAGCATGAGTTCTGTGATAGGGGGACAAGATAGCATGGCTACTTCATGGCGTTTGGCCATAATGGGTCCCAATGCACTTTCACAACAAATGAACTCCTGCAGTGATAACCTGCTTAGTGATTAAATATGGAAATGAAAACATTACACTGTTAGTCCCTCAGAAGATCCTAATACCTAGCTACTGTCCAGAGCTAATTTTCTGAATAATAATTTAGTACACAGCCCAGATAAACTGCGTACTCAGGTTGAATACAAATGATATTTCAGTGGCATGAATTATGGCCTTATGCTGAGCATCACTATGGTAACTAATGACATCACCACAGGCTCCAACCTGCACAAAACTCAACTTCTGATGGTCTCCATTTGTTGGCGCAGATCTTTTCAGGGCTTTTGGGGGTATGAATATGTGAGCACCAGTGTTGTCAAGGGTTTGCTATGTATGTTTGCTGTCATTTGAAACATTTTTTCTCTTTGTGGTTAATGTTGTTCCCATGATGGAAACCTAATGAAAATTACTGTTTGTATTTGGTTAGTAACATTTGTTGATAACATATGGTCTGGGAATGCTTCAGCAAATAAGAGCTTTTTAATAGTAAACAGAGATACGAGTTCTATAAAGCAGATGCTGTCAAAATACACAGTGTAAGGTTGGATATTTTCTTACTTTTGCCTCTTACCCAAAGCAAGATAATCTTCCTACTTTCCTTCCTGGTGACAACGCAGCTTTTTGAGAGAAAATGTAACCTGTGACCTGAAACGATGATTAGAAAATTGTTTCTTGCTTCTTACCCTTAAAATATTTATTAGGTAGCTGATGGCTGACACATGAAAAATATATGAAATAAAGGACCTGACTGGACCTATAGTGCTGTAGATAATTTAAACCAAACCTCTGGTCTCTGGTACTGGTGGCAGTTTGATGCATCATCATAAAAACCAAAACATGTGAAACAGTGACACCGGGAGAGGAAGCTTCAGAGCAAAGCTGATGAAGAACCCATTTGTTAATCAGCTCTGTGCTGAGCATGTTCATCTGCTGAGCTCAATTAGACAAGGTTTGCTCAGTGGGGAGCAAAGCATAAACTGGTACTCCTAGAGCACAAGGAGAAGTGAATTATTTTTTCTGATCCCTTTCCAAATGCTAAACCTGCTGCTTGGTGTTTATCTTTGAGGAACATCTAGTCACTGGACCATGTCTTCTGAGCCTTTTCAAGGGAACTGCCTTTCTTCAGCAGAGGATCTAGTTTGAGGACAGCCTAAAGTGAGAAAGTGTCATTAACAGAGTGAGGGTGAATGGAAGTGGTTAGTGAGTTACGATGTGATCTCTAATCTGACTTGTGGCATTCTGGGTTGCAGTATGTGTTCCACCACATCACTCACAGGTGTTGCTCATGGCACACTCTTGGCAGGGTCCCACATGGAATGAGCTCGTGTTCTCTGCGCACTTGGGCAACTTGTGGTTGCAGAAACTTGTAGATGTCTTCTAGAGACATGCATGTGTAGAGGCTGTGGATAATTCAGTCTCCATAGCACTCCTTTCCAAGCCATGGAATGACTCACAAATAGTAGACAGCGGATCATGGTGTAGTTGCAGAGGTGGCATCTTCCTGGCCACTGCAGTCCCACCCACAAGGACCTGGTGTCCTGCTCTGTAGTCTTAGCAAACTAGGATTACTCCAGACATAATGACTTGAACTTAAACTTGGGTTGGGCTGAGACTTGGAAGGTGACCCATGTTAAATTGCAGTTTCTTCAGAACAAGCAAACCTCACTCTCAGCCTGGAAAGGAGAGGTTAATTGGCCAAGAGAGGAGCAGAGGCATGAGTGATTACAGACATCCTGGGTGCAGATGTCTTCAATCCTATACTTCTCTTGTGACTACATAGGCTGGCACTGCAGGAGACATATTGTTCTTTCTAAATAAAAAAGTTCTCTTAAATTTGGTTTCATGCTGCTCCCAAATGCTCTCTTTCTCTCCCCCCAAGGACCATCATGGATTTTCCAAACATTTGTTCCACATTTCCCAAAGAAGATAATTAATGTCCTTGTCACTCACACAACCCAACCACTTTGGCTTTTGTCAGATACATTTTGGGTTAACTATTTCATGCCCAAGCAGTGTTGCTGCTGACCTGCCAGCTGAGCTGAACACGCCTCTGTCCTTCTTTTCACAGCTGGGGTACCCAAGGAGACTTCACGACAACCCACGCGCTTCCTGCAGTGAAGGTGAAGCTGTTCACAGAGAGCACAGGAGTGCTGGCTCTGGAGGACAAAGAACTTGGGAGGGTAAGGAGATTTTGAGTTTAATAATGTTTCCTTCTGGCCCTGCTTTTCTGGAGAAATCTCTCCTGCACAGAAATATCTTTGGAGCACAACATGCTCTGCTTTTTTGCCAAACTTCAGGAGGGGGAAAGAAAGCAAGCTCTGCACTGCTGGAGAGGAGTGCATCTCGCATGCTGTCTTTGTTGTGAGTTTTTAATGGCAGCATTTCAGCTGGCTGTGCCTGCTCTGAGCAAAGGCAGAGGATCTTGTGTGCAATATTGGCAGTCCAGAAAGCCTTAGAAGTTGCTTGCGGAAATGGACATTCCTGAGGCAGAAAAGAGGATTATGCTGAAGCAAAAGGAGGGGATTTAAGTTTGGCAAGGGAATGTTAAGCTTCTCTCATATCTGCTGAGCAGCCAGTACACAGTTTGAGCTTTTGAAAGCACTGGCTGCAGTACTCCCTGCAAAAGGCTTGGAGGCCTGGCTTCCCTGGGGATGAACGGTTTCTGAACTGGCGGCTTCAGTGGGGCTGTACTGGGGAGTGAAACATGAGGGTTCATTGCTCCCATCAATGGTGACAGTAGCAAAGAGCTCAGATTCCCGGGGTATTGGCCACAGAGCAAATCTTCCTACCCCATCTCTGCCCCTTGCCTGTGGTCCCTAAACCAGTGCTCTGGGACTGGTGGCCCTTGATCATTGCAGCCTACAGCTCCAGAATATCTGTGGATGGCACTTTCCTGTGGCCTTGGGACACTTCACTTGTCTCCGTGGATTTTGTGCAGCTGTTTAATTTGTGTTGGCCTCAGGCATAAGTGGCAGCAAACTCCTTGCTGTGCCTTCCTCAGCTCCTCAGGCTGAGATCAGTATGATGAAGACTTCATGAAAATCAGTTCAGGGTAAGAGGACTTGGCCCCTCCTGTCATGGTTCAGCATGACCCAAGTGATCTCCAAGGGCAGCTCGGCTCTGTCTACCCGGCCCTGCAGCACTCCCTGCTCTCCTTCCTGTCTATATGGCTATGGCTAAGAAATGCATGGTCAGGAAAGCCACTGATCCTGTTGCATGCCCAAGTATGGTATTTCCTACTATGGACTAACCTATTGGGATGTTTCTTGCTAACTCCGTGGCTGTTTGTGTCTTGACAAGGAAGAGTCTGTGTCCATTCAACATTTTTCCTAATTAACGTGGTTTTGCGTTAATCCTGTTCATAAAAATGCCAAACATGCTTCTGGGTCCTAGCGAGATGTTGATTTAATTTATAACTTTATGGTGGAGAGTGCTGCCTGCAATTTTGTCTCATGTAATTCATGTTCATTTTAATTATTTGTGTTTTCATGTTCATGAAGCATCCTTTGTTCTTGCACTTGAGAGAGAGAAAAGCAAAGCCACCCCTTCTTTTCTCCTCTCAATCTTCTCTTCAAAGAGAGTCACAGCCCCTTCAGAGTTTCCTCATCTGCACCTTGATCCTTCCTTTCTCCCTGTCCTCCTTCCTTGACGAAGAGGATGACCCCTCTAGGCTGCAGTACTACACCTGAAGACCTACAATTGTTTTGCTGCACAGCATCATAATATTTTCAGGATTATTTTCAAAACCTGCTACTTCGAACAGCCTGGCACTCTGCCTTTATCCGCTGTGGCGTGCTGAGCAGAGCTTTTCACCCAGCCGGCCGCACTGCCGTTCAGGGATTTTCCCCTGAATGGTTACACTCAGTGCAGCCCCTCTTGCTTTGTAAGTCTTGTTTCCACTGGCAGCCATGAGCAGTGCTGACTTTGCTGGTCTTGGGAAGCAATTCACTGTGCATGTTGTTCTGAGAAAGATGTCAGCACCCAAAGCAACCCCTCTTGCCCTGAAAGGTTGATGAGCCAGCCTTACCAATGTGCTTTAATTCCCGGTCCAGTGGGAAACCATCCCTCAGCCCTGAGTTTCTGCAGGCTGAAAGACATGGGCCAGCAGTGGCAAGTGGGGGGAGCTGGCAAGGATTGCCCCTGGCCCATGACCACCAGCACTTTCAGTCGGCCAAACTTCAAAGGGATGCTTGATGTGCCCAGAGCAGCCGAAAGATGACGCGTGTCTGCTCAGGCTGCATCAAGATTTCTTCTTTAATGTAATAATGAAACCAAGAGTGTGTTATGGCACTGGTTTAGCTGTTGGAGTGAGCAGGAACCCGCCTGCATGGAGAGAGGAGGGAAGCAGGTTTTATACACAAAACACCCCTGCTCAGCTGCCCTTTGAGCAATGGTTTTGTGCTCTGCTGGGCGGGTACAAAGCCCACTTTCTATTGCGAGTGTTAAGTTGGCAACCAGCCACAACTCCTCAGCTCACCACTTTTATCCAAGGGAGAACTGGAAAATGCTCCCAAGCCCTACACTGCTGAATGGGCAGCTGAAGGCATGGGAATACATCCTGACCCTATTGAAGCCAGTGGCAGGGCTCCCCTGGATTTCAGCCATTCCAATAGTTCATCTACTGAGGGCAAGGAGGGAAAGAGCTGTGAATTGCAACACCACTAAGAAAAGGTTGTGTCTTTTGATGAAAAAAGAGTTAGAAACCAAAGTAGAGATTATCCTATACACACTGAGTGGCTACTGCATCACTAAGAGATGCAGCTTAGCACGGGTGTATGTTCTTGCATGACCTGTCTGTCACTGGGGTTCCTTGGGTGCTGCTCAGAGCTTGAGTCCATCATGCTTCTAGTGCCCCCTGCCTCATGTGGAGAACGCATTTCTCATCTTCAGGATTTTCTTAAATGTGTTTTTTTCCAAGAGTGATGCAGTACAGACTGGTGTTGCTCAGTTATGCTTGTGACTAATAACAGCTACAAATTCCTGACAGAGAAAGCAATTCAATAAAAGAAGTGATAAATAACTTTAATGGATAAGGGTAAAGTTGAGAATCTACTGATGTTTACTTCAGGCTTTAGAGGAGTCAATAAAATAAGTTTTAGAGTCATTCATCACAGGGTAATAGCATCAATGATATTTTGGTGGAAAACAGCCCCTAAATTGTTGACTCAGCAGCAAAATTGAGGAGCAGAGGAATACAAGGTTATAGTCTGGTCTGGAGTTTGGCAGGAGCATAGACTAAGCATGAGCAAGAAATGAGTGATGGCAGCACATCAGTTAATGAGGCTGAATGATGCCATATGTAAGAATTGTGAAACAATTTGCTTGCATAAAGGTTAATAGATTTAAAGAAGGTTCATCTCACTAGAGCACAGTGGAAACTTGAATGAATTTGTACCAGGCAAAGCCACCTCTGAGACTGAAAGCATTGGAAGGGGAACAGGTGTTGGAGGAAGGGGGTTAGGCCACTTCAGAGGAAACATATGGAAATACAAGAAGATAGTGGATGTGGTGTACTTCTAGGAGAATACTCTGTATCTTACTCTCCGGGGAGCCACTTTGCTTTGTAGTGGTAATGGATGAATGGGAAAAGCACAGCTAGGATCAGGAAAGACTATTTACCTCTTGGAGCTTTCAGTTTCTTTGAGCCAAGTGCTTGCTTTGGTGTTCATTTGCAGTCACTGGTGTTGCACGGATGTGCTCTAGCTGGAGACCCTCCCAGCATTTCCTGCTGCATGAAATGGAAGCAGAGTCCTGCAGCCACTCATGTCATGATGTGGGATGCAGATTTTATCTGCTGTCGCAGCTCTGTCAGACAAACCATCCTGAAATCATAGGAACTGATTATGCAGTTCTGTCTGCAGAGCCCCATGAGCTGACTGAGGAGCCAAAGAATATATGACCTAATCTCAAAATAATATAAGCTGTGCTTTAAAAAAAGCAATAAAAAGCCATCCTCATTGACATGAATAGACATATCCAGACTGACTTCTAGGACAAAACTAGGTCATCTGATGTATTTCTGTTCCACATTAAACCCCATTTTGTGAATAAGTTTTCCCTTTAACGTTGTTGGTTTTAATTCTTACAGGTTGTTCTCCACCCTACTCCTAATAGCCCAAAGCAGTCAGAGTGGCACAAAATGACTGTTTCCAAAAACTGCCCAGATCAAGACCTGAAGATCAAGCTTGCTGTGCGAATGGATAAGCCTCAAAACATGAAGCACTCTGGGTAAACACTTGTCTCAATCTGAAGTAATTTTGTTTTGAATGTGCATTAGGAAATTTCGCTTTTTTAAGATTCTCAAAGAGAAGGTCTTTTTCTGAAGTTCACAGGAGGTGAAGCAGAAAGATAAATATAAACATGGCATTAGTTCAGTCATTTATAGTGCACTTTCCATTTTCTTAGCATAGACTTTTTTAATGCTTATGAGCCAAACAGTTTAAATTTTAAACAGTTTTCCTCAGGAAATTCCTAGTTATGTTTTTTCCTGTGAGAAATAATAAGTGAACCACCTGAGTCTCTTACAGAGAATAATAATTTTTTAAGTTATTCTGTGTCTCCCTGTATTGATTTCTCAAAACCAAAATCACAGTGCACTTTCCATTTGAAATAAACCCCAGTGTGGCTGGCATTGTTTATACTGAGATACACAACACAATTAAATAACAGTTGCCTGGAGTAGGACTAATAATTTGGATGGTAAAAGGGACACCTCTCCCCTCCAGGAGGGAGTGTCAGAAGATCTGGGGCCAGAGGGATCCCTGACCACTTCTACCTTCATATAGTTACAAATTAGATCATCCTTGAGAAGATCTAGCTAAGGCCATTGGCAAGGCTCTGATTGCTCTTCAGAGCTGAGGATGTGACAAAAAATTGAAACTGTTCAGGAAAATCACTGTTGGAAATTACTCTTTCTCCAGTCTGTTTTTGGTGCTATAAAAGTGACTTTGTTTCACTGTTATTTTCATAGCATTTTGTTAAATTCCATGCATTATTAGGTGGTTTAGATCACTCATCTTTTCTAATTCCTCCTCTTCCTGTTTCTCCTGCTGATAAGATCAGAGCCAGTAGTCTCGTGTGAAGTTTAATTTTTTCACCACGATCACAGGCACCAAAGCCAGAGAGGACAGATCCCCTGTCCTGTTTATTTCCTTGACCTCAGCTGATAGCAGGGCTGTTCTCAAGCTTTCTTCAACTAACATTTGATTTACATGATACTGCTTAAAACTCTGAGGTTTATACCTCTTGCTACCAGAACTGAGATTATCTTTCTGTTGATATTAGCAGCAATAGCCAAAAGGACACTTATTACCCTCTTCTTGGACTAGCCAAGGACTCAAAGCCCACATCAGCATGACTTGGAGTTTTGTGGCTTTAACATTCACCAAGAGTATGCTGGATCTCTTCTGGCATAAGAAACCCCTTGCATAACCAAAAATTAAGTACTTTTTCTATTAATGAGCCAGAACTAAAGTAATTATAGTGATACATAAAACATATTAATGCTGAATAATATCCTTATGTTTATTATTAGCCTGGTGCTGCCACTAGTTTTGCTGGTGTTTGTATTACAGTGTCACAGTGGCCAATTCATCACAAAGATTAAATGCTTACTTTGACATTAATTTTAAAAGTTAATTCTTCCTTTGTAGACAACAGTGAATTCACTCCTCCTCAGAAATTACTCCGTTTCCTTGAATTATCTGTAGCCAAGCAATTTCTTGGATTTCATCTTAGAGCTGCTCAGTGAAGTGTCCTGGTTTAGTCAGTCCAGTGGATATTGAGATCCTGCGTACTGGGTTTGATGTAGGAAGTGTCCCTCTGTTTGACAGCTCCCCTCAGCCAAATGGTTTTATGAAGGCTAAAGCAGATGTGGGGTTTCTCTCCCTTAATTCTTCTGCTGCAAATGCGTTCTTCGCCCATCCAAATGTTGTAGCTATTCACTGGCACTGAAGGGCTTTAAATTCTGAGCAAGTTGTGAAGGACAAAGGGAAAGAGAGAATTAATACTGTGTAACATTAAGACTCTGTAAGATTTTTATGTCACTTTCTTTGCAGGTAATTTGTTTGGGCTAGAAATAAACCCGCTCCTGAATGCTGCTGAGCTTGAGAGTCTTGTAATTAGTCCTGCTTGTGCATTAACTTCAGTTTCTAAGTGTAAACAAAATACACTGAAAAGCAAGAGAGCAACAGATGAACACTTGTGCGCGAAATTCACCTGTTCTTTTCTCCTAGGTATTTATGGGCCATTGGTAAAAACGTCTGGAAGAGATGGAAGAAAAGATTCTTTGTCCTGGTCCAGGTAACAGATGTAACTAGAAGTGATCCTAAATCACAGCATGAAATACTTGAGTCTGTCCTCTGGCCATTTTCAGTGCCGTGTGATTGACGCTGAGCTGTGGTTCTGTGCAGGGTGTCTATTAATCATGGATTCTTTTCTAAATGAATGGGTGTTCTCAAGGATATCCCAGTTGCAGATTTCTAGCCATGAGTTTCCAGATGCACCTGAATGCTTGATAAAATGAAGAATTAATTTTAATGAGGAATTAATGAGGCGAGAAGGAAGCTCAGTCTGTGTTGGTTGGAGGTTCTTGGGCTCCCTTTTGAGCCTCCAAGTTAAATTTGGAGCCCATATGAATCTACAGAAGTTTCATCACTGACTACGTCAGAGTCAGCATCAAATCATTCTTGACGTTTATCTTACCTTCACATTTGTTACTGCTTCTCATTGTCTACAGCTCTCACTGATCATTTTGCAATGTCTTCCTTTTTCCCTTTTTTTCTTTTTTTCACTTCTTGCTCCCCCAGTTTCAGTAGACCTGTATATTTGACCACTGCTAAGAATTTCAAGGAAATAGGCAGATGTCCTCTGTAACCTAAAAGGATCTGGTCAGTACTTGGTGTGTTAGATCTTCCCTCACCTTCCAAGAGCATGTGAAACCACTGCATTGGCCACAGAAGTGTGTGGCTCCAGTGTGAGTGATCCATCTTCACACTAACCTGAAGAAATCACAGAGTCCTCTTGGGTCACTCTCTCTCTCCCTCCTCTCTGGACTCTCAGGGTGTGCTGTCTCCAAGTCTGAGGAATAAAACCTTTGTTCAGGGTTTTCTATGAAAGCAACGCAGAGATGCTGTGATGGAATAACATGGGATCCAACTGAGATCTTGTGACAACACAGATCCAAACTGATCAGGTCAGAGGGTAAAATATTGCTGCCAATGAAGCAGATGGCAGATCTGCTGTAGAGGGTCAAAGTGTAAGAACAGAGATGGTATAAACCAGGTGCACCAGACTCCACATTTGGAGCATGCTTGTGTGCTGTCTGTCCTGTGCTGTTAAGGGCAGCCAGGCAGTCCCTCTTCCACCTTAGACACCTGGTTTCTCTGGTCCTAAATCTCCTGGTGTAAGCTGATACCTTTGTTTTGTGTTAGTTATTGCTCCAAGTTCAGCTGTCTCAGTAGCAAGCGTAATTGTATTCATTCCCCTTTTATCCATCATTGCTGGCTTCCATAGCATGAAACTATGGGGCAGATAAGAAAATCCATCCTTGGGAAGTAAAGGGGATTTCTGATGTGTGGGACCCATGTAAGTAGGAGGCTATTTGGAGAGACTCATTGACGAGCTAGTCCCATAACCAAGTATGATCAGCAGAGACAGTTGAAGTGCTCATTTTGTACTCCATATGGGGTCAAAATGGCCACAGAGAAGGGGGAGGTAGTGTAGAGCAGCCACAGGGCATGCCTCTATCTGCCCTTCCCTTTTGGCAACATTATATACTGACCCTGTTCTTGGGCAGAGATTGAAGGATTGCTTTTCTCTGTATGTGTCCTTTATTATGTTCTGCAATGAAGTTAGAAGTGCCATGACAGTCTGCGATCACCTGTAGAGCAACTGGTCTTGCTTTTCCGAGAGACAATTCAGTCCTGTTAGACCAAGTTCTCAGTTCTTTTTTCCCTGTGAACAGGGATTCTCCAAAGCAGAGAGTAATTTTTCCTAACCTCATTTCTCCCATAAATCATTCTCTTGATACTCTTCTGTGCAAAGGTTTGCAGGTTTGGACATGGATTCCCTTGTCCCTCTCAGAGAGCCTTCTGGCCATTCAGTGTGGTTGCAGTTGCTTCTCTGGTTTTCAGCTGCTATATATTCTTCAGCTTGCTGTGGAATTGAAGCTCTCAGAGTTATTCCATGTTTTCTCATGTTACTAGGTCTGTATTCGTCAGTTGGCATATCAGAGCAGAATTTGGCCAGAAAAGCAATTCATTTGAATAAGATGAGCAGACTTTTGCCCCCAGAGAGTCTCTGTAGCCCACCTCAGAAATTCCAGCTGCCACTGCAGCTTCTCCGTTACGTTACCGTTTGTTCAACATTTGGTGCAATGTAAAGTGTTCTGCTGTACATCAAATATAAACAAGAAACACTCTCTATGCAGTCCCTCAGATGTAGTTTGAGCATATTGAACATGTCAGCAGGCAATAAAGATGGAATAAAAATACTTTGCTGTCCGTATGTTTGTCATTTGCTTTTCATGCAATGCAAAGGATGGGTGCTGATACGAACAGGAATTGGCAGTAAAGGTGTTGATGTCCAGGGTGCTCTGAACTCTGCTAAACCTCAGGCAGAAAATAACCCCCACAGGAAGGTGAGCTGGCTCTTGGTACAGAGAATGGACAAGGAGCAGCCCCTCTTTCAGGAGCTTCATCTACACCAGGCTCCTGCCTGCGTCAGAGCTGAGAGATAGAGCCCAAAGCATAAAGTCCATTTGGGATATAGTGGTCTGGTCAGTCCATGACACTGCCAGGAGGGCAAGGCTGTTTGGAGGAATAACTAAACATTTCCTTTCTGATTCCTTGTCTCTATCCCTTACCTGTAGCATCTTCTATTGCAGCTCTGTCTCCTCTCCTGTTGCTTGCAGAATAACTTCTCCTCGCGGTCTTGTGCTCTCTCCTGCCCCTCCTTCCCCATCTCAGATGGACACAGCCTTGGTCCCTTCAGTGCTATTGGGTGGTACCACTCTGCCTTCTGGTACCAGTGGTTAAGAAATTAGTGGTAATAAATACTCAAACTCTTCATAACTATTTAAACAAGGCACAAAGGTGCCAAACTGCATGGGCGGCACCAAGGAGAGGGTGTTGATGGCAGTTTGTCTCTTTTGTGTCAGTGATGCCTCGCCACCATGAACGGAGGCTTTGCGTGCGTATGGAGAAAAACCAGCTCTGCTGGGAGCGTTTCCACTGCTGCTTGGCTTGTGTAAGCCCTGGAGAGAAGGGGAGAGGAGCAATAACTGCCTTTTAATTTGGGTGGAATAATCCCTCACACCTTCCATGTCTGTGTGACTGCAAGCGTTATACAGGAGTGATTTGTTTGGGTGTAGTGGGTATGAGCAGTTCCTTTGTGTCATTTCTAGACCTGAGCCTCAACTCTCCAGCACCTGCCTTGCTGGGTGGACTTGGCTCAACCCCTTGGGGAAGGTTTATGTCATGACATGGCTGGCAGAGACAGTGTGTGTGCTCCTGTCCAACGCCAATCTGTGCATTAACAGGGGTTAATTTTCCCTTCCAAATGAAACACAGTCCTCTCTGTACACTGCCCACCCTTCTCATAGACACCCTTTGAGATGAGCAGCAGAAGAGCAGAATACTGATTAGATGTAAATTACATGGCAGAGACTCGTTACTTGCCTAATTTTAAATCCTGAGATATGCAGTGTGAAAATGATGGCAGAATATGGCCCTGAGCTTGGATGGAAATGGTCTGCAGCATCACAAGCGAGGAAAATGCTTCATAAAGGCAGCAGTAATGCCGGTGGCAGTGGTAAGCAAAAGCAATTGAGCTATTTAGGGCAAAGTTCTCTGTGACTGGTTAGGAAAGAAAATGTATGTCCATTGCAGATGTTGTGTTTCCTAAGTTGCTGTATCAGCTGCTTGAGCACAGCACACAAATTTCAGCCAGTTTGCCAATTAGACCTTCATGCAAAAGCTGGGATTTTTGATAGCTGACAGAGCTTGTATTAATTTTTTGCAAGGTCTAATGTGCTGTACTGGCAATAACACCATAGTTGGTTCTGGTGGGTTTGCTGGCTTTGCAATAGGAAATTTCTTATAATGATTCCTAAGGGCAAGTGAATTAATTACACTGAGATCTCAGACTGAATCTGTTTGTCTCTTGTCATAACCCCATTTCTGTGCTCTGGCAGCATATGGGAAGTAACACTCCATGGTACCTGGATGACATGTCTGCTGAGTAGCTTGAAGCAGTTTTCAGCTGATTGTGTCTGATGGTGTTTGCAGAATGTTGTTGGAACTAGATCAACTCTCTGCAGATTAAAACCAGTTGCAGTGTCTATGCCTGGATCTATTGTTTCAGTGACAGACTCCCTAAACTCAGTATAATTTTGACTAACAGGGACAGTTCCTGCTTTTAGCAGAACTCAGCTGACTCGGGATAAAATAAAATTAAGTAAGTGTTCAGTAACTCTGAATATCATGCAGAATTTGAAAATAATTGAGCAGAATTGCAGTGTGGTACACCAGCAATCCAAGACTGTGGTCTTCAAGCCGAGGTGAATGACCCACAGCTGGTCCCCATAATCATATTAAATCATGTTTTTTCTTAGACCCTTGCTGAGAACTAGTTATAGGTGGTGATTCTTGCGAAATCTGGAGTGTGATGATACATACAAAATGTCTGGAAACTGCTGGTTAAACTGATGCCACAGCCTGTTATGCCTGGCTGCTGTAGGTCCTGCATGTCCTGTCCATACTCACACAGGGTGAATTCCCACCACACTGCCCTGCCCAGGAGAGCACACACACCTTCTGCTTGAAGAGGGAAGCTGGGACAACTGTTACATGCAGTTTTTAGCACTGAATAGATATGCTGAGATGTGAAAACTATTGTTTTCATGTTTTTTTCTTTAAGCTAGATCATTTCCTCTGCTCATTTGTGTCAGGAAGGAGCTTGGGAGGCAATGTACAGCTGCAACCAGAGGACAAGTCTCCCATCAAAGTGGAAAGCTGTATTACAGCTGGCAGTATCTTTGCACGGTTTCTCTCCCTAGGGACAAAATGCATGCTGTTAATCTAGGAAAGGTCCATTTAAGAATTTAACCCAAGTAGGGCAGTGTTGTGTCAACAGTAAAAAAGGGGGAGCAAATGACTGAGCTCAGAGTGTGAGGCATGACAATTAACTGGTTTGAGCAGGATCCTGGGGAAAGCACTGCTTGCTAGAGCAGGAGTCACTGGTGGAGAAACAAGGACAAAGTCAGGACTGGTTAATGCATATCTGCTGTATTTATTAATCAGTTGGATTATATAGCTGGTGACAGAATATGGTCAAGTGCCAAGAAAGTCAGATTTAATTTAGCAGCCTGGGAATGGTGAACTTTGGCATTTGTCTCCTGCTGTCTGCTTCCACTTTCCTGAATTTCTTTGTTTTCCCCCACTTTTTCCCCCTTATGTTCTCGTCTCAAATTATTTCTCTAAGTGTTTTCCCTTTTTTGTAATGAACCACCCCGGGCTGCCTTGGATTAGTTCCCTTCTTTTACTTTCTCTGAGTTCAGCTTCCTTAGATGCTCCTTTCCTGGCTGTCATCAAGTCTCTGGATGAAATCCCAGCTGCTTTGAGAGTTTGTCCCTCACTGGGCAGAGATTTCTCCTCTGTCTTCCTTCAGTTTCCTCTCTGTATCTGTGTTTTTTCCAATTACTCAAACCATTCATCTTGCCCATCCCATCTGCTCTCTCGCTCTCATACTCAGCTATGGTTCAGTGTGAACTCAGCAGGCTGTAAGATTAATTTCTGGTATTAACTGTTTCACTTGTCTGGCCACTTCTGAGCTTTACAGAAAGCAGGGTCTGTAAAGCACAATATTTTGGAGGACTGATGAAAGGCAAATGCAATCTCCTCTTGACCCTACAGTGCTGTTCAGCAGCAAAGCACAACTGTGACATACTGAGCTTTCTAGAGTCTCATTTTCTTAGGCTTGGCTTTACCACTGCTTTTAAATGGAAGGAGCCACATTTCACTGGTAGCCATGGCACCAGCTTCTCTCTGACCCCAAGCAGTAAATGCTCTAGGCAGCAGGATAGGGCACACAGACTGGTTTGCCAGTCCTTGAAGTCAGTAGCTTGAGTTGTTTAGGTGCAGGCACTCTGCATGGCACAGTTGGCACCTCTTCCAGAGGCCATCAATAGCTTCGTCCTCTCCAACCTGATCTTTGCTTGCTCCTGCCAGCAAGCTCTGTGGCATTCCTGAGCCTGGGCTTCTCCTTTGAGCTGTGTAAGTAGAGAAGAAGTAAGATGTGAACCTGGATGAGCCCTGGCTCACTGCATGTTATAGACCCACCTGTCGGTTTCTCTTAAAGGTCTCTTCTGATAACAATGTAGAGCGGCTTCTTTCAAGGAAATCCTGTGCATCCTAAACAGGAGAAACCAGTTTGCTTTGCCTCTGTCCAGGATGGCTCCACCAGAGCCTACTGTCTACACTTGTATTTTATAACCTTTAACATGAGAAATACAAGCTCTGAAATGCCTTTTTCCCTATGTTACCACTGTGTTGCTATGGTTGTCTTATTGATAGGGCAGAAGAATATTTTCTGAGTCCAAAGAGGAGTGGAATTACCTGTATATGAAGAAGAGCCCAAAATTCAGACCTTATGTTCAGGGTCAGAGAGCAGCTGAACTACTGAATGAATTTACCTGTTGCTATAGACCATATAGGAGAAGCAAAAAAGCATTAGTGGTATTAAGGTTTTCAATAAATGTCAGCATAGGTTAGCTAGCTGACTCATTTCAGGAATTGGATTTATCATGCACTCCCTGAAGTTCAAGCTGTCTGACACAGAGAAATCAAATCCTTACCGCTCAGATGAGATCTCTAGGATTTTACCATCAATAAAGCACATTCCAGAGTTTCTCCAGGAGATGGCAGCAACATACTGCAAGTATGCCTGAATGAACACCACGGGAGTCTGAATGTTGTGCTGTGGGGCACTGGGTTATTTTTAGATTTCTTCGTGTTAATCTTTTTAATTTTTGTGTTGCCCATACAAAGGTAAGCATGCAAAGTTCAGAGCAGAGAATATGCACTGGTGTGCTCCTGCTATTGGTCTGCTACTTGTCAATCTTTCGTCAGTGCTGGTGGTTTTAAGGAGGATGCAAGATGCTTAAAGCATCGCTTTTAGTCTTACTCCCACAAATGTGTTAATGATAGGGTTTATTCTTAGGTGGCTTTTGGAGCTGTTCCTGGAGGAAAGCTCGGTGCAGGCAGGGCTGCTGGAGCAGGCTGGCAGCGAGCAGAAGCCCATAGAGGGCAGCAATAAACCGAGCGGCGGCTGGGAGATGCTGTGCCAATAGACGGGTCCCCCAACTTCAGTAAATAACATTTTATTAGTGAGAGATGCCACCAAAATAAGTGCTGCATGTGTCTTTGTATTCGAGCGATTTGGCTGGAGTTTGAAGGCAAAACCCCCCAGCCCAGCTATGCTGCCATGTTTCAGGATCTCTCCCAACTTCCAAAAAATGACAAGCGCAATTCATTGCCACCCACCAGAGTTTTAAAGTTTCCTCCAGAGGTCAAGAAAATGTCCAGACAGATAAAATTACGTCAGACGTCCAGGATGTGACACAACCTTAACAAAGTCATTTGAAATCATTTGACAGTAAATTTCCCTGTGAGTTCCTAGCCTGGGGCACGGAGAATCCTCTCCTCTCCTCCTGGACGAGCTTCTTGCCAACCATCCAGATCGCAGCACACCGAGTACGCGCAGGGTCTTGATGCGGCCTGATGGGCTCCTAAAGGCGATTTGGGAGCCTGGCAGAGCCCCCGCAGCTGAGTCGGCTTCCGTCAAGAGCTTGACATTGAATGTGTCGTGTCATGCAGATGGTACCTCAGAGGAGTGAGAGCTGCCATTTACAGCACTGATGACAACAACTGCTGAGATCAGTGGGATCTTAAGATTGCTTTAATATGACTGGCACCTAGCAATTTAGCTCACATTGTTTGTGACAGGGTGTCACTCTTGCACTTGTCTGGGGATGAATGATAGAGGGTTTTAAGCCATGGAGCTTCCTCTTTTGGAGGAAATTAAACCGCTGTATATACTGATGCGGAGAATTAGATGCGTGCCACAGCCGGGTGTGCTAAGAGAGGGCTTTGTAAAAGCCTGGTAAAAAGTTTAGTCTGTCTCTAATGGGCAATGACCATCCAAATTACCCCAGCACTCCCAGTCCCTGCAAACATGCCATCAGTGTGTGGAGTTTTTAAGTGCTTCGGATTGCCTTGTGGTGGTCAACGGTGCCATCTTAGCTTTGTGTTTTTCCTCAGGTTAGTCAATATACATTTGCTATGTGCAGCTACCGGGAGAAAAAAGCTGAACCTCAAGAGCTGCTGCAGCTCGACGGATACACCGTGGACTACACTGACCCGCAGCCAGGTACGGAGCTGGCGGCTCCTGTGGGTGCTGCGCTCACCACTCCCAAAGGGAGTCCTCTCTCCCCCTCTCCCTGCCTGCACCTGAACTGTGATCAGCATTATTCTAAATATTTTTGTGTTTATACTGATCATTTGCTCTGCATGACTTTACTATAAATAGATCTAAAGAACTGAGCTAGGAGTTGCACCAGAGGAGGGAAAGACTCATCTCTTCTGGGGAGCCTAAGTGGATTAGACACCTAAGTCCCAATGAAATTTGATTGTGAGCTGAATGCTCAGATTGAGTAATGATCCCAACCTGTGCCTTCAGATTATATTCCCTAAATAAAAGGCTAGCAGCTATGCTTGTCTTTATTGTAGAAAATATTTATGGGACCAAGCCAACACTTTTGCCTGCCCTGTTCTCTCTCATGGATCTCAGTGCATGGAAGGGGCAGGGACAGAAAGCCTCTGGCACCTGGAGGTACCTGTTGGTGGCGAGACCCTTCTTCAAGTGGAGGATCACCATTTTTCTTTTATTTCGATGGGGCAACATGCTGAGCATGGTGATCCTCACCATGCCCTTGGTAGTGGTATCCCCAGAGAAGATGAGAAAAGATACAGTAGGTTGGTTGTCAGGACCTTTATTCCAGTTTAACTCTCCTATCAGGGAGATGGGAAGATGGGTACCAAATCAGGGCAAAGACAGAAACAAGGATATCACCCAAGGACCTTTTTCCACAGTGTGAGCACTGATGTTTTCAGTCTAATGGGGAACCTCCCACTCAAAAACTATTTTTAATTGGGCTCCAGTGGTGCAACTCACATGGGACTTGCACAGATGGAGCTATAGGTGAGAGAAGCAATTAATCCAAGTGTGTTGGGGCGTGTTTTAGTAACTGGGCTGTAGGATGCTGCCTGAGGACCTGTGGGCTGTCTTGCAGGTGAGTTTGGTGCAGGGGAGGGGAGCAGCATGGGACTGGGTGAAGAGACACCGAAGGGGTGGTGGGGTGGGAAACCGAGGGAGATCTCCTGACTGGCCTCAAAGTCTGTGAAACTGCATTGCTTCCTTTCCTGCCAGGTTTGGATGGCGGCAGAACATTCTTCAATGCTGTGAAGGAAGGAGACACGGTGATTTTTGCGAGTGACGATGAGCAGGACCGTATCCTGTGGGTTCAAGCCATGTACCGAGCCACTGGCCAGTCTCACAAACCTGTGCCGCCTACCCAAGTGCAAAAGCTAAATGCTAAAGGAGGAAATGTACCCCAGATAGACGCTCCAATCTCTCAATTTTGTAAGTAAATAAGTTCTCCTAGACAGCTGAAGCCTTTGATGGAAAGATTTTATGCACTGATGTAAATCAATATTTGTGCACATGTTTCTGATTTCAAAACAAAATGTTTTTTCATTATCATAAAGCATTTTTACGTCAGTAGATCCAGAAGCATTAACCTGTGCATTTGACACAAGAAACAAAATTCCTTGGGGAACTTGTCAGTGGGTATTTTAAAGTGCAATACTTGATGGAGGAGAGAGACTGGGATCTGAGAGCCTGAGACCCACCTTGCTTTCCACAGACACGTGTTTCACCCCCACACAATAAATTGCACACCCAGATCAGAGTGATTCATTAGCACCATTAGCTGTCTATCAAATGCATCACGTGCTCAAAACTACAGGTGCAAATCTTGCAAGTATGAAATGCACACACAAAAAGAGGTCTCCTGTTGAATATTCAACTGTAGGAAAACATATGGTATTTTTAACAGGTTGCTTTGCAGGCCAGTTAGATGTGAATTTAAAGCAATCATCTTTTAAGTCATAGCTATGCTGCATGTCCTATGCAGTTAATACTCACTTTGCTTCATTTGAAATTTAGAGCAATTTCTTTTGTCTTGCAAATGTAATTTGATTATAAACTACACAAATGCCTCTTCACTCATTTTTCTTGAAAGTCTCAATCATCTACAGCCCCTTTGTTATGTAACATACAGCAGTTATTGCTAGTTTTGGCAAAATTTAAGAATTATTTTATCATTAAATATAAGTAAAATAAGGAAAATGGTAAATACTAAAGAATTCTTCTGATTAAATCAGATTTCAACTTTTTTTAATAGTCTCTGTAAAGCAGTTATGGAGTATGTTGTTGTAAGGAACTCAGAAAATCTGCCCTTTCCTTATCTATAGCATTTGACCATCTTTTATATTTGTTTAACTTCTTCATGTCAGTATTTATAGAAAATAACAGTACAAGACATACAGCTGTATGACCAGTGTTACAGCAGAAAACCTCTGCTTGCTGCTTTTTTTTTTTTTTGTATCTTCCACATGCCTGCCTGTTTTGGCCTCCCTTCTGCCTTGCATTGCTGCTGCTGCAAGTGAAACATAGTGTGATGCAGTGTGGTAACCTATAGTCACTGTTTTCATTTCAATGATCCTCATCCTCTTCATTACAGTCACTGACTTTGGGAGTGCAAGGTGTAAAGACCTGGAGTTGGGAAGGAAGGACACCTCTCAGAAAGCCCAAATGGGAGGGGGGAATTGTCCTCTTGTAAGTGTGACATTTACTGGCTGTGATAAGCCTCTAGGCCTGGCTGAGTCGTGCTGACCCAAGAACATTCCCAGGGATTCATGTCCCTCTGCCCAGAATGTTTAATCAGAGAGTTCTTGAAAATAGCAGGCACAGATCCTTCTGCTGCTGCTTTTTCACATACTAAAAGCCTTCAAAGCCTAGCAAGGAGGAGCAACAGAGGGATTCTGCTTGTGCCTCCCTCTCCTAACAAGTGATGCTGAAGGGTGCTCTTAGTTGTGGGGTTGGTGCACAGAGGATGCACTCCTGCTCATCCCAGCATGATCCCTGCAGAGTAGGATGAGAGCAGAGAACAAACTGAGGAAAGACCTTTCCCTCCAGTCTTCTCCTATACCTGCAGACATCAAGCTTGGAGAATTTTTCTGCTGGGTAAATCCCTGATATTTACAGAGTTTTCACTTCACCAGACCAATATGCAGGGTCAGGTGAAGTGTTGCTTTCCAAGACACATCATAGCAGCTGCAGCAAAATCTGCCAGGATTTTGAGGAAAAGGGATTGCCCAGGGCAATGGACACTTGGGTGTCTGATTTCCTTGCACAGCCAAGCATTGTGTGTGTGGGAGAGCTGAACCTCTCTGCTTAGGGTACATGGGGTGGAGAAGGGGCAGCTGGCTTGTCCTAATCCTTGCCAGGGATCAGGGAAGTCAGTGACTGAGCCCAGGAGTCGACTCTGCATTTACACAGCCCAGCACATCCATCAGAGCCTTGTGCTGCTTGTGGTCCTGCAGACTCTATCAGCCTGACTGTGCTCAGAGCTAGAGAGATGCACAGGCTTGACCTCGTTTTTGCATCTCGCTCACTTGCCAGGAGGCAGGGCTCCCTCATCCTTGCTTCTGGTGAAAACAGCCAAGATTTCACCCCCTGGGCCCTCCAGGGCACTTGAGGGAGTCAGGATCTGACCTCTGTTTCTCTCACTTGTTCTCATGCCAATACCAGCTCCAAATCTGGATCATTTTGCTTTTTATAACACCACCGCTCTCTTTCCATCCACAATGTATTTTTCTGTAAGTTGCACGGCATCAGGCTCCCCTTTTTGCTGCAAGCACTGGGAAACCCTCTTGGATATGTTGTGCCAAAGCCTGGAAGAGAGAAACTAGTTGGTTCATCAGTCCATCAGTGTGATGGCTTACTACTTGAGCATCTTCTGGGCTGGTGTGTTTTGTCCTTGGTTTTCCTTCCTCCTCCCCTTTTGGATCTAGATCCCTGTGACAGGTCTTTGTGCACATCCTACAAGAGGAGGAGGGCAATGTGCCATAATACACCTTCATCTCAACAGGAAAGGCTGCTCATTTTTCATATTTCAACATCTATACGTGGCAGTGCTCATTGCAAAAGTCATGGGGCACAGCAGTTAAATTATCTGAAAAAGCAGTGAGTCATGCATGTCACACATGGGGAGTCTTAAATGCACAAATACATATCTCAGCTCCTTCAGTCTTGAAATCCAAACATACCAAGTATTGCATTTTTAAAAGGGTCTCGGTTTGTTACTGGCTTTTTTTTTTTTGCTTGGGTGTTTTGGTTTGGGGTTTGGGGTTTTTTTTGCCTGCAAAAAGGTAAGGACTTCTGTGAGACATTTTATTCTTGTACGTTTATCTTTATACCTGTCATTTTTTTTTTTTTGTGCTTATTAGAGGCTATGGTGAATGAGGATGTGCAAAGAAGTAAATGTTAAGCCATTTGATGAGTAACTTGTTACAGCTTCCGTGTCGCAGCAGTCTGAGATGGCTCATGTGCATGCATGCACACGCACAGAAAATCCGGCCCTCCACGCCTGGCATGCAGCTGTCTGTTACACAGAAAATTGGGAAGCAGATATCTTGCTGTTTGGGAAACTTGGGAGAAAGAGTGAATTCCACTTGGTTCCCACCTCTTTTGACTTAGTAAATATAAAGTTCGAGCAGCACTCAAATTCTCATCCACAGTTCGAAGGCAGCACTTGACTTAGAAGTAAACAGACAGCTCTGAACCAGGGCGGAGTTTATTTTATTTGCAATTTAAGTACTGGAAAAAATAGATCCTGCTATTCATTACTTTTTGTATGACTTACAATTCCTTTTATGTGGGTGAACAATACCTGCTAGAGTGAAAAGTTTTGCTTTTTTTGTTTTGCTGCAATTTCAAAGAAAAACTCCATTTACACAAAGCTGTGCTTTTCTTCAGTGTTCGCATTGTAAAAGAAAAAACCCCAAACTGTTCTTGTTTACTGTTGAAATCCTTCACAGTTTTATGGTCAGTAATGCTGCCAATACATATTACACCTTTTGGCAATATTTAAGCTTCATAAAAGTGGTCACCTGTCTGAAAGCACCAATCTTTGTTCTGTGTTAGTGATGTATCAAAGAAAATTCCCAAACATGCTCAACATTCTTTTTTTTTTCCCTTGAAACCCTTTTTTTAACATGAAAGATTTGTCCATACTTGTTTTGCGTATCATTTTTGGTTATATTTACTTTTTAATGTCTGCATATATTTAATAACTGTTAATCACTCCATATACAATGAGTTGGTTGTTTTGAGAATTTGTGATGATTTGTTCCCCCATAATAAGTAGCAAGGTTTATTGAGCTGCTTGAGAAATTTTCAGCTGTAAGTGGTTTTCTTTTTGGTTGTTTTGATTTCCTTTAAGTTTATTTTTCATTCTTTGCTTGAACCCAAATATTTAGCTGCTAGGTTAGGGCTCCTGTCTGCTTTCCTGAGCCTTGTTGCTAGTCTTTATGTTATTCTGGTTTGTTCCTTCTTACCCTGCTAACTTCTAGCTGGACTCAAGGGTAAGTGCTTCCCTGTAGCTAGCACAGCTCAGATAATCAGACTAGATTATCTGACATATGCAATGTGCTTTTTTTTCCTCTTAAATCTTTCTCATGTTTAGATTTTGTAGTACAAACTTTCCATGTTATTTTCCTGAATTGAGATTTGAAATGTAAGTTTCCATACTGAAATTGGGATGCATGTGATGTTTGCATAATTGCCTTCTCTCCCTGGCTTTCACATTGGCATCAAGTGATCCTCTTAGTAAAGCCAATCATTAACATTTCTATTTTTCATTCCAAGATGTAAATACTAATTAACATCACAATAAAACTGTCAATAATACCTTCTTTTGTTTCATGGAATTTACATCTAGTTGACTGCTTCCTGCCTGAAAACAGATCATTTTGCACTCTGACAATATCCTTTCTCTCCGTGCCGATGATTAGCTTGGTGCAGTGCACCAGAGTGCGGGGCTAACCACGGACACCTCAAAGCCTAGAAAGGTAGGGCAGAAGACCCTAAGAGACCCAGAGAAGGTGCAGGACTCCAGAGGAGACCCCCAGAAACCCCTCCCCACATGACCTGTGAAAAGAGCCCTGAATCATCAAGGTTTGATAGTTCCCTCTCCTATTAACTTGGTAGGGAATGATTCCAGCAGCAAGTGGCAGCTCTCTGGGTCACCCTGCATTTGGAGATGCTGGCCTGCTCTGACTTAAATGCATTTGTCACGGAGGGGTGCTGCTGTTCTCCAAAATTATCATAAATTATTGTTTTAGCATGGGTCTCAGTCACCAATCAAAGCCATGCTAGTCAAAGAATAAGCCAAGGGAATTGCTATTTTACTTTTTCCCACTGGTATACCTACTTTGCAAAGACAAAAGTCCAGACTTGTGCTGTACAAGAGCTTCTCCTTAGTTTGATCAGTCCTAAACACACCCAGTACAAATCCTTTATTGGTGTTAAAATCTTCTATAGTATCTGGTGAGTGCCTGCTTTTTCCTTAGGAGGGAATAGCATCAGTGGGTCATGAGAGCTGGCAAATATGTATTCGGAGTATCTGAATGCAATTATGAGAAGGAACAGGTGGTGTCGTCCCTCTTGCCCATCAAACGAGACTCCTTTTTTCCTTCCTCCTCCTTTTCTTTCTTTTTTCTTCTTTTTTCGTATGTGTATGTGTGTGTGTGTACAAATATCCCCCTGGGTAGCAGGCAGAATTCCTTCTCAGCAGACACTTTCTTTTTTCTTTCTTTATTTTGTTTTCTAAATGTTTGGATTTCCAAAGAGAATTCTTATCTGACTTTACTGCAAAAAAAAAAAAAAACCAACAAAACCAACAAACCCACAAAAGCTTAATTGAATGAAATACAGATTTTTGCCACTTTGAAAGAAAGAAAGAAAGAGTGAATGAATGAAAGAATGAATGAATGAATGAATGAATGAATGAATGAGCAAGCCTGGGTTTGGCAACATTACATGTATTTGCACTACAATGCATTGCTATCTTATTAGATTATTAGTTTTGTGCTTTAATTGCTTTACTTTTTTTTAGACAGTTAGAGATATTGTGAGAACGCTGCTGTGTCTTCTGTATTGTCAACTTGCAGATGCTTCATTGCAGGAATGCAGAATTAAAATGTTAAATCAGTCTCACATAACTTGCATGATTTTAAAACTAGCCTGTAAATCTCTTCTACATGCTTTAAGAAGCCTGGAGCTCTAACTTATGAAATACAAATTCACAGGTTTCTGCAGCCATCCAATTCAAAATATTTTTAAATAGTTATAAAAATGCTGTGAAACAATGTTTTATATTATAAATAGCTGTTCTAAAACTGTGTTTTTAACTTACCACACAAGGAATTATGTAAGTGTATATTACAAATTCTTATTCATCTGACTACCAATCCTTAGATAACTTAGATTGCCATTCAGTGCCTGGTGTGTCTGGTGATTTACAGGAGCATTCACAATAATTTATTAAAATTCTAACTGAAGCAGAAAAGAATTTGTTTGAAGCAGGGCAAAAGCCATAAGCCACAGAAATAAACAGCCCATTAAATTTAAAACTATCTTCTGACATGCAATAATATGAAGGGGAGAAGAAAGAGCTCTTGGCTTTGCAGCTGAGAGGCGAATTGAGGCTCCTGCAGTGGCCACAGCTCCGCACGGGGAGGAGGTTTGCAGAGCCCTGAGTGCACACACTCAGAGGTGCAATGCCACAGTGCACAGTGAGGAGGGGACATGGTAAGTCACCAGCTAGCACTGCCAGCAGCTCACTCACAATCCACCTGGCATTTTAATCCAGGTACAGGGATTTAGTGTTTCCCCCTCCAGACCACCAGTATTTGCTAGTGAAGTCTCTCGCTCCACATGGGCAAACAAAATGAGGTTTTCAGGCACTTCCCTGATATTTCTTTAACAAGTCACAGCCCGAATGTGTCTGTGAGCAGGAGGGGACCCCAATGCCCCTCAGGGCAGGCAGTGGGTTGCAGTGGGCACTCTGTGAGCCACCCGCCGTGGTGCATTGCTGATCAGGCTGGAAAAGTTCTCCCACTTTGCCCGGCCAGGCCAGTGAAGACTTTTCTAGAAATATCTGTAAATGAAAAGCTGCCATCAATCATTGTCATTCCTTTATTTCATGTCTCCTGATGAGGTTGACTAGTGTCATTGTTTGTTACTGTCCAAACCACATCTTCATTCTTGTAATGTCAAGCAGATATGACAAGCACACATTTTCCAGATGAGTAAGATACAAAGTCACCTTTTAACTTACAGTTGTTTGGGTTTTTGTTTGTTTGGTGAATTTTTATTGTTTTTTCAATAGGGAAACGTGTTGTAAAATTTACTGAATTTTTAGTTGCCTTTGGTACTAAACCAAAGTCACTCATGAATGAAACGAAAAAAAAAATCTAGAGTAAGAAATTCTTACAATAAAATGGCTACCTAAAGCCTTTTATAACAAGAATTCTTTTATGGAGCTTGTCCCACACTATTAACTTCACTGCTCTCAAAGCAAAATCTGCTAAAATTATTGCTGGAGCAAAAGAAATGCAGAGAGCAGGGAAATATGTTTAAGAAAAAAAGAAAGAGAAATTTGACTGGTTTGTCTCTTCCTTTTTAAATAACAGATAGATAAAGAGAAATACAGCCCTCAGAGAACCAAACAGTGGAATAGTCCTCTGGTTTGCATGATTCTTGTTATTGTTGAAATGTTTGCGTTCCTGACACTGGCAGATTTTTAAGACTCTCATTTCAAACACATGTAGGGAGGGTGTGTGCGACAGCGGCCCAGTTAATGGAGTCAGCACAAAATGCCAACTGGATAAAAATGGACAAAATAAACCCGACAGTATTTTAAAAAGGCAGTAATGTAGGGGACCAATTGTGATATAAAAGGCCAGAGTCTGCAGTTCTGCAGAAGAAAGGTTTGTGGAGCCTGTGCTGGCCATGTACTTCCACTGGCAGCCTCCCTTCTGAGACCACCATAGAACACCTTTCAGCTGCCGTTGTGTGCAGCTTGTCTAAATATGTAAGATAACTTTTGTGGGCCTGCAGCAGCATTTCGGCTTGGGCACCAAACAAAGAAACACCCGTGAGCTTGGCACGGCACCTTGGGAAGGGATTGCAAATTACTGGAGCATCATATAACTTTCTTTCTTTCTTTGGTTTCTCCTTCCTTTTTAGCTAGAATAACAGAGCACGGTCAAAGAAACAGCTGTATTTGACAGAAACAATTATTTTTAAGTACTTAAAAATTGGCTGTACAGTTTGCATGTGAATATTAGCCATTCTCATTTTGTATTTTGTTTAAAATCACTTTCAAACTGTATAGGCCATGTTGAAAGAAGGTGGATTATACATAAAACTTATTTCATAGGCAGATGTTGGCATATTTTAAATTGCAGATACTTGTCTGAAGCAGAGTAATAATATATTGAGATCTTTTCTTCTTGTGTTGCCTACGAAGTTTAATGGTTTTTATATAATTTGATTGATGAATTTCATTTTTAAAAGTGAGTCCGTTGGAAAAATCAAAATGCAAAAATAAATTGCAAGGTGCATGGGATGTTTATTTAGAATAATTAAGGGAAGGTGAGTTTTGTGTAGGATTGACTTCTTTAACTTGCTCATTATTTTTAAGAATTTTGGCCCAGAGAAGCGTCTGGCCCAGAGCTGATATTCCATTTAAAAGAAATACACATTTGTATTACCATTCTCCACAGACATCTCCAGGTCACATCATGACAGCTGCATCCCCTGGGTGGGTGATGTGCACCCACCTGGCCCTGCATCTCTGCTGGTGCAAAATGGTTTGGCCGTGCAAGAGCTGCGGTGCTGGGCTGTGCAAGGAGAGCTGCAGCTGCTCATCCTCCTTCCCATGGCAGAAATCCACATTTTAAATCACTGACTGAGCAGAAGTCATGTGCATCATGCTTTTCTGGTCATTTGAGCTCACCCAGTGCCACGTCTGATGTCTCTCTCTTCATGTGGTTGTTCTGAGGAGGAGAGATTTGGGGCAAATGAGCTTTTGAGCAGGCACTCAATGGAAGATGTGGCTTCAAAGTGTTTAATGAAAGTAAAATTGCCCCTGATTGTGGACAGTTGTGAAGGGCATTTAATCACTGTGTCTGTTCTCACACTTGGCAGGGAACTGTCTGTGCCTCTGCCTTGGGCAGGGAGATTGTAAAAAGCCCAGCCAGACCCTCAGCTATGTGGAAGCCAGCGGCGCTTCAGTCGGTTCCCACCAGCAGAAGGTCTGCTCTGTGCCCACCTTGCTCAGAGAACATAATGTGGGGAAAAGCTTATTAGTCTGGAATAAAAAATACTCATTTCAAACATTCTTTCTAGCACATATGCTCAAAAAAGTTCACCAGCTAAAGGGCTAGAGGACTCTTCAAATTTCCAGCTGATTTACTCAGCTCTCAGAGCCTCGTTGGCTGAGCAGGAGGATTGACAGTGTATCAGGGCTCCTAATTGAAAAGTAATAAAATCTCTGAGCAAAGCTGGCAAATGAAGGCCTCCAGCCAATTTGTCAGCTTGCAGTCAACTCCGAGGAGCTGGGCAGAGCAGCAAGCCATTAAAAATAGTCTGATAATAGCTGTTAAAACATTTTCCGGGCACTGAGGATGGAATGAAAACAGTACAGCCGAACTCTTTGGGAGTGAATGCAATCAAATCCATCTTGGCCCAAAGGGACAGAGACAATGGGACAGAAAGCTGTCAAAAGAGACAGGAGCCAGTCCGTGCTGCAGGTCCCAGGGCTGGGTGGGCTTCACATCCCATGCCTAGGGATGCTGGAGAGGTGCCATGGAGGTGACGCGCTCCCCAGGAAGGATTTTCCCATCCACTGAGCCAGCCCTTGTGCTGCCACCTCACTCAGCACCATCAGCAGCTTCTTCTGTCCTGGTGCTGAGTGCACAGAGCTGCCGGCAGAGGCAGAGGGGGGATTTGAGTCCTGGGAGGGAGGCAGGGGTAGGGGGGCAGCAGGACCCAGCACATAGAGCGAAACAGGGGAACAGACCCTCAAAAACTGACACTCAGTGGGAAAAACATCAGTGTTTATTCAGCGGGGTTATAGTGAGGAAAATTGCCAGCTACAGCTGAATTAAGTATTGCTAGCAGCTAATTGAAATGTTACATGTTTTAATTTGTCCGATTTCTTTCTAGTGGGTGATGTTATTTATAAGGTTTGTATATAGATAACGACAGACTATACAGAAAATGGAAGGATTGCTACCAATGATCATTACTATGTGAGAGCACTGACACAAATGAGGTATTTGGAAAGACACGCCATCCTTCACAGCTAAATATTGAATAGAAAAACATATATAAAAGAACATTCTCACTCTCAAAGCTTTTTTTCTTTTTAATTAAGGATTTTTGGTTTTTCGTCTGGTAAAGAGGGATTTTGTTTTAAAACAAATACAGTTACCATATACTCCTAGTGTGGAAAACTGCATTTTTGTGTCCTTTCAGCCACACTGTTTCAAGGCCACCCAGTTCCCCTAGGAGGCTATAAACAGGGGAAGGATTTAAATCCTATTTTCTTTGTTGAGGATTTGGCAAGAACCCACATAGTAGGAAGCTGAGCACAGACAAAACCGAGTGAAAGGTGTCCTTTAATTCCCCAGCCGCTGCTAGAACAAAACCTGCTCCCAGCGGGGTCCTGGCTGGCCGCACCCAGGCTGGCTTGGCAGCTTCATTTCAACTGCTGAATTTGGTGTATTTTTAGTTAACCATGTTGAGATTAATTAATTAGCCCTTAGGAGTTAGTGCCCATAAACGTCACCCAAAGCAGAGAAGTGTGAATACGTTGAGGCTGTTAATTCACCCAAAAATGGCAGCTCGTAATCTAGCAGAGGAAATTCAGTCTCTCCATTGGGATGACTGGCAGCTCCGGCACACTCTCGGGTTACTGCCTCTGTGACAACAAACTACATATCAATTTAACTTCTTAGCAATGCTTAAAAGAGCATCTTTTTATTTCAGTGAGGTAGCATTTAAAGTTGCTGTTAGGAAAAAAAATTGCCGTGGGGAAGACAAACATTGGCATTTGGAGAAAGAACAACGTAACTGGTGTGATACCTAGAAAAGCTAGTAAATGTAGAGAAAAAAGCTGTAACTTCATTAGAATGGCAGAATCTATTGCAGTTAACCGCAACTATCTAAATAGGAGCTAATTTACTTATGTGAGCCAAAATTCTGTTAACTCACAGCCTATTGTAAGATGCAGAGTGAATTCTTCCGTTTGTGTTCTGGTTTTAAGTACAGAATAAATGCACTATAATGAGCAGTTGACAAGATGTTAATTCTAAAATCTTTTGCCTAAATGCAATAATATAGTCCGTAACTGATGCAAGTTGACAATGGGAGGTGAAGTGTACTGTACAGCCTGCAAAGAGAAAACTTAATGGCAATGGAGGGAAGAGGAGATACTTGGCTTTCATGCTTCATACTGTATATTATTTTCTGTTGTATTTGTCAACTAAAATGTCTTATATCTTTCTAAATGGTGTCTTTCTCTATATGTATAAATGAACAGATGCAGATAGAGCTCAAAAGCATGGCATGGATGAATTTATCTCTTCCAATCCCTGTAACTTTGACCACGCTTCACTCTTTGAGATGGTTCAGCGCCTCACTTTGGACCACAGACTTAATGATTCCTATTCTTGTCTGGCAAGTATATTCTTTGGTCTCTAGTGATAAATACATCAAGCAGCAAAGTCAAAGCTAGTGCGAGTGGGGGCTAATCCCCCTGTTGCTGGAAGATTGACTTCTGTTTGTGCCAGGTTTGAATTTGACCCAGAGGTATTTTCTTTTGAGAGGCTGCCTGCAGTGAACTGATTGCTCTTCTTCTCCAGTCTCACTGTCTTTATCATTTCTGTTTGCGATGTTTAAAATGTTTCTTCCTGCGAAGAAAAACTCCAGTGTGGGAGTGTGAAGTAGAGAGCAGTGTTTTGCAGCCTCCTGCACTGCCTTCCAGAGTCTTCTGGATGAAAGAACAGGGAAAAGATGGCTGTCTGGTACCACCTCCCATGTAAATGGAGTCCCGCCAGGAATAACTGTGACCCAGCTTTGTGTCTCTTTATGGGCAGGGGTCCCAAGCAGGTAACAGATGGGACTGTGTGGATAACTGCAGTGCTGCTGCAGTCTGTCCATGCTCACATAGTTGCGTGTCCATCCTGAGTAGTCCCATGAGCAGCAATTGCAGCTGTTTGCCCACTGTTGGACAGTGGCACTGAGATGCTCCAGGACAGCTTGTAGCCTTTGGCTGTGGTGCAGTGTCTGGGGGCTCTTACGTACTATAAGGGCTTGAATAACAACCAATAACAGTGCAACCTGAGCAAATAATTTTTAGCAGTTTCAATGATGAGGATGAAGAGGCTCTCAGTTTTTGAGAAAACAACAGGGTGAATCCTTTCTAGAGCATCCTGAAACAGAGGACGTGGCATAGGACTGTTGCACAGGGTGGCACACTGGAGTGTCATGGTGGGCTTCTTCATCAGAAAGACCACACTGTGCCAAGAGCCTTTGTCAGCTGTGCAGTCCCTGGAGCTCTCGAGTGCCTTGCTGTTAAAAGCAGCAGCCTGGGAACACAGCTGAGCAGTTGGCAAGGAGGCTGTCGGTCTCAAATCCTGCCCTCCATGTCCCCGTCCACCATGGTGCTCCTCTCACTGCCCTGCTCCTTGCACCACACACAGGGGCCAATCCTCTGAAGGATTAAGATCCAGTAAATGCCACTAGCAATAGTGAGTTGTCACCTTCCTGAGGAGAGACAGGGCTAGGAGGAACAGTTGTGGACATCCCCTGAGGTAAGAACGGGTGGGGGAAGCCTGCACTTTAGCGGCAGATACCCAAGTGGTACAAGTAGGCTTGATGGGAGCATTGTCAGACCTGCAGCAGGTTCCTCACTGGTTCCATCAAGGTCCTTGCTCTGGCAGGCAGTGACTTTGGCATGTAGCTTCTGCTCCCCACGCATGGCTGACCCTAGGAAGACCATCCCCATCCATGCATGTCTGAGAGGTTGGCTTGCTGCTGGTTTGTCTCTGTGCAGTCTTGGGCCTGGTGAGAGAGATGTGGCCGTTGAATTAAACTCATGGAGAGGTGTGAGGCCATCGCTGAAAATGATTAACAATGTTTTTCTTCAAGAAACCCACCAGCCGCACTTCTGCTTGTTATGGAGATGTTTAGGCCCTTGCTAGAAGCTACCAGAGCAGTGGAGCTCCCCTCAGCACCAAGACTCATCCTCTTCGGAGTGGAGCATCACCAATTAACCATCTTCTTTCAAATCATCCATTGCAGTGTTGTAAGGAACAGAATAATGGCCTGTGTTCACCTATGCTTGGTTTCACGTGCTTCTTTACTTATTTTAGCATGGTTTTGTCCTGATTATGGTATGCCCATAAAAAAAAAACCTGCAAAAAGCTGCCACTATTCTTGCTGTGTCTTTGGGATGTTGGTGATAGCACTGTGCTGAGTTGGCTGGAGGAGCTGTGAGCCCGTGGTAAGCCTGCTCTGTCCACTGTGTGCCGCTGGGCAATTCTTACTCCCTACAGGACATTCCATGCAAGGTCCTACAGAGTTTTGCCTCGTCACACCTCTTGTTGTTTTCAAACGTGGACATGGAGGTGCCAGAGAAGACTTACCCTGGCGCAGAGGATAATTCAGCATTGCCTCCTTTCGGTGGAACCCGGTTAAACAACACTATTGTGAGCCCAGCCGTGGGCTGAGCCAGGCATCCCTAGGAAAACAAACAGCCTGGCTCACTCATCCCAGCCACGACAGAAGTGATGTTTACTGGCAGAGAGCTCGATGCTGGGGAGGGGGAAGAACAGTTTCTGCAGAGCTTACAGAGGGGTCTTGCCCATCATCCACAAATTGATAATATTTCCTGGACTTTTGAGAGGAGTTTTCAGCTGTTCCAGCTTAGTATGGACTGCATACATGTGTGCGTCTTCATTCTTTTCACTTTGACATGTGTGTTTCTGAAACTGCCCTACAACTCTTCCCAAGACTTCTCCACCCACTGCCAGCATCCAGCTCACACAGCCATCTCTCTGCTGGAGCTGTATTGCCCATGATGTGTCAGTATTCATGGAATTTGCATTATACAGCGCAGCAGGTACTGGGGGAAGGTCTTCAGAGTACCCAGCCTAACCGAGATGATGTGAAGGAGTCAGGTTAAGATGTCCATGAAGAAGGCCACCAAGATTAAATTCTCTTGGATTTCGTATGATAAATGGGAAAATTCAGCTACTGAAATGTGAAGTTTCCCTCAAAAACTCTGGTTTTCTCAAAAGTTGCATTTGCCTTTAGAAAACTGGCCTATGTGTCACCAGCCCTGACCAATCCTTGCTTTTCCCAGCTTCAAAGCTCCCCTGGCATTCCCTGCTGGTGCTTGGGTCATGTCTCCTGAATCAGAGCAGTTCAGCTCGAACACAGTCAGTGGAGCTCCTCGTGCTCTGTGTCCTTCCTCCACTGTCCCCTCCAGGTTTCCTCATGTCACTGGAGACAATCTGTGAGGCGGCACTGAGCTGCACCTATCTGCACTGGGGACAGACACCCCATGTGTCATCACTGTCAGCTGCATTTGCTGGGCTGGCTGGGTGTCAGCTGGTTGGGTCAGGCAAATCTTCATCAAGAGCCAGGATCTGCCTGAAGATGTTGGGGATCTGTCTAAATACCACCTTTCATCAAACCTTGGGTTTTTTTCTGGAGCTATGGGGAGCAGCATTTACTGCTCCATTGGATCCCTGTTCAGCAGCAAGTGTTTCATTTCCTACCTCTGCCATTCAAAGGAAGACCTCATGGTCCTCCTGGGCTCTGGATCTGCTGCCTGTGCTCTCATGAGGTCTGAGGCTCATCACTGAACCTCTGAGCTCTGCTCACACTTCCCCTCATTGCACCATGGCAGTGATTTTGAGTGTTTATCCCCATCCCTTCTGTTCTCCTGAGAACCAACACATTCCAGACCCTGATTCAGGGGAGCAGTGTGGGATGTTCCAGATCACTGGGTTCAGCCTCTGCTTCCTTTGCCTCAGACTCTGATACTTGACTCCAGTGAAATCTGTCCCAGCCTTCCCATCACTGTCAGTAGAGCCAAGATTTCATCCCATAGGGAGAAATGAGTTCTTTGTTTGTACTAGGTGAATATAACAATTTCAGCTGCACTTCTACCCCTGTATCCAAAAGCAGAGCAATCACGGCATTTCCGTATTTTTACCATGCCTGATCACGAAAGGCTTATGCGAAGAGAGACAAGGGATGGTCCAAGGATGTAACAAACAGGCAACATAAAGAACTCCAGAATCAAGCGTAATACCACCAACCAAAAAGCAGACAAAAATACCATTATAAGTGGTGAAGGCCAATATACCCCTCCCAAAAAATAGCCTTCCAGAGGGCCATCCCATCTGCATTGTTCTGTGTCTTCATTTTGAAATGTGCACTTCTAGTGATCCCAGCACTGTAGCTACTCCTTATAACTATCATTTTCCCCTCATTATTTTAATTCTTTTCTCAATCTGTTTTGGAGTTGGCCCAATAAGGATGAGCAAATCCTTCTCTATGTCTTTGAGCTCTTAATTGATATTTCTTCAACTCTTTTCAAAGCAGCTATTTTGGCATCTAGAAAAGATTTGGTGTCATCTGAGTGGTAGAAAATATATTTTAATCTTTCACAGCAGTGTTGTTTCTAAGATGTAGCATTTGGGGTAACAGATGGGGTGGCAAAGAAGTTGCCTATAGGGGCAGTGCTCTGCCTCAACTACTCTCCCGCCCGCTGCAGGAACTTTTCAATTAAATGATGAAAGATTTTGCAGCTTGATGCATTCCAGAGCTGCGTCTTAGCAATTGTTTAGCACCCAAATTTCCATGTAAATATTGACAATTTTGCAGCGTTTTGAAAAGCAATCTACCAGATTATTCTTGTTCTCGTTAGCGCCTTTCCCAAAGGCAGAGAAACGCTCCACTTCGGCTGTACCAGGACCTTCACTGGAGCCATCCCCTTGCAGGGAAGGGCATCCTCCTTGGGAGTCCGGATGTTGCACCACAAGCCTTGTGTCACCAGCCCATCAGGACTGATACAAAGAAATGGTCTGAGGTTCCTGGATGTGTAAAGGAGCCCCGCTCTTGAGCAGACCTCCCCTTGTTTCGGTGCCAAGGAGCTGGGCCATGTCAGAGTGTGTCGCCAGGGGCACGCAATAAGGACGATGGGAAATGTCCCTTTCTGGTACTGCAGAATTGCATTTCTCCATCTGCAGGACATTCCTACCTGCCAGATGCAAGAGAAGTCATTTTTCAGTGTAATCCTCTGTCCTCTTTCCCCCAGATCAATCTTCCTGCTTCTGGCCAAATGTACAATCCCATTCCCAGAATTAGACTACTGTTTCACACTATTTAAATAACCAAACCTTTGTCATCTCTTAAAGGTGTCTTTTTTTTCATTGTTTTTTTTTTTGCTAGGCACTGACATGAACTGGCCTAACTTTTCAGCATTTTAAATGACATTTCCCTTTAATGGTAGCATAATATGTTTTTGTTAACAGTTGCACTGAGTATATGCTGTGTTTGAGTGATGATGTACAGACTATATTGTTTGAGTGACCTCTCCCCTTTTTCCTTAATGTAGCCTTAGGTATTGTATTCTTTGTATTTCTTTTATTAGAACAGTTGACCACTACACCTCCAAGTCTGATAGCCTTTGTGTTTAATAACGTATATTTAAAATCAAGTCTCTTTATTTCTAAACAGGGCTGGTTTAGTCCTGGCCAGGTCTTTGTGCTAGATGAGTATTGTGCACGTAATGGAGTGAGAGGCTGTCACAGACATCTCTGCTACCTCAGAGATTTGCTAGAGCGCGCAGAAAATGGAGCTATGATTGACCCCACCTTACTTCACTACAGCTTTGCCTTTTGTGCGTCACATGTTCACGGCAACAGGTAAGGAATTCTTCTTGGCTAGCAGCGCCCTGCCAACAAGAGATGACTTTGTCAAATACAGGTTTCCTTGGATAATGCGCGACAGTCCCCAATTTGTTTTCACAGTGGATGTTTGGCAGCAGCACTTCTAGTGGCATAGTCAGTTTGTTTGTTTGTTTCATTGCTTGTTTAATGTAAGCAGTAAAAATGCACATAGAAGATCCAGAAATGAAGGTTTTAACTTACTTGCCCAGGCACCTGCTGAGATGCAGTTCTGAACAAGATAAGGTTGCAGTCCTTGTGACTGTCATGGGTTGAATAAATAGAAGTAAATTATACATTCTGCCGATTTAATTGCTGTGCAAGAGGATCTGACAAGTTGTAGCAGTGAAATTTTCAACACTATCAAACTTCAGTACTCAGAAGGGCTTTAAGCCCTTGGGCACCCATGTCTCATTTAAAGTCCACGTGACATCAGTTCAGAAATTGCTTAGACATAACTGAAAATTTTGTCTTGCTCTGTTACAAAGCAATTTCAGTTTCAGAAGAAGACAGTTCCTTTTTCTCAAATGTGACAAACCTTTGATGGGAGGAATTGGAGCTGTGCTTTTCCCCTTCTCTGTTTATTTTGTTGACAGCTGTAGCATCTATTGCAGCTTCTTTTTCTGCTTTTTTTTGGTTAATTTATATTGTATAGTTTGAGATATCACTTTGTATCCCACATATGCTGCTGAAGAAAGGAATGTTATAAAATAATTAGGTGTTTTCATATACCCTCTGGTAAATACCACCCTGAATTATGACACACATTTCCCAGGTTTCACATTGCAAGGCTGCCGCTTGCTTTTACAGTTACTTTCATACATCTTTTCATGGAAAACAAGTTTTTCTTCCGTAGTTTCTTTTTTAGTTCTGACTTTCCGTTGCTCATTCGTTCTTTCTTTGCCAATTGTTATATGATTTCAGTTGTTTCCTTTCAGTTTAATTTTCTTTTGTTTTGTTTTGAGGTTTTTCATTCTTTCTTGTTGTTTCTTTCACTTTTGCTGCCGGCCTTGCCCCCTGCATTTCAATCACTCCCCCAAGCCAACTCATGGCAGAATTACTTGGTGGGTCACAGCCAAGTGCAGACGGTGAGGGGAGCAAAGCCTCTGCCGCTGAAACGGAGACAAAAAAGGACTCCAAAAAGGAGTCCAAAAAAAAGAAAGAGCCCAAAACCCAGCCGAATCCAGAGCCAAAAAGGTAAGCGGAAGTGTGCAGTGCACAGGAGTGTGTTGCAGAGGGCGCCTCAGTCACTGAGCACTCGGGGCAGTTGCATCCCCACGGCTCAGGGAGACCTGACTCTGGCATTCAGGTCATAGGCTCGCCTGGGAGCTGGATAGCGTTTGGGCACCCAAGTCCTGTAGGGGATCAGAGACTTGGGTTTTAGGTGTGTGTTTAGAAGATGGCTCACATGGTGTTTATGAGATGGGACCAGGCAGTGAAAGTGGCTGCCCCATTGCCCTTTGTCCTGGGGGGGACTCATGTCATCATCTCAGCTGGTGTGGGAACAGGACCTGGCTCAAAGCCCTTCTGGCCCATAACAGAGAGGAGGTGGGATGCTCATCACAGCTACCCCACGTACCTCTGTACAGGGTCCAGCACAGCTAGAGCTGAAGCCTCCTCTTCATTAGGGTTGGTGGCAGGAGGTATCTGATGGTATGGGCCAAGGTGACAACCTCCCATTCCCTCTCCATGGGGCTGGAGATTGTGGGCTCAGAAATATGTCATGCTTTCAAACCAGTCCCATGCTGTACAGCTGTCCAGGGCTGTGTGTGGCTGCTGTGCTTTGCCAGGAGCTGCTGGGCACTGCCAGAGGGGCAGTTTGGGCATGGATGGGCTATTCCAGTCACTCATTTAGAATATTCCAAGAAAGGAATGAGGTGTCTTGCTATGACTTAGCTGTCTTTAGCTGACAGTTGACTTCACATCTGAAAGCTGAAGGTTCATGTTCCTTCTTGGTCTGTGCCGTCTCTCTGTTGCCTGGGGATTGTGGGAGGCTCTGTGTGGGAGCTGCAAGGCTGCAGCATTGCGTGTTCCCAAGGGCAGGCTCTGGTTAACACCCAACAGTTTGCTATGGAGTCTGTGGGGTGCAGTGTCTGGCTTTTGCTACCAGAAGGTCACGAAAAGGGACCACGGGGGGTCTCAAAGAAAAACGTGACTCCGTATCTTTCGTGTCTACTCTAAGCAATGTGAATAATATCTGAGTAGAAGAGTCATGACTTCTTTTCAGAAAGCTGTTGAGACCACATGCATCATGCATTTGCGAGCTGGCTGGTAGAGACCGATGGAAAGCCAGTATTTACCCATGCAGTCCTTACTGGCAGTTGTGACATGTTGTAAAGCCGTGCTTGCTTTAGCTCTGTCCCTCCCTCCCACTTGGGGTGTCCATACATTGCTCATTGCCTTATGACTGGCCCTGCTCTTCCCAGGAAACTTACAGCTCATAGCTGAGCTGAAACTTTCCGTGTAAAATTTGTCAAGGTGGCACACCTGGCCCAGGACCCAGCACAGCACCCAACAGAACATCTTGGCGCGACCATGCATTGCATTGTTGTTGGGATGCACAGTGGTCTGGAAAAGACTGAGTTACAAGACATTTTTGTTTTTAACAAAGGCTTCTTTTTCAGTTGAATCTGAAAAAGTGTTGATTTTCTTCACAAAAAAGAGTTCCTTCACTTATAGACTGTAAAAACCCCTGAACGGGTGGTTTAGCTTTGCCCAGGATGAGGTTGGCTGTCAGACAGAATATGCCACCCAGTAATGAAGGTCGAGCAGGGAGATAATTTCATGTGGCTATCAATCTCCTGTATTAGCAGCAGACAGTGATGGAGCTGAGGTGGGCTGTCTGTTTGTATCGTGTTTGCATAAGGTCAGGCAGTGAGACAACAGTCGCTTGCAGTCAGCGGGAAGTGCAAGCAGGCTGCAGTGCGGATGCTGAGGACAGCCTGAAGGTCAAGGCTGACAGGATGACAGGCGTCAGCATGGGGACGATGCCTCCTCGCCTGTCCAGCTCCTGCCTCAGCAGCGCAGCCGCACTGCAACCAGGATGGGAGCAGGAAGGCTGCTGGTGGAAAGGCACCTCTAGCTTGGAGCTGACCCTGTGGCCACAGCAGGTGAAATGGTCAAAATGGGATTTTGTGGACAGTTTGGAGCCCTGTTGCCTTACATGTCAGAGTTTGGTCTCCCCCCTCCTTTGGGCTCATGTATATTATTCAGACTCCTGACATGATCTCTCCATACCAAGGCTGTAAATCACTATTATTTGCATGACAGTCCACATAATCTTTCTTCTAATTTCATGTTTTCCACAAGTAGAAATGGAGTTAAATGTAAATTAGTTGCCTTAAGTTTCACCTCCTGAGACACCTGACTATGCAAATTCAGGGTGTGAGGAAAAGAGGGACCAGCAAGATCAATATCCATGTGGTTTACTCTCCTCAGGTACTTGCTCTTCTCTGAGACTGGGGAACTCTATGCTTTTTAATTGTTGTTGTCACTCATTAGTTGGTAATTGAGTTTGGTCCACTTGGTATCACGGGATGCCTTTTGTAAAGACCTATCATTATGAAAAAATGTGACTTCTGATGTATTTACATAGGTGACAGGTATTAAAGGCACAGAATTATCCAGACATCCGACAACACATGTTCTATGTTTATTGATGTCTCTTTGTTTTTGGTACCACCACTATGTTGCTTTTCTTTATCAGTAGTCCTCCAGAGAACTAGCAAAGGCAAGAGCAGGAATGGTTTTGAAAAGACATTGTGATTTGGGATAAAATTTTGAAAGGATTTACATGGTCTTTCCCTGCTTTCTCTCTCCGTGTTTTCGCTGTCCTCATGTCAGAGGGCTGTGACAGTACTGCCAGTGTTGTTTGACACACAGAGAAGTGATGTGTTAGAGGAGCCTCGCTGCTTCCCTGTCTGCACATGGGAGAGGCATTGTGGAACAGAAAGTTGAGCTCAGCTTTTCTAGGTTCAAAGTTAGTGCCTAAATCTTGAGCAGTGGTTCCTGCGCCTTGCAAAGAAGTGGCTTTCAGGAATGGCCTTGGTTTCACTTGCATTTTTTTGATTTAGGCATAGACTAGCATTATTTTTAAATTTTAGTTAGCACCATGAAAAAATCTTTTTGTGCTTGTTAATCCCAAACTTTTAAAAATCAGACTTTAATATTGATCGTTTGCATGCTAAATATTATCAGACTGAGCTTATCAAAATCAGAATGCTGGACTGAATTCCCTCCAGTCTAATAACAACCAAATACCGTAATATTCTGCAAGTTGTTCAGTGACTATTTACCTAGGGTCCAAGCAGCTACAAGTCTCTCTGTTAATTAATTGGGTATATTAGTGACTTCCCTTTCTTCTGTAAACTGTATTTTATGGCCTCAAACTTGTTTTCAAGAAGAAGCTGTTTGATTAGCAAATGTTACCATTAGCTTTCATTACTGTTTTTACAACTGTAACCCAGCAGAAATAATGCTATTTTCATAAACCTTCAGGAATTGAAAACTCTACATAGACATACCTGCAGTTTTTTCCATTTTATTTTCATTTCATATCTGGTCTGTTTCACATAAAGATTTCCACACAGCTAGTTGAAACAAAAGAAATACAGGATTATTTTGGTCCCTTAAGTAGTAAATACATGAGTACTTTATCATGGTATCTTCGTGTGCTTCCTTAGAGCTTTGTGTTGAGTTTCCACATCTCGTTCAGATGCTCTGCCCTGGCTGCCGTAAGGCAGGTTCAATCTGGCAGGGTGTAACCCTGTCGTGAGGTGCCGGCTCCATGTTCCATCCAGCCCCGCCATCAGCCGGTGGTGACACAGCAGGTGCTCCCACTGTCTGTCGGATGGGATGTGCTGCCTGTGCTGAAGGTCTGGGTTGCCAGCCACCAGCAGGTCACCAGCTCAGTGTGAGAGGCTGACGTGATTCATCACAATGGGTGTAGGATGGCAGGGCTCAGAAACCATCCGGTGCCGGCGCGGTGCATCAGGGGTGCGGATTGCACGTGAGAATCAATGAGCCGTGACTTGGCTCGGTGCTGCGGCGTGGAGGAGAGCCCAAGTGAAAGGAAGGCAGGAGTTGGGAGAGTAAATGGTTCCCATGCTTGGCAATACCTCATGGGTGGCTGGGGCAGTGCCCAGGAGAACTGGGGTGAACAAAGAGCTTCCCACTGAGGTTTCCCACACGGTGCAAGTCCCCAGAAGAAAGGGGAGTTGGGGAAAATTGATGTTTGCTGAATAGGCTTTATTCCTGGGGTTCTAGGCAGGTGGACTCTTTCAGGTCCAGTCTGCTGGGGGAGATGTGAGAGGCAGCCGTGATCCTGCCCACATCCCCAGAGCCTGTCCCCGTGCAACCGGTGGGGCTGCGCGCTGGCAGCTCCTCCTGCGAGGGATCCTGCGAAAGCCTCTCCTGACACATGCCGTCCAAGGCACTAATCATCGATGTTTACTGTATAGCTCATATGTGCTGCACCTGGCAACCAGCAAAGGAGCTGAAGGCAGCACGTGTTTTATATTTGAGTTGTTACTTAAAAAATCAAATTATTTGCATCAGTTTTTGACATTGTTTTTTTTCCCTTGGCTCTGCATTCCAGGGCTCACAGTGCGTGCAAAGATCTGCTTGCTATATGTAAGCAATATTTTCCCCAGTAAAAAAAAAGTGTAGACAAGTTAAACATAAAAGGTGTAAAAGATGATATGTCTTTTCATTTAGAAGCGGATGTGGTATTTCATGGAGGCTTATGTCAAAGAGATTAGCGTGCTGGGGCTTTACTGTATAATTATAATTGCATACAAATGCATGCTATTGCTTCATATATTAATCTTTGTTAAAAAATCATTTTGATATATTTGTTTTAGCAGCATAACTAGCCCTGGGGCACCGGGTATAATTAGAAAAGGGCATGGGGGGAGGCGGGACTTGTAGACTAAAGCAGTGGCCTTAGGATCACAGGTCCTAATTATAATTTATAATTAACCCTGGGATTTGCACAAACCATCTAAGCTAAACAAGGACTATCATTTTTGCTGTTTAAATTGCAACCCTTTTTTTTCATTTCACCACCTGCTTTGTTGATGATATTGTTTTTGTGGCTTAAAACTTAAAAACGTGGGAATTAAGAAAGTGGCATTTAAAACTTTTCCTATGAAATATTTACAGTGGGAATTTACTTGTTTAGAGTCAATACAGTGAATCTGCAGCAGAAGGAGTGATCTGAAACTTGTTTACTTATAATTTAAAATCTTGTTAGTTATTTTTCTTGCCTTTTTTGCCCTTCTGCTTCCCTCTCTGCCCATGACTTCTGCCGTACACCTCAAGCACCCAAGAGCAGGAGCTATAGAGGATTGGATGGAATTGTTGTTTGGACATTAATGTTGTTTTGTCCAACTGAATTCATAGACCCAAACCCATTTCATCCCTCATGCATTTGTATATACCATGTACATCCAAAACTTCTTTTTCACCCTTTTGCTCTCCTCTCACTTCTCATCACTGCTTCCGTGCAATAGTGATGTGGTTGTGAATTGTGTGTGAGAACATCAGTTCCTGCAGCTGCAAGAGATGCTGCTTGCTGGAGGAGTTGGTGCTTCTGTCCATGAGATCAAATAACTAATATCAAAGTTGAGCTGGAGACCTTTGCTGAAAACAAAATTACCAGTAAGCATCAGAATGAGCTGTGCAGCTTGAGCTTCTCCTGGGGATTTTTTTTCAGCCCCATCACCCATGTACTGAAATTTTCTAGAGCACAGAAGTGAATCTTAAATTACAGTGATGCTAAGCTATATAGCCTTTGTGTTCTTGCAAAAGGGAAAATAAATATGTTCCCTCAGAAAGATTATATTTTCAAAGTATATTTGACTTGAATATTTAATCAGGTTTCAAAATTATTGAGCTAATAATTTAAGTGGAAGGCTTTGGGTGGTGTTTTTCCAGTTCTATCTATATCCTGCATTTGTCACTAATTAATGAGTTTCTAATGCTTCAGCTTCTGGGAAGATGAGCAACAAAGATTAACATAACTGGTAAATCCAACAATGTGCAACTGGGTTATAGTATTTGAAATTTGACAGAAACATTGGAAGTATTATTATTTGTGACATGGCTCAAGATGGGGGATTGTGAGGAAAGCAAAGATGACAGAACTGGTGCTAACCACTGTGACAACAACTTGAAAAGCAGCCGACATGACATCTTTCCTATCATGCTGCCGAAAATGTCAACTTTGTGAAGGACAGTGAGAAAATGGTTTGCCGAAAATTTGAAAGGTAGATTCAAGAGATGCTCATCATGTCAGATGCAATATAGTCCACAGCTGGGTGAGAAAGGGAGTCCTTGCTGTGGTGATGGCTCTTGCTTGGCAGGCCCTTCCAGACATCCACACTGCTCCAAAAATGGCTACAGCTGACCTGTAGATTGTCTCCAGTTTGCATGAGACATGAGAGCGGCTTGTGCTTACACCCGGCATGGAGGGATGGATGGCTGGAGCCACTGGGTTTGTGTCCTCCTGGCTCACACAGTTCCCAAGAAAGGGAAAGACCAAAGGATTAAGCTTTCACTGTGTGTGTGTGACTCGGGGGTTTGGTTGGCATCCCTTCAGGTGTTGCGACTTGGGCAAAAGCCACATTGGCCAGAGTTTTCCCTCCAGAGCCCACCATTTGTCTTTGTGTGGGTCATTGATGCTTCCAGAGCTGCCACTGCTCAGCCAGGACACAAGTGGTGCTGTCAGGTCAGCGTGTGCTGGGTGCCCACCACGAGTTGTTACATGGTGAGTGCTTTGGGTACAGTGAGAAGCTGAGATTCATGGCAGAGGGCTGCAACCCAAGCTGTCAGATCCTGCCATCAAGGTTATTGACCCAGCAAAGGGTAACACCATTTTCAGACCATTTCCAATCCCTCGGCAAATCACTACTAGGGCAGGCAGCTTTTCCTCCCTCGTTTGTCAGTGCTGATACAATTAACTCTGAGCTGTTGTGGGTACAGGGGGAGGACTGAATGGCAAAAGTCAAACGAGGGCTTCAACCCTGTGCCTTAACGTATGGCATTTATTGTGGTCTGCTTTGAATTATCTCTCTCTGCCTGGGAGCAAACCAGGCACTGTGAGGTGCACAGCATCACAAAAGGCATGGACACCTCTATCTGAATATTAAATATTTTATGAAACTTTGGAATAAATTATATTTAACATGTTAAGACATTAATTTTTGCTCAAAATCTAATTTGGGTTTTTTGTGGCTTGCTCATTTCTTCAAAATAACTAGTACTAATTAGTTACTAATGAGACCAGATCCATACTTCCAAAATTGTTTATGAAATGTGTTCCCCAGCTGAGACATTTTATCCAAGTTTCAGCCTAAATCTTTTTTTCCTATTTTTTTCCTTAATACACAACTGAATTTGGCAAATGATCAAATAAAGATTCAGATTAAATGCTGTTTAACTTTAAATACATGCCCTGATATTCAAGTCTTCTTCTGTGTCCATGTTGCAAGTTTTATTTAATGTATATTTAGCTTTAAAATTTTGCAGTAAATATCATGTATGGTTCGCAAGTTCTTCTTCCCAAATGTTTTAATGGTTTATTCACCTGTGTTGGAATATCAGAGTTCATATTTATGATATCAAGAGTTTACTAAATGTAGGGTCGAGGAGAAGTGATTGCACAGATTTTATAGATTTTAAATTTTTTATGGCTTTTTTTTTTTTTTTTTAAAGTTTAAGGCCTTTGATTCTTTAAGAGGAAAATAAAGCCAACCAATTAACCCCTGACAGGAGGTTCATTAGAAGCTTTGTAATCCCTTGCCAAGTCTTTTGTAAAACCAAATCAGTCTAGTACTGCGGATTTATGCAGCTTAAGCTGAACACTGGAGGAGGCCTTTAAGTAAGAACATTTGTTCAATTTTAAGATGTGTTACATTACCTAAAGAGTGCCTGTGCCAGCAGAGTTGCCCAGGAGTACACAAATCCTTAGACTTTGCTCTCCAGCAATGGAAGCAGTGCCAATGATTGCGTGCCTGGCCAATCCCTTTGGTGGATGGATGGATGGATTAGACTCGCTCTCTTCCTCTCGCCTGGGATGCTGCTGTGCAGTGGATTGTGCCATGTGGGTGTGGGGGAGAAAGAGGGGATTGCTGCGCTCAGCTCTTGGGTGGGTTGGCATCAGCAGAGGTATGGGATGGAAGAGCACAGGGACCACGGCATTATCCAGCCCCATGGAGAGCCTCAGCAGGGATTGTATGCACACTGTGCTCTGTGAAAGATGAGAAATACCCTAGGGCAGCAGGATCTGGGTGTCTCACAACACACTCCTGTGCACTCCTCAAATACATGAGCATCAAGTAGTCTGAGAAAATTTGTGATAAATTGCATAATGTGTTCATTTTTATAAATTAAAATTGAATGACCAAAGAGGCATTGCATTTTCAATGCAAAATGCATGTCACTCTTTAGATACATTTCGGTAGAATATATTGGAGATGGTTCACTTCAAGAAATCTCTATAATGGGGTGAGTCAGAGGCTAGGAAGGAGTGCAGAATTTTATCTTCTGTTTATGTCTGTTGTTGATATTCTTATATATTGTGAATTGTGTTAAATTAGCAGCTGAATTTTTCTGGAGAAATTCAATCCCTGTTTTGCCAGCAACGGGCTCAATCCTGATGTGAGACCTGGCATTGCACTCACTGCATATACCTGTATTTAGAAGGAAATCTGCTTTTCCCAGTTTCTTTAATAATGAAAATGAGGGGGTGGGGGGTTGTCCGTACCTAGATTACCACTGTGAGAGAGGATACCAGTTTATTAGTTTATTTTTGATACCTTGGCAGCAGTGCTGCTGCAGCCATCCCTGTCTCGGCATGGCACATCCTCTGTCCCAGGTCTCACAGTTGGTGAGGTTGCTTTTGGAAAGGGCAGTGTGCTGTGGGATGAGGTACCAGGGTGCTGAGGTGGAGTCCAAGTCATTGTGACATTTCTCCTGCAGGCCTGACGGGATAGGAACTGTGACCGTGGATGAGAAAGAGCGTTTTGAAGAGATCAAGGAGCGGCTTCGTGTGCTGCTGGAGAATCAGATCACACATTTCAGGTAAAGGCACAGAGCCCAGGGTGAATGTGAGAGGAATGCTTTCCTCACAGCTCCCTCCTATAAGCAGCAAAGCCAAAAGACAGGTTTTGAATGCATACAGGAATTTTGCATAAGTGACACAGACCTACACAGGGCAGTGAAGCATGTTTATAGCTGGCGTGTGATTTTAAATATATATCCTTTAAAGGATATTTCAAACCATCTTGCTCCCATAGGCATGGTAGAACTGTGGATTTTTTCTAAAATATGACTACAAAAGATGCCTTATCCTCTTATTTCTCTGTTCCTCTCTGCTCAGTTATTACTTGTTTTCCTTCTCCCTAGTATTGACAGGCAGGGCTTTCTGCAGAGATGTCAAAGTATGGAAAAGATTGATACCCCCCCAAAGAGGGATGAATGGCCCCCAGCACACTGGTAAGGTCGGGCAGGTTGTGCACATTCACACGCAGATGGGTGATATGCATTACCTACACCCTGGTGCATCGCCAGGTCTCCAGCTGGAAGTGAATGTCCTTTCCAGAGGAGCTATTTTTCTCCATTTTTTGAAGACGATGGTATTATCTTTCTCCAAGGAGATCTAAAAGCTCTCCGAGTGACACCCAGATTTAAGAAACTGCTAGAACTGCCAGCTTTTTACTAACCCATATTTTCTTTTGCTTCCTTAGTGTCTCAACCAACAAACCCTTTCAGAAGGTTACCCTGTGGAAAGACTGCTCATTCCAGGCAGAGAGACTAGAGAATTGCTTGGACATATTTAGGAAAGCATCCTTATAGCTCAGGAAAGGCTTGTTCATGTGCACTTGGTCTAATGCTAAAATGATGTGCTTTTTCTAGGTACTGCTTTCCATTTGGCCGTCCAGAGGGTGCACTGAAAGCCACTCTATCACTGCTGGAAAGGGTAAGCATAGAAATAGCAGAGAGTCATTAAAATGACCTGTATTCACCTATCCTTCCATCTAGAAAAGCTTGAGGAGCTGTTGGCTTTGCATAGGACATGTAACTAATGATAGCTTACACTGAAGTGTGGGGCTTAGGTGGGGTTGGTGTCTCCTGCCTCAGCTGAGAGGCAGATGTGTAGCCTGACCACTAAGGGCAGCACAGCCTGTGTCTGTGTTAATAGATAAGGGTGAAGGATCTGCCTGGCAAAGATCCATACCACAGACCCTTGTCAGCAATGCCTGGCTGCTGCCTGGTGAAATTCCCATCTTGAGGCAGACTTGTTCCCTCTGGGTGTATAAAACCTGCTCACCATGACCCTCCCCATCCCCATTCCAGCATTCCTGCTGCTCCAACACCCTTCCCACCTCTGCTAACCTGCAGTATGGCCAAGCCCAGACCCAAACCCAAATCAGTCAGTAGAGCCTGGGAAGGGCAAAATATTGCTTGGCACTGGGCAAGTTGAGATAGGTCTTAATGTCATACCCTAAAAAATCATAACAGATTTCAGGGCATGCCATAGGGTGTAGATACAGAAGGGGAATAATACAGCAGGGGTAGGTCCCACATCTCAGGCTGGCCAGGGTGACCTTGTAGTGAGTCCTGTGGATTGTACACATGCTCTGAGAGCCACACAGCACTAGCATAGGAATGGATGTTTGTGCTGGACTTGAAGAAAAGCAGTTCTGTGTGCCTGATGCCACAACAAATCAGATTTTCTTGTGTCAAGGTTCTGATGAAAGACATAGTTACTCCGGTCCCTCAAGAGGAGGTAAAAACAGTCATCCGTAAATGCTTGGAGCAAGCAGCTCTAGTCAATTATACTCGACTATCAGAGTATGCCAAAATTGAAGGTAAGGCTCTTTCTTTGTGAAATTACAATTTTTCTTATGTTTCTAGGCGGCAACCGTGGCTGGGAGCTCTTTAAAAGAAGCTCATTTGCTATTTATTCTCTTGTCAATAAAACTGTTGTGATTCAAAATAATTCTTGTGGTGTTGGCTTCAGAAGCAATTAAGAATGGAAGCTATGCAAAACATTTCTTTTTCTGGAAATGAGAGAAGAAACAGTTAAAAAGAATTGTAGCTTTTTTCCTTTGATTGTTAGTGCTTTTGGCCAGTGGTGTAGTATTCAGACTCATCGTGGTTTTAAAAAACAAATTGCGAAATACTTGGGATGTCATCTTTGCAGCTGAAGGTATACTGCAGCTAATTGCTTGTGACACTTCAGGAGACAAATGAAAAATAAAAAGCTGAAAAACTGTTTAATCTATGTTTAATCATTTTTAGCCAATTTAAAATGTCTTTTTTTCTGGGAATGTTTCATTGTCTTTGCAGTTTGCATTGCAGTCATTGATCAGTGATCCCATACTTGCACTGGATTTCTTTCTTGTCACTCTAAATCTGGCAAAGCTGATATTATTGACCTTTAAAGTTATGGGAGAATATTAACCAGTGACCAGAGACACCTGTAGCCATCAAAAAGACATTTTAAAGTTTGCTGGAGGATATGTGTTACTGAAGCTCTATGATTCAGTCGTTCTTTATATGTTATCAGTTTATGTTGGTACCGTGTTGGCTGCTATTCCCAACTTGAAACTCCCACCCAACTTTTTCCAAGTCCCCAGTTAATTAAACCTGTGTGTTCCAGATGAATGGTATGTTCTGCTCCAGACTCTGGGTTTCTGTCGTGTGTGATGTGAAGCTTTCCCACAGCCAAGATTATTGTTGTTTGCCTATAGGACAATATTGAGAGGAGAAAAAAAACCAAATGAAAACTCCCTCTGATTTGTTCTTAGTTCTTGTTTACATGAAAAATTGGGTTGTTATTATATGGCAAATTGTCCAGGTTCTGTACATGACATGTCCTCTCTTTTTCCATTTTTTTTCTGTCTAATGATGCAAATTGTGTACCAGTGGTAATGAATTCATTGTTATGCATCCAGTGAGAAACACTTAAGAATTGGGCACTAAAAGGATGTTTATCAACTCTTGACTTGGTAATGAGTGACAAAAATAGAGAAGGAACGAAGGTTTCATAAGCGCTGTATTATCAGGCAATTTATCGAAGTACTCAACTTCAGAGGATACTTTAATTGGTGTATTCTGTAAAATGCAATGTTTAAATATACTTGACAAGGATGGAGAAGGACTGAGAATCAAAAACAGCTTTTCTGTTGATGGATGCTTCTACCCTGGCTCCCTTAGGTTCTCTGTACAAATATCACTAACTCGTTGGTAAGATTTGCTCTCTTCTTTCAGATAAATCTATGCAAAAACAAACTTTATGATCTGTAAGTAAAAATGCATTCATTTCCAAAGTAGAACAGTTAGTGTGTACTTTTCCTTTTGTGCCTCAATTCTTCTTGGTTGTGTTAATTATCTGCCCTCTCTTTTTGCACTGTGACTTTTAGGTCTGGGAATACTTTGAAGCAACAAACCTGGTTTTTTTCCAGCTGCCTTTTCAGAGAATTAGTTCATTCCACACTATCTGCTCTATTCTGCTTTTCTCCTCCTTTATCTGTGATTGGCCACAGCCACTTTTTGATGCTATTTCTACAAAAGTGGTTGTAACACCAATTTCCAAGCATGCTGGGATTGTTAATTTGAACAACCCAACATCCGCCAGCTGCATGCATCAGGTTTTCTCTCATGAGCATAGTCCACTGTATATTCAAATACTTCCTTAGAAGAGCAAATGACAAGTTTACGTTGGTGAGACGCATCCCTATGCGCCAGATATGGCTTTGAAATCTTGCTTTTGAATGACATTTGAATAGCCACATGTTTAAGGCACTTTTGTCAGAAATGCAGAACCAAATCAGTGGCAGCAGTGCTTGAGGCTATGCTTATGAAGAAATACCTGTGAAATAGATACTGAAGGCTGAAATCCTTAGTATCTTGGAGCCTTAAACCAATGAAATTCTATTTCCCTCTATTCATGATGTTTTGATCATTATATTCTTGCAAACAGTTCAGAGCAAACCCCTAGAGTCATGGTCACAGCCTCTCTTGTGACTCATGGGCATGCTGAATGGTTAATCCAGTAGATCTCAAATTTTAACCCCTTTTTTTTTTTTTTCCTTTCCTTCTTTTCATCCTGTGTGTATCCCAAAATACTCTTTGGCTTTCCTTTTAACCTGATATGAAGTTTTCCTCTGACCTATGGCTTATAACCGCTTTACCTCTGACCTAAGCCTCTTGCATGCCCAAATCCTCTTTTATAGGGAAAAAGAGAGAAATGTATGAGCATCCTGTCTTCTGCTTGGCCTCTCAAGTGATGGATTTAACCATTCGTGAGTACCTACCACCCTCCTCTCCATGCTGTCCTCACTCTCTCTGTTATCATTACCTCAAGAAAGTCCAGATCCAAACCAACTCACTCTCCTTGCTTCAAGTCTTTTAGCATTGGCTTGTCTGTTGCTTCTTGTCTGTGAAACCCAGTGTGAGAAGTCCAGTCACTTTCTATCAGCCTAAACCAGGTTAGACAATTAACCCATCTGTTTGTGACAAACTCAGACCGTCTGTAAGTTTTTTCAGTTCTTTATGTCCGTGACCTGAATGCATTTTTACTTTGCTTCTGTGTAACCCCAATTTGTAAAGTGCTTGTCACTGGTACACAATCAAAAGGTAGCAGCTACATCATGGAGAAGTGAGCTAGAGGTCAGATAAAGGACACTTGGAAAAAGCCATCCCTTTGCCTGCGTATAAGCTCTTTATCCAACCTGTGTATAAGATCGTATAAGGCTGTCCTTTCTCTGTACATCAGATCTTAATGTCTCCTGTCTGTTAGCTCTCAGCGAAAGGATGCACTTTACTTGCTCTCCTCTATTTTTTTACTTACTCCTTTGCACCGAGCTCTGGAGGGGACACCCTGACCCCACCGTCACTTGGAGACCCCCTCTATGTCCTCAGAGTTCTCCCTCTCTGGTTTTCTATTTGTGCAGTGTTTTTTCTCACCTCTGTGAAAGGAGCTTCCTTTGGTAACCCCACACTCAGGGGGGTGGGGGGCGAGACGGGGCAACTTTTCTTCTTTTCAAATGTCATATATCACGCATAACTGGGGGGCTGTGCAGTCCACTTGCTCATTAATCCTGCATATCTGTTCTTGTTTCTCTCCTTTCTCTCCTTGTTGCTTTCTCTCTTTCATATAGAGAATCAAAAGGACGCAGGTGAACAATTGTATATGCATTATAAATTGTTAGGACTGTTGAGTTATATTTATTTTGTTTTCTGTTTTCCTAGCTCCTTAAGATATGTACTCCTTCAGGCTGAAAATGGAGATGCATTGATACTTAAGGAGTTAATTTGTGCTGTCTACATAATCTCCTTTTCCTCCTTCCGTGGAATAGAGCGTAGATTAAAAATACCCTGTAGAGATGTATTACCTTCTTAGGAGACAGTTGTAGAGAAGAATCTAGTCTTTGTAAAGAGAAAGTTTCTTGTTTTTCAAAAGAGCTACAGCTCATTTTGGGTGAAAAAATGTTGGTGATTTGGCCATTAATTTTCAACACCTAACAAACACATTTATAAGTAAACTAACGTTCATTTTTGGTTTTCATGCCTTCTGTTTTCTGCCCTGATGGGAGGACTGGGTTTTTCTTTATTTCTTTATTTCTATTTATTTGTTAATGTGTAACAATCTGGTGGGACAGAAGTCATGTTTGTCTCTTGTTTATAACCTGTGGTGACATGTAACAAGGCAAAGGCTCAGCTCAAGTGCACATCTCTGCAGAAGGGATGGTGGAGCTCTGCATCCCTTCTTCTCGTTTCTGTTGTATCCCAGAGTCCTAGTTCCAAAGTCCTTGAAACCTGAACTGTTCATTTCCTTTTGTGAGTAGATTGTTCTGTTTTATGGGGGGAAAAAGAGGATCAGGTTGATTTCAGCTCTGTTTGCACAGGAAAGTTGCTTTAGAAGAGCAGTACAAGACTCTGGGCCAGGTTCTGGCTTCCCCAGATCTCCTCAGCTCGAATTGGGCTCATAATCTATTGCATCGTAGTAAAATTAATTGTAAACAACAATCAATATTTAGAAAATGGAGAATAATTTTTCCTTACATCTATGAAAGGTGCAAATAAAAGCAAATAGAACAGTCCCAATTATTGCCATTAACTGTAACAATTAGAGTGAGCACAGGCTGTTGTGCATTAAGTACAATAACTGCATGGAGCATCATGCTTGCTGCAGCAACTTGTCGCTTGCCTGCAGTTTAGAAATTCAGAAGGACATTCCTTTGGCCCAGCTTGTTTAAAAATAACTTGCTTCTTCCCAATGCTTGGAGCAAGTGAAAGGGCACAGGGAGTTGTGACTCCATTGTTTTGTGCCCACAAATCTCCCTTTGTTTTAAATTAAAGATATTCAGGCAACATCAGCAGAACTCGCTTGAAACTGGTTCCTCAGCTTAAGTGAAGTCAAAAGTGACTGGGGTTTGGCCTGACTTTTTTATTTCACCAGAAGCAAGAATAAAAACAAGATGCTGAAAACAACTTCTTCTTAAACACACAAATGTTACCCTTTGATTCCCTTTCTCCTGAGAAGTGTGTAGTCTCTTGCCTTGCATTAAAATATTGAAATAGAACATTAAACAGGAAATTGTGCTAAAAGAATTAAAAGTTAATTACTTACTTTAATTATTAATCAGAAAAAGCTACTAACAATCAGATTAATAATTGTAACCTTTTAATAAATGTTTGTCTGTTTATTTATGTAAGTCAGGAATACATATTTATTTTAAAAAAGAATAACTTCTCCGTCCCTTATGCATGGGGATCCCGTGAGCACAAGTGCCACCTTGCACTGCTGGAGTTTGGTACAGGCAGCTTCAGAGGTGGTGCCAGCCAAGGCAATAGTCAGTTTGACAATTGATTGTGTTTGGTGTAAGGCTGGGGGTTTTTTTCAGTTTTCAGACTGAGTAATTCTCATATTGGAATTTGGGTTTGGTCTCTGTGAGGAGAGGTTTTTCATGGTAGTGCTGAGTTGGTACACAGAGAAGAGCAGTGAAGGAGACATGGGGGTGGAGACAGGTCTCACCTCAGTGCTTAGTGCCAGGGTGTGGGTGGCAGAGCAGTGGGATGCCTCATGAAAGTATCTGGAGAGCAGAGGGACTCACTGAAGTCCTATTGCTCTGTCACCAAGGCAAATCACCTACTCTTGGGCTATCCAAAAATGTCAGGTTTTTGCTTGTCCATCAGCTGCTCCATCCCCTGTGCAGGGAAGGAGGCTCCCAGGGCACCACATCTCGCCATGCTGCATGGCTGGCACACACTGTCCTCCCTGGATGGGCTGCTGGGGAAGCTTGACCTCACTTGGAAACACAGCCAGTGGTGATGCCAGGTGGCTGTGAAGCTGGAACCCGGTCAGTGCAGGGGTCAGTGCTACCCACAGAGCAGCGAGGGGCAGCTGCAGTGCCTGTAGAGAGGCAAACATCTCTCAGGTGCCTGTGTCAGGCTGGGGACCCGGGTGCATCCACAGGAGAGGGACTGAGCACGTCAGCTTGGGCTGCGTCAGCCCAAGCTGGCACCAGCCATGGAGCATCTTGCTCATACACTCACCCCAGCAGGCGTGGAAGGCATCTTCCACTGAGGAAGCGGGTGCAGGAGAGGTTGGTTTTAGACTAGAGCAATACAGCAGGTTGTTAAGAAGCAGTGGCATTTTCCAAGGCATTTGTACTGGCCCTTGTCACAGTCCCATGCTCACTTTACGTCACTCGCCTTCCCTATTTCTGGCTCTCAGCCTGGGAAGCTCTGTGCAAATACCCGTAACTCAGCTGAGGAGCTGAGCTTCCTGTCAATTAACCAGGTCCGAGGCAAGGAGAGGTCCTGTGTGATTTGTCAGCCCAACCCTCCTGGGCAGTCACTCCAGCATTTATGATAAACCACAAAGCTTAAAAAGAAAATAAAATTGCATTCTTAGAGTAAATACAAATGTAAAATATATGAAAACATCCATCTTTGGATGCTGGAGTGGAGGCTGAAGTCATTCATAGATCCTATACTTTCACTCAGGCATGACTATAACCTGTATCCATGTGTGCTGAAATGCTGCTTTATTTGTTTCATTCCTTGAAGTGGAATTCAGCTGTGTTTAACAAAGAATCATTACGCAGCTTTCAAGATTTCCTCTTGCCCTTTCAAAGGCAGTGTCTAAAGCAGTGCGAAGTTATTGCAACAGCTTCAGAAATCGGAAGATCTGCATTCTGATGTTATCTTTCTACAAGTCTCTCACCAGCTGTGGAGCAACTCCCTGCCTGGGGCATGAGACACAATTCAGATAGGCACAAATTATTCACTAGGCTCAATAATCATTAGACATTCAGGAGAGCAGTTCTCTCTTCAGTATGTTGAGTTTTTGAGGTGAACTAGCATCTCTTTCTGAATTAAAAAAAACCCCATTTCTATGATTTTTTCTTTCCTTTAAGATAAAACACCATATTTTGAGAGAAAAAATATCATCACTGAAATCCCTTTCAGATGCATGCAAATTAATTTCATGAGTATAATAAAAGGCTGCTCTGCCTTGTCCTCAGGCTAAGTCCGTTATGCTTTATAGTTGTCTTGAGAACAGCAGCTTTTTGTATCATTTTGATGATTGGCTCACGAATGCACGCATAACATTTGGATACTAAAGCCTTTGTCAAGGGTCATATATTTTTAATTATTACAAAGAAATCATTGAATCAGTGGCTACGCTTTTAAAAAATATGAAAAGTCAATAATATCCTTCTCCTATTGCAAGTGTAATTCTTAATATTGCTGATGTCTTTAGTAACCCATGTGGCAGAAATCATGGTGCTGAGGGAGAAATATGTAGTTTGAAAATCTTCCAATCTGTAAAGAGTCACACACAATGAATTGTGCGCAATATCTATACCCAAAGTAGCACAGATTTATCATTATACCTGTTATTGCAGGCTGAAGCTGACTGCAAGCACAAACCCAGAATTTTCCAAGTAATTTGAGCTTCTGCAAGTATTTTATGTGCCAGTATCATGCAGAAGCGTAAAGACCTTTAGAAGAAGTTTGTCCAGGAAAGGACTTTGTCAGACAGTAAGAAGCTGCTCCTGGCTCTGATTCGAGTGATGAAGATGTTTAGATCTTACCCATCTGACACACATGAGCAGCAAGTTCAGGAGCATTTTTGATACTAAACTGGCTGTAGCAGGGGATTAGAGAGGAAAAGGAAAGGGGAAGAAAGAAAAGCCAAAGTGAAACAAAACCTGCCACACGCTGCAGCTGATCACTAGCAAGTGCCATAAAACCCGTCCAGACTCCCGCATCTTCCTCGCTCTGAGTGGGAGCTGAGCCACCCCTGAAAGGGACCTCAGGTGTCGTCTCTGAGACCTGGACCCAGAGAAGCGTGTAAACTCTAGTGCCTCATAGGGCGTGGCTGTCACAACCCCAAATCTATTTAAATTTACAGAGGAAATTAATCCCTTTCCTTAGCCAGACCTTAATCTTTTAAATTTTCTTGCAATAAAGAGACAACAAAGAAAAGCATGGGTTGGGGCTCATGGGTGTTCAGTGCCCCCAGGAACAGAGAGATCTCTTCCTCTCCTTCAGCTCCAGGTGGTTCTGCACCCATCATGCAAGAGCCTTGCATATGGGTCTGAACAACTGAAATGTGTGAAAGAGCTGAATATTTGTGCAGATTGGGCCACATCAGAATTATATCAAGAGTTTGTTGCTTAGCCTGCTCCAATGCCCTGTGGGAGCTTGTTTGCAAGAGCGGGTGGTGGGGGGGATGCCAGGAGCAGGGTAAGGTGCTGGAGGGGTCTCTCAGAGGCCCCCCAGAGAAGTGAGAGCCACCCTGGGGCACTGTGCTGACAACTGCACAGCAGGAGCCTACTCCAAGCTGTTCTGTATGCACTGCTCTAGCGACTCGTGAAGATGCTGCTGCATCTCTTGCCTTTTCCTCCTCCTCCTTCTCTATTAATGACTTTTCTCTAGGACAGAAAACACTTGCACTGATCAGGCCTGTTCAGCACTCTGGAGTCTGGATGTCTGTGAAGTCTAAGAGCTATTTTTGGATGGGTAGCTGTTAGGGATACAGGGGCTGGACTCCACATTTAAGGATGCTTGAGGGCTGCAGTGCTGTGGGATGTGTGCAGTGGGGTGCAATTCAGGTGCATTTTCACCTTGGCTTTGGCACTCTTAGGAAGAGCTCTCTGATACCCCCAACTTTGCCACCCAACAAGGGGTCGACAAGGGGTTCCCACCCTGTGGTTGTCAGATGTGGGTGGGAGGAGATGTGCAATTTCCTCTCCCCACCATCCCTTCCCATCCAGAGACCTTGGCACAAGCTGCTCTCCATAGTGATGGGCAGTAAAATATTCTTCCTACATCTACATGTCAAGCTCAGGAGCCATCAATGAGTAGCCAAATTGAATTCTTGCTTATGTTTTAAAGTAGACTGAAAGTCATTAGGCCAATGCCCAAAAAGCAGTTATTTTTATCACTTGAGGCTGAGGTTTGTTTCTGGGGACAAAGTCACCCTTGGCAAACATTGAACAAAGATCAGGATTACTCCAGAGATGAATGAATAGATTTGCTTTTCCTGTTGTAAGAAAACTAGGAAAAGAAAAAAAGCCCATTGCTTGAATCTGAGATTCTGAATTAATCATTACACAGCTTAAAAGACTAAAAATATGTGTGTGTGCGCGTGTGCGTGCATGTGTGCACTGTGTGTGTGTTTATGTATGTGTGTATATCTATCCGTGTGTGGACAGGGGCACCAACCTAACTCACACTCCTTAATGGTTTCCTTGAATATTCTTTATTATACTTCGATAAGTGTTATAGTTCTGTGAGAAATAAAAGCAATCAGAAATCTCCTTTGCACAAGCCAACTGACTTTTTTTTCCCCCACTGGAAAATGCAAGCAAAATGACAAGGACTTTTGGCAATAGAATGTCCAGATAAATATGCCAGATTCCTTGCAAATGACATGATTAAAAATAGTCACAATGCTGCTAAAAACTGTTATTAAAAGGAATAGAAACTATTGTGTTAATATATTCACAGTATGTAATTTATTCTCTGGGTGTATGTAAAAGGAAAGGCTATTTTCTTTGAATTTTTCCTATGCTGATATTGTAAACTATATGACAGATGGGTCAAGTCCTGATTGCAGTATTCTAACATTTGGAATAGCAAGTAACATATTTGATAGAGCTGGCAAGTTTTTATATATGATTCAACCCAGAATATAAAAGCCACTAGAATTCCAAGTTGAAAATAATTAAATGAGCTGGAAACGATCAGGAACCACACATTTTTAAGTGACAGATTTTTTTACATGTTTAAATTGCACAAGAATATTTTATAGCTCCCTTTAACCAACAGTGACGTTTAATTCTAAAATGTGTAATTGATATTTGCAAAGCAATTAATTCCTATGGCTCATTATTCTATTGCTAAAGGTACCTAATCATTGGGGAGCTGACTTCAAGTTGTGTTTTTTAGTTCACCTTTTCTGAATTCCAGAGTTTTAACTGAATTAACCCATCTCAGTCTCCTCATGTGACTGCACGAAGTGCAGTTTCATACTTGCATTGAAGTTTTAGCTTTCTGATTGCACGGTACCGTAGGATGTTTGAATTTGCTGACTTCTAGAATATGTGTTGTCAAATGGTGTCATTACCGTGTAATACCTCAAATACTGATAAGCAAAAACCCAGCAGCTTATTCCCTTTGTATTTGATCATTTCTGCTCATGTTCCTTTCGAAATTTCCATCTTTTTGTCACTGTTTTTAAGTCATTTGTCTCTTTACTTTTGGCGTCTCTCTCCATCATGCACAACCAGCCCGTCCGCCCAAGCCTAAGCCGCCGGCTGGGCCACCGTCATCTCCTCAAATGCAGACTAACATGATAGATCATATGCTCAAAGGCATGGCCAAACAGCCGCCAAGTACTGTAATAGTCTTCCTTTCTTTTATTCAGTGGTTTTCTAGTCTAGCAGCCGCTCGTGTAGCAGTAGAAAGCTAGTCCTCATATGCAGCTTTATACAAAACACCTAGTGCGACATGGTTTTAGAGATTTAGAGGTAGCATTTATTTCAAAATGTCCACATTTTTTTGTCTAGCAATGTCTGACATATGCAACATTTTCAAATATCAACGTCAGCACAAAATAACATTGTTGTTGCATAACATTTTGCATGGAAACTATAAATATGTATGAGCTTTACATGATGTTGGATGAAATGTTTGATAAGTATATCGTATACGTTTCATGTAACTGTCAGTGCTCCAGCTATCTTAGCAGAATATTCTGATGTATAGTAACTTAACCAGGGAAATATTTAAAATAAGAAGGAAAAAAATTAAGATTGACATCTGCTGGCTGCCAAAGTTGTATAAGCATCAATATTTTCTTTAAAGACAGCATCTTTGAGCAGTTGTTCTTATTAACACTTTTGTCTTTTAGTTATATTTGAGAGCAGATCAATTTTGCAAATGAGAATGGGCCTGATGCTGCTCTGATCAATGGAAAAGCTTCCCGTTGGCTTCGGAGGTGCAGAAACAACCAGATCTTACTAAGGAACCTGTCTTTGGGCTCCTTTTGCAAAAGGAAGTGGTTTCTACTTCTTGCAGCCATTGAGGTGCTGGATAGAATAGGACAAAGACTGAGGAGTTAACCAGGAGCTCTCCAATTTCAGTATTTGCTCAATAAATTATGTTAAGCGGAACCTGGAATTTTTTCATTTCTGGTGATACAAGAAACAGCAGGAAAACTGGAGAAGAAACACCCAAGGCCATTATCTGTGCCATAAATCAGTAAAACTATAGAGTTCATTTGCGTGGTGCTTTACCATCCCTCAGCCAAGCTGAGCCCCTACAGTGCCAGACTTCAGCTTGCCGAGCTCCTCCAAAAAACAGCCACATTTGGGACTGCCCAAATGTGACTGTCCTGAAACATATGGCTTTCCTTTTCGTGGGAAATGTGTTACCTGTAAACAGGTATTCGGGGAAAACTAGGGGCTGGCAAGACTTTGAGGGGGAGAAAGAAGTCCTGGAAGCTCCCTGAGTCTTCAGCAAGGCAGGGATTTCTCCCTGGGTGACCTGGTCAAGCAGAACGGGCCACCTTGTGCAACCACAAGTTTCTGTCCCGCCAGTAAACAAGATCTAAAGACTAGGAAAAAACAAGGTATGTGGAAGGCTGGAGCGATATTCCCTGTCAGTAACTGGTCTGTTGGCATGTGGATCCCAAGGAGGCAGGTCTCCCACTCCACTCCTGCTCTGAACAACCATCACAGGGAGATTTTACACACCCCAGGGCAGTGAGCTGCTGTTTGATACCATGGAGAGGCCAAAATACCTGTGGATGCAGAGGTATGAGCTGGCTGTGTAGTGAAATGCCCCTCTTTGCCCTCACTACTCTGGAGAGCTGGGGCTGGGACCTGGGTGTGAACCAGAGAGACATGTCTGTAGTCAGCTCTGCAGAAGCTGTCATTCAAGGAAAATGTGATTATTTTCTTTTCCTCTACATTATTTCTAGTGAAATGCTCTAAGTGTTCCATATTGTTAGCACCTCATATTTTTAATGTGTTATTAATAATATAAATTACCTGGAAGAATATAATTAATTATTTTTTAGAGTTTTCAGAAAACACTGGTAAATAACTCAACATAGCTAAACACCAAGCTCCAGGATTTAAACTCTTTGGTTTGTTTTGTGGGTTTTTTGTTGTAAAGTTGCATCTCTTTTCCCATATAAATCTTACCTATGAGCGTGGGATTTACCACTTTCCACTCCCTCCAGCATGCATAACTCCTGACCCTCGTGGAGTTAAATCCTGGAGCAAGGCAGACCTGCGAGTTTTGCTTTTAGTAGCAGGTGACATTTAAACTGCTTGAGTCTGACAATTTATTACAAGTTTTGTATTTGTACATTATTTGTTTGAATTGATCTTCTTAAAAGAATTTTTAAACAATATAGACATGACTCCTGTAATAGCATCATCTATGTCGAAGGATACATATTGTTCATACATGAGTGGCGAGATGCTGTCTTTAGGGAATGTGATGTTCTTATTTGAGCTAATAAAGTGCCACCATAAAGCAAACCAACACAGACAATATTGTGAAATTTGGAGCTGGAGCACTGTATTTTCATAGTATAATAATGAATGTGGCTTTCTGGTTTGCTCAGTACTAATTATATAAGCATTTAACATATGCATGAAAAGATCTTTAAAGCTGTAGACTATTATGGGATTTTTTTTTTTAACCTCTCAAATAACTTACTGTACATCTAGCTTTTCACCCTGCCTTCCTGTTAACTCGAGTTCTTGTACTACAGAGAATGTAGGCCGGTTAGTCACCCCAGCTAAAAAGTTAGAAGATACAATACGTCTGGCAGAGTTGGTAATTGAAGTCCTACAGCAAAACGAAGAGCACCATGCGGAGGTGAGCAGCGTCCCTGGCGAGGTTGTCCCCCACAGGTCTTCCGCAGGATCTGGTGGGAGCTTTGTATATGTGTGTGATGTCTTCCCAACTGGTGCTGGGTTATCTTTTTTAAAAGCTGAAAGTATTCATAAATAATGATGCTCAAGTACGATGAAGGCAAAGTATGCTTCGGGAGGAATGTGTTTTCAGAGAGGAAGGAGGGCTAAAGGAGGAATTAAATGAGTTGTGCTCTCTTTGATGTCAGTCTGCAGCCTTTCTGACAGTGCCAGCAGGAGCCGAATCTGGGCAAAATATTCACCACCAACTACATGCAAGAGCAAGCCTGTCCACTTTCCAGAAAGGTTGTATTTCCAAATCATGACCTGTGTGTGTGTGCCTCCAGCCAGCATGAGCAGGGTCCCTGCTGCAGCTTCCGCTCCTGCTGTCCAGAGGGGAGCAAGGAGAACTGCAACAAAACACAACAATTCTCCTTTCTGCCCTTTCTGAGCATTCAGGTTGTTTCCAGGGGTTTCCCTGGGCCCCTCCAGTACATGATTAACTCACTTGGTTTTCTGTTAGCCTCTTCTGCCTTGGCTTGTTGGGAATACCTCAATTACTGATCACAGAGGTTAGGATGAACTATGCTCTGTTACTCATTGTCTGGTTTATCTAATGTGTTATACAACCACTGTTAATTCTTCAAAGCACCTTAACAGAAAGATTTGTGTTTTAAAACCACTGAAACCATGTCATAGTCAAATATACACCAGAAAATTGTGAGGTTTGATCCTGGAAACACTTGATCCCACAGGCAGCTGGCGTGGCTAGCTGTAATCCTGCTCTCAGCACTTCAGGACATTTCTGCCTGAGCAGGTGATGTTGCATACCCATGTAAGTACTTGCAGGATTGAGCCCTGAGTTCTCTCTAAATCTGGTGCTCTTGAGTGCGTATTGAGAAGTTAATAATTTTAAAATTCAGAGTGAACAGTTATTGTTTATGGCTGTAAGTATTGTAGCACTCATTCACTATTTTCTCTTTTCCTTCCCATTCATATATATATAGAGAGATATACTCACAATATTTTGCATTAAGAGCATTTGATAAATAATTTCACAATCACCTAAAAATCATTCCAGTGTGTATTAAATATGCAGTATAGTTTTACTTATTGATAATACACAGCAATCCACAAAACCCAACTAATGCCTGATTACATATTTAAATTTCCTCCCTGTTTTTCTACTGTTCATTCAATCTTGGATGATCCTGGCAGGGGAAAGAGGTATGTGACTAAACTGAATGAAGCGAGTCACTCCTGTCATATTCCGTGCATGCCCTCTCAGTGCCATGTTTCCTACTGGGATTTTACCCGGGTTGCCCTCGCTTCCCTAACTTTGACCAAGGAATGTAACAGCAACTTTGGGTCGGCTGCTTGCAGAGCTGGTAGCCTGACACAGGAGGGTAAACGTGGCACAGCAGTCCAGTCCATGCATGCAGCAATGGGTATATTTTACAAGCGCTGCAGTTACATCCCAACACAACCCTACCTGCCTGGACTCGCTCCTCAGCCTGTTGTTACCTGTTGTTTGCATTCACCCGACCTCTAGTACACTGTGGTGGAGATGGACTAAGTACTACACGAGTGCCTAGAATGGTAGTGGTCTTCCTTTGGTTTTGTCTGTATGTGCCTTGTACTGGATATACAGTATTTATATGTAGAGAGAGAATATACAGGGTGAAGAGTGAAATAAACTTCCTTTTTACTAAAGCAAGGGGTGCTTGAGAGCGCTATGCTTGTGCACAAACTGTTTTATTCCACTCCTCACCAGCACAGGCTGGATGTACAACCAGCTGGGAAGGAGCTATGTTTTAAAATACAGGTTATTTTGAAAAGAGGAAGCAGTTGCAGGACCAGTCACACTCAGGCAGTCACGCTGCCAAGATCCTCACATGAGGAGGAAGGCTCAGAATGGTTCTCGAGCATCTTTTGTGTCACAAGGTTTTGATTAGAGACAGAAGGTTAATGCCAACACAGATAGGAGGCATCCCAGTCCCTTGTTCTGAACAGTGACCTGGAAGGATGAAATCCATCTCTCTTCAGAGATTTCTTCTCGGCACACTGTTGGTGCGTTATTGAATCCCTGTCCTGAGGGTGGCTGTGGCATTTCAGCACTGCGCAGGCAGTTGGCCAGCTCTCTGCATGCTTTGAATTGCACCCAAGGAAGAGAGAGAAGAGGCTGGGTGGTTTATCACTGATTTTTATTATGCGTTGTAGCCACATTATGCTGTCATAGTGCAATGAGCGTTGCTGAGGTGTTACCCTTTTTTTTCCCCTGCCATATAATTCCAGGTGACTTCTTAAAATATATTGTCACTCACCTGGAGAAGGCTTGACCTGCCAGGTGTGACTCTTTTGTCTACTTTGGTTATTCAGCAAAAAACTAAGTTGCACTGCTTGTGAAGAAATGCCTTATTTTACTGAAAAACAATAGTTTTTGCAATTAACACATGCCCCTTTTTTCCCCATGTGGACATCCAGGCAGACTCCCTAATGAGAATGTTGACAATAATACTCAGAGCATGTTCAAAAATCATTAGAAGGGGCATATCATGTCTAGTCAGTTGAGTTTGTTTTACGCATAAGAAGGAAGCGACCTAGCACAGGCAGAAACAGCAGAATCCATGTACCTACATCTGTAATCTGGGAGTGGGAGGTCTCTGTCATTCTGTCATCTCTCCCATCAGATGCCTCCTAGCTCCCTTTCCCTTCATCTGGATGACTGATGACAAATGCCAGAGACAATGCCATTCACCTATTTTTAAACTTATGTTTTCTCTCTCTATGTATACGTATGTGTATATGTATATATGTATGTTAACTCCGTGAGATCATACATATATACATGTGTATCCATGTGTAAAATATACAATAATAGGTGTGTTTGACTAGAAAGCACACTTTTTTTCCCCCTTTACATTATTATTTAAGCAAAGCAGGTAAGTAGATGGTAAATAAATGAAATGTTACCATCTTGAAGGAGGTTTTCTAAGTATGGTCTTACCAATCCTGCTTACAGAAATTAGGGAGGAGGTTGAGGATCCTGACGTAAGTTAGAGAATTACAGAGTTAAAATTTGAATTTTCCGGCAAAAGGGAAACTGTTACTGGTTTGGGCATATTTTTTTCCACCAATGATCACATGCTTTTCTTTTTTTTAAATAGCTCTTTTTTTCCCTTTTCATGGAAGCAGGTTGTTATTGCAGGACTCTGAAGTGTTTATGTTGGGATTTGTTACAGAAGACATTCTGTAAAAGGAGGGAAAGGAAAGGAAAAGAGGGGCCTCCCCTCTTTTCCCTTCCCCCAAAATGCCGGTTTGCCATCGGTCCTTGGTAGCGGTCGCTCCGTGCCTGCAGACCTGTGGGCAGTGTCTGGTGGGTGCCAGCATGGCAGGCTGTGGGCAGGCAGAGGCGCAGCTAGAGAAACCACATCAGAGCAAGGACCCTCCCTGCACCGGAGCCCCAGCACCCTCCCTGAAAACCACAGCCAGGCATTGCTAACTTAAGAGGACCCTGCACAGCCCCGCTGCTCAGCAGCACTCCTTTCCCACCCGTGCTTTGTGAACAGGTTGGAGCAGGCATCAGGAGCATGCCTGCATCTTGATGTTTTCGGTTCCTCTGTGGTCCCTCAGTGGTTTGATGCCTCCCAACATGGCACTCACAGGCATCCAGCCCTGTGACTGGCTGGACACACGCACCAAATGTGGAGAAGAGCTGAAGAGCACTGCCCCACATCTCAGCTCCACACAGGCTCCCTTGCCTTGGTTTTGTCTTTTCCGGAGTGACAACTCTGCAGATGCCCAGGGCCACTGTCACCACTACCTCTGCGCCCCTGAGCATCCCCAAGCAGGAGCTGCTGCAGCAGAGCTGGGCAGCTTCCTCCGTGGGCCTGGAGCTGAGGACAGTTTGCAGACGAAGGACTCTGCTGTAGCCGCCTCGTCCCCATGCCATGACCACTGGGACACTCACCTGCTGATGCTGCCGCTTCAGACACTGAAGCTGTTCCTTCATGTCACAGCTCACCTCATCCACATCTTCCATCCCCATTACAGGACAGGCCCAATACTAAGATTAGTTTGGGGGTCATGTGGTTATTTTGGTTATTTTACATCTTGGATGTGCTCTGGGAAGAGAATGCCGAGTGCAATGCCCAATCTACCCATGCCTTCACATCAATTTTATATCAACTCATGGAATAATACCAGGGCACTGTCAGTCTGCTTTATATTTTGAAGGATTGAAGGAGTGGAAATAGTTCCAAAGACCCACTTCCAGTATCACTGGCAGCTGAGAAGTCGAGCCAAAGCAGGAAAAATCAAAGGGCAGTAACCTGTTTTGGGGGTGGTGTTCCCTCTCTATGACCAAGTGAACCAGTAGCTGTAGTTGTGCTGTGCACATCAATGCAGTTCGTCATCAGTGAATCAAAACTGAACCCTGAGAGAGTGAAAGCCCATTCTGCTTATTCATGTCTGCTAAAACCTGCAAAAAATGCCCCTGCCTGACTGGCAATTCCTCTTCAAACTGATTCCTCCATTCCCAATCTCTTCTGTTTCATCTCCACTCTTGTGCCTATGATAGAGGTTTCTTTTTCTCGCAAAGTGCCGCAAAGCTGTTCCTTAGCTCCTTTAAGTCACTAATTTCGTATCACTTCAAGATGACAGCAAATGGTCCTATGGACAGCTCTTCTCATACTGCATGTTCCCAGCCAGAAGTGACTACTGAACACGCATGCATGCATTCGCAGCATTCACATCTGAGCCATGTATGATGTGAATGTCACCTCAGAGAGCCCGCACAGTGAATTTTAAGGACCCATGTGCATGAGAATGAGTTACCTCACTGATATTTTTTGGTTTTCAAGTTTAGACATGTTTTTTTCCTGCCTCTGTGAAAATATAGGCTTGCCGTAGATTTTTTTTTTTTACCTTGGCATGTTGATAGTAGAGCTTTGTAATGGATTCCTAATCAGTAGCATCATGAAGGTGGTAGTGTGTTAGCTAACCATGTAAAATGAACAGTGCTGTAATAACTTTTATTGGTGATATTTGAAATATCTTTAAAACAGAGTGTGAATTATTTAGGACAGATTTTAATGTCTCAGGCTTCTAGTTTTTCAAGACAAATGCAAGTACTGGATCTAAGTAAAATTTAAGCTGTTGAAAAACACGTCAGAAAACCCACAAGCACAGTGAGGAAACTCCCAATTTTCTGTATTTTAGAAATAAGAATTAGTTGATTTTTTCCTGATAATTAGCATCATTAATGATTAATGAAGTAATTTATTGTAAATTGAACAGATGAAACCTTCTCTGCCACATTACAGCTGCATGCCTTTACAGTGGAGCTCTGAAGAGATCCTCTACAAGAAACCTTTGTGTTAGAACAGCAGTGCCTAATTCTGTGATTAGCACTGCCCATGCAGGCTAGTGCTCCAAAGCACTGTTCTCTTTACAATAAAGGTAGTTTCCATGGGATGCACTTTTTTTTTTTTTTTTTTTTAGATATGTGGCCTAACATCTTTCCCTGTGCTTTATTAGAACTAATACACTTTTTTATTATCTTTTTCTACCAACTCTGAAGGCCTTTGCTTGGTGGTCAGACCTAATGGTTGAGCATGCGGAGACCTTCCTGTCCCTGTTTGCAGTGGATATGGATGCAGCGTTAGAGGTGCAACCCCCAGACACCTGGGACAGCTTCCCGCTCTTTCAGCTCATAAACGATTCCCTCCGTAGTGACTGTATGTATTTTGTATTTTGATAATTTCCTTCTCAGTGGGCAGCTCATGTTACTGATAATGCTTTCAGCCTCTCTGTACTGTGCAGAGAACTGAGATGGGTAGAGATTTACAGATTTACACGCTCTTTTAGCATCAGTTTGATTTTATTCCATTGCCACTAGAAAAAAGCACACCCCTTAAATCACCTCAGTCAAAGGTGGAAAGTTGAACTTTTATTTTGCTTCGTCTTCTCAAGTCTTTTGGTAATGGCTGCCTGATAAGCAGGGAATTAGGTACTCTATCTTGTTGTCTTTAAATGTGTGTATCATTTTATATGTGTGTACTGCATTTATTTAGCATGGAGTAAACCGGTCCCTGCTTTAAGATTCTATTGAAGGGAGTAAAATAGTAAAGTAAATGGAAGCAGGGGTAGTTCAGAAGAATAGTGCTTTGTGAAATAAGACTATTCTCCGAAGCATTTGGGCCCATGCTTTTAAAACCCATGTAAGGATTTGGCACTTTCCTGGATAGTCCGACCCTTCCCTGGGGAGCTGATGGCAAGATTGGCATTGCCTTAGCTAGGTCCTAGACCAGGATCCCAGTTAGCTTTCTAAGACTACATGAAAAAAGCTTTCCCTCAGAAAGCAAGTTCCAGCATCATGGTAGTGAGCAACCGAAGAAGAAATTATTCTCCCACCGGCTGAAGCCATGTTTGTCATGCTGTATTTCTTACACCAGTTTTTATTCACAGGAGGTGATAATGTATTTGTAAATTTGACTTAAATGGAAAAGAAGGTTCATTGTCTGTTTATTTGTTTGAAGTAAGAAGTCATTCCTGCTGTCTGTGTCATGAACATTGGTGCCTGATGCCAGCTCCTGTTATGTTCTTGAAGTTTTCCTTAAGTTGACTGACAAATTCATTGTGTGATGAAGAGCCACACTGTGGTTTGTTACAGAGGTTGTAGTAACAGTAGTGTCTTACTATACTTTTATTTATCTATTCTAGATAATTTGTGCAATGGAAAATTCCACAAACACCTCCAAGACCTGTTTGCTCCACTTGTTGTTAGATATGTCGATCTGATGGAGTCCTCAATTGCACAGTCAATTCACAGGGGCTTTGAGCGGGAGTCATGGGAGCCAGTAAAGTAAGGAAACCTCCTTTGATACAATCGGAATTTGGGTGCAAATGGATGGAGATTCATATAAAAGTGGATTAGCAAACGTTAGACTGGACATGCAGAAAGTGCTTTAAACTTTCTAGTTTGGTGATAAAAATAGGAGGCCTGATCTCTTCAGGGTTTTCAGGTTAATGAGGGAAATGGTATTGGCTTTTTGAAATGCATTGCTGCCTCAGTTTGAGCTGTGTGCCTTTGAACAGGGAAGCATGAAAATGGGAAAACCTTCTTAACTGCCATGGCTTTTTGGAACCTATTCTAAAAGGCCTTTTCCAATGCTGCTTTTGAACTAACATAGCTCCTTTTCAGAACAAAAATATCTCGCTTCACTGTGTTTAGTTCCAGCCCTATAACCCCTGTGAGTCATTGCTGTATTTATTCTTCCCAATACTCATTTTTTCCACCCACCCTGTGGGGGTATAGTGCAGTGTGTGCCTCTGGCATCAGCCTCATGGCTGGTGGCTGCACAGGTCCCCATGTCCAGGGCAGCTCTGCTAGTCCCAGCTCCCCTGCCTGTAGGATTAGACGTGCAGAAACCAAAGTGAAACATGGGCAAGATGATTCAAGCATGATCGTTTCTTACATTTGGAAAGCTAGGAGTTCACCAGCAAGAAATTGAGAGCCTGAAAAAAACCCAAATTGAACTCAAAAGCTGGTGAATGATAAAAATGTGACATGTGCTTTGGATTACTGTTGTTATTTCACAGGTTTTGAAGCATTGCTGAACCCTGTCATGCTTGCTCTATAAAGCCAAGTCAGATCCTACAAAGGGAAATAACTGACTTTTCCTTCTAATAAAGATATTAAAAGAGAAAGATGGATCCTGTGCAAGCAACATGAGTCTGGCAGTGCCTCAGACCAGGAACTGGGACCAGATGACCTCTGGAGAGACTCTTTTCTTTGTTTTTTTTTGTAATTCTCTAGGCAAAGTGAAATGGCTCTGCACTCTTAGAGGTTGCTGTGTAAAAGAACGTGTGGTCTTTCAGGGCTTTTCACACCAAATATGTTCCGTTTACAAGGAAAAGAGATTTTGTTCAGCAGCCAGCCTCCCATATGCAACCTGGAGTCTGAGTACCCAGGTTTTTTCCTTTCTTTTTTGTGCATCCTCAGCATCCGTAAGGATTCTGCCTGCCAAATCTCAGGCTTTTTCTTGACACCTGATCATCCCCTCTGTTTTGAGTGGGGTTAAGTGGCTGGCATTCAGGAGCCTCTCTCACTTTCCATTTGCTGTCTTTGGTCTGCAGGCTAACAGGATTAAAAATCCTAAAAAATCTTGTTTCAAATAAGCAGATGTGACCCAGAAAACATACAAGAAATAGATCTTTCGAGTAGGAGAATGCCATTTTTACAGCCACTCCTTCAAGCAGAATTGCACTTCGAAGTTAGCATTAACTTCAGTTTCTGAGTTCTCCTTTAGTAAAGAATATGTTTGTATTTCCTTGTCTGTTATGAAACAGAGGCAGTTAACTCTGTGTACCTGTCCACCTGGGTCAAGCACTCAATAAACAGATCACTCTGCTTTTTTTTCTTTTATCAGAAGCTTTTTGCTTTTTAATGACTTTAGGGGGTTAACTATAGATGTCCCTAAGTACTTGGATGTGCTACTTGCCTGTCAAAATGCTTTGTCCCTGGGTATGCCAGCATCTATCATTTCCAAGTTATCTCTGATAGTTATAAAAGATCTTTTCTTAGTTCTCTTGTGATGGTTATTCCCTTCTGGAGTTCCAGTTACAGCATGCTTTGAGCATTGCATCTCCAAGCAAAAGCCCAGAATGGACTCTTGCTCTTACAGACTTGGGTATTTAAAAGATTTCTTCCAGCAGGAAAGTGGGTGCTTTCCACAAGAAGCTTCTGTCCATCTGGTGAAAAGATGCACCATGGGGTTTTTTTCACTAGTTGATATTTTGTTCTTGTGTCTCGCACACAAAAGTGTGAGTTGCAAATGCTGGTTCAGTGCCATGTGACCTGGTGAAGGGAGGCACCAGTGAGTGCCAGAGGGTGGCACATACAGTGCAAAGGAAAAGGATTCATTCCTAGGATCTTATGACATTTTTGATGTGCTGTTCAGAACTAAATGTTAAGGCATCTTCATCTTTGCCTCCTGGGCAGACCACCTGCTCCTCTTTGTCTGATCGACAGGGAACTTGCAGAGAAATTCAGGTTAGAGACTTACTTTGTTTGATTTGCCCTCCTGTATCTACTGTCTTCTCACCCCACATGTCCATACTGCAGCGCAGTTGAATTTTTGGCCATGGATTCTCAAATAGTTTGGACCAGCCAATTCCCAAACAAATTGTGACCTTCTATTGCCACCTCTCCAGCGGAGCTTTTTTGGAAATCAGGATCACTGCAGAATGTTCTTCCGCAGCTTTCCTCTTCTTTGGAAAAAGACCTTCAAGTTGGCTAGCAAAGACAGATCATTATAGCTGACCGTTCCACCAAGCTTGTTGTTGTCCTGGATCTCTACAGTGCATTGTGAGAAGGAAATCTCATTATCTCCTGTTAACCAAGGAATTATTTCACAACACAGAATCTTTTGAAAGGGTTTCTCTGTACTTGTGCTTGCAGTCAAGGCTGAAATATGTAGCCCTCCATAACCTGACCAGATGGTAGTTTGCAAGCATGTATTTCTTCTATTTTCATTGCTGAATACTCTGCACCTTATGCTCTGAGGAGCTAGGTACAGAAATCACTAACAGTGAGAGAGATACTGTTAAGTATTGAAAAAAATGAGGGGAAAAAGCATTGATGTTATGTGCTTATGAGGGCTCTGTAATCTGCCTCTGCAGAGCTGCTGAATTTGCAGGGGGTCCATGCCCTATAGCTAGAGCAGCTGGTGCGCTTGTATGAATCCACGCAGAGAAATGTGGAACACTTGTCCTTCGTACAGTCATCCAAGTATGCAGGATACAGAGTAGGTCTGTTCTCTGGTGAGTTGAGAGGTCTTGGAAAAGTAGGGTTTGCAATGGAGTTTTTTCATGCTAGTTTCTCAGAGAGCGCTGATTTATCTTGCAGCCAGCTGACAGGTATGTATGTGTGTCTCTGTGTGTGTGTCTGTGTTGAAAGAAAGATCTTTTTGAGCAAATGCTAAAGCTGGTGCAATGACAACCAATTTCAGTGGCTTGACTAGGACATTACTCATTGACCCAGGGCTCTCTCTACCACTCTGTAGTCCTGGCTTTAGCATCTATTAGTTGCTCACTAACCCTTTGCAAACTATTTATAAATGTATCATTAATATAAATGTCAGAACTTGAACAATATGATTATACTAATCATTTTATAAGGTTGTACAACTACAAAATGGTAGTGAAAAATGTTTCCCCTTAAAAGAAGCACCGTTGTAGTGAAAGTGAGTATTTTTGTTACTATTCTGGGTGTCAGTCACAGGAGGAGCACAGATTTGACTGCCTACTTCACTATCAAGCTCTTTGCTTCACATCAAGGCTTTTGTGAAAAGATTTGCTCTTGAGCATTTGCTGAGCCTTGACAGTGAGGTTGCAAGTGTTTATAGTGATGGAAGAGACAGGCATTTGCGTCTTCCATCACTAAATTCGTTTCAGGCATCCCGTAGGAACTGAGCATTTAGGTGTGGCCAAGGGTCTTGTTCAGCTCTATTCTGAACCCAGGAAACAGCTCAGTAAAAATACTGTGTTTTTTCTGCCCTCCTTTCATTGCTAGGGCAGCTCTACAGGAGCAGCCGCGGTGCAACTGGACGTGTTCCGTGTGATCGGTGCTGCTGTACAGTGTGAGCACTGGGAGGTCGTGCAGGGGTACATTGCCAGTCTGTTTGCACTGAGAGTTTCCCAGCAGACAGTCCAGGTGAAAGCCATTTCCACAGCTCACACACACAAACCGGGCTGAAGCAGAAGATGCCAGGAAAACAAGCGGTGCAGCTCCAGAGCGTGTGTCTCTTATCAAACGTATCAGGATCCAGTCCTGAAGCTGAGTCGTCTTAAATCAGACAGCCCTCATCTTGTTGATGCAAATGCCCACATTCCCTGCCTGATGGCTGAGGTTATATTTAGCTGTCTATATTAAATAGGCATGGCTGGCTTCTAGAAACAGTTTCTCATCTTGGACCTGTAGTTTTACGGTCTGAACAATTGCAGGCTTTATGGAACATTTGTTGGTAATATTAATAATTTTTTAGAAGTCTCACTGCAACTGTTAGTCAGATAATTAGATCAGCTGAACCTGAAAAACTGTGCATGTCAATTCAGGAGAATATTTTTTTACATTAGTTACTGTATGTTAACATAATGTACTCCATTATTTTGCTGTTTTGTTTTGTTTTAAGAGTACTAATGTATTCTTGCAACATATTCTTGCATCAGCAAAATAATGTGTTGTATAAAAGAAATATGTTTCCATGTGAATATAGTATACTGTTTACTCTAGAAGTCATATTTTATTAATACAGTGTTTTTATTAATATAACACTGTCACTTCTTGAATTTTAATATTAAAACCAAAGGTCCTCTGATTTATGTATTTACCATCTGGCTAAGTTATTTAAGTTTCTTTTCCTTATACATTTATATGTTGTCCACCTCTTGCTATTTCTTTCTTTTTTCCATATCAGTATCTAACCATGTGCACTGCCACTTCTGAAGATTTAACACTCTCTCAATCACTATGGAGTCTATATCTCATTCAATAGTCATATCATCTTAACAGCAGATACAGTTATGAATGGAAACAATGGACAGCTTTGTGACTGTAGTGAATTCTCCTGTTTGCCTGAAAAAGAGAATGCACAGCAGGAAGTTAACTCTACTAAGAATCATAGAAATAATTTGAAATGAGAACATAGTTGTGGTTTTTTCACTAGAAGAAAACTTTATTTTGTGATTTTCCTCCCCAACAAGGGATTTTATTCACAAAGAATGAAGTCTGTTCCCTCAGATTCACCACCAATGACAAGCTGAGCTGTTGCAAAGATGTGGTTCACATCGTCTCTTGCATTAGGAAACATCTATTCAGTACAGGCAGCTCAATTCCATTAATTTGGGCGGTTGATACATAAAACCTGCAGTAAGAAATGAAGTGCAAAATATGTCTCAGAGAAGTTACTAAGATTTTAATATGCTTTGAAAGACATAGTGTATAATTTGATAGTTTCACAGGAATCCAGATAATGGTGTCCGTTAAAGTAATTAATTTAATCCAGGGAAATGGAGAGACCTCCAAAGGTGGCATATCCTGATGCAGTCACTGAGAGCAGGCAAATTTGTATGCTGAAGCAGTGCCCATGTGCATCAGTAGAAAAGCTTTCAGTAGCTTGAGCAGTGCAGGGTGAAGCTGAAATCCTGAATTTCTGATTCCATTTTCACTGAGTCCAAGTAACAGTCTGGTGAAAACGGTGTCAAAGCATCTGGTTTTGTTCCTCACGTGGGACTGTGAAACCAACTGTGGGTTGTATACCAGTGGGTCAGACAGTGTTCCTGGGAGGGGGCAGAAATGAGGCATTTCTCTGAAACTGGCCTCTTCTCTGAGAGCCAGGTAATACGTGAGTTGGGTTGAGATTGAGTTCTATCTTCTGCTGATTCCCAGATCTCCTGATGTTTTTATTTTGCATGTAGAATATAACTGTGATGAGATACTCATTAAAACAGAGTTAGACCAATTATAACATCTAGAGATCTAGCACACTGAAATATGTTGTGGTAGATTCCAAACTTTGGGCGTGCAGTGCTGTTACACGCACCTTGTTCCAGGAGAGAATGTTGCATTAAATCATTACAGCTGCCCACTTTTTAAAAATTTCTATTGGCATAACAGTTGCACATTTGAAAATACTGGTTGAAGTCATGATGCCCAAGTACACACGCTTCATATTAACCTTTGAATATCTCATGGCCCACTTCCAGCTATGAAACAGTCACATACTAGTCCTTATTTATTTACAAAGTGCAGTTAATTCACAGTGCACTAATAGCAGGGCTGGACAATCCTTTTCTCTGCACCTAGGAATGCAAGGGAGGATCAGGGCACAGTCTTCACAGAGGAAGAACCTTGTAGTTCATTGTTTCGTTGCTCCAGATTAGCCCATCTTTATTTGTAGAGGGTCTAAGACAGAGAGGTTTTGCAGCAAAATTGCAACTTTGTTGAGCTTGGTGGCAAGAAAAACTCTTATGGCTGGAATTCCAGACTCTCTGTTTATTATTTCAAATTGCAGTTCCTTATCAGATCTTTTAGTTTAGCTCTTTCATTCGAGCCTGTGTGTGTAAGAACTGAGACTCTTCCTTAAAAGAGAGATTTTTTGGAAGAAAACCTGCTCTCTGCACTTTGAAATGGTATCAGGACTTGAAGGTGCAGTTATTTTCACAGGTGTTTGAGTTCTCTCTTAATTTGCTCTTTTGTGATTCCTCTTTTCATTCTGGTTTGCTTTTTTTTTTTTAAGGAATTTAAATTTTATAGCAGACTGCAAACACAGTGCATTTAAGCTTCCATACTCATGCTTTTTTCTGAAATGTTTTGCTTTAGTTTTTTAACTGTCCTCATGCTGTGAACTTTGCAGATTTGTTTCTGAGTGTCATGTGCTTCTGCTACATCGGCATTGTCACTGTTATGGTATTTTTTCTTTCTGTCTGTTTCTTCCACAGGAGTTTAACAAGTAATCTGCCCAATGTGAATCTACCAAATGTGAATCTCCCTAAAGTACCAAATCTACCAGTTAACATCCCACTAGGCATCCCACAAATGCCTAGCTTTTCTGCACCGTCATGGATGGCTGCTATTTATGATTCTGAGTGTGTATTCAGTTCAAATTAGATCTCATTTAAATTTAAAGTAATCTTGGCATGGATATGTATTGTTTGTTTCTGTGCATTACATAAAACTTTAAAGAGTGATACAGTTAATTAGATGTTTTCTGAATGAGACACTAGTGAATTTCTGGCATGTGTATTTTGAGGGGTTTTTTTGTATAAACCTTGAAAATTTGTCTCAACTCCCACTGAGAGTTTGAGCAAGTATCTTGCTTTACAAAATAGCTGTCAAGAATGGGGCATGGTCTGAATAACATACAAACCACAGAACTTAAATGTGACATTATGTGTCTCAAGCAAAGAGTTTTGTCCAAAAGAGCAGATGAACCAATTTCAATGCCAGTCAGCCAATTTCTGTGGACCAGATGTAGATCTAAAAATGAGTTTTATTTAATACAAGCACTGCATTTCCCAGGTAATTTTTGTCTTGGTTTTGATGAAGCAGCCTAAGAAAGATGCACACCCTGTAACAGGTTTTATTCATGTTGGGGGATGTCCCAGAGAGCAATTAAAGCTCCATAGCCTTCATTACTGCCCATATAATGCCATGACCATCTAAAGAAAGATATTTTCAACGTGAGTTTTAGATTATGGCTTGGAAAATAGTGTCAAAGCACTCACTCTGTAGGAGCCTTGCGCTCTGAGCTCCCAGGTTCCTGTCAGAATGTCCCAGGGTACATGTGTGAAGCTCAGGCAGAGCGTACCACAAACCCCCAGCACAGATTAGGCAAGTTCTCTTATAGGAGATTTCCCACTGAGCAGTGTGGAGGGTGGTACACAGTGGGCTCAACCCAAATCTCATTATTTGAGGTAGCTCATCTCCCAAGATGTCCTATCATGGGAACTGTTATTTGTCCATTCTCCTTCTAAAATCCTGGAGAGTTATTTAGGGTTGGCTTAGGGTGGTCTCAGTCAGCACTATGGTGCTTTTTCTCTATCCTCTCACTTAATAGATAAAACTGAAGAACTCCCCAAAGAATCCCCTGTTCACTGTTACTGAAACACCCTTGATTACATCTACACCTGGAGTCCACCAGAATGCCTCTGCCATTAGTCTGGCACAGGCAGGATTGCAGAGCACTGGTAATGAACGAAAGTAAAGAAAACACTGATGTGAGATCTTTTAAAATAGAATTTAAAACCTTTTAAAATATTAGCATGGTTGTTTATGTTTCAAAGCCATACAACTCATATTCATGCTAAGATAGTTATATTAAAGGCTAGCTTAGGCAGTTGTCTGTAAAGAGTACCTGAAAGTTTTAATCTTTCTCTGTGCATGCTTTGTGGTATTGCCCTTGAAAAGATAAGAATCATGTAATGACAGAAAATTGGATAATTCCTCTGAAAATGCTTGAGCATCAATGGTATATTGCAAGCTGCCTGCGTGATTAGAGTAATTGTGGTGCTCACAAGCAAAATACAAACAGTGAATTTTGGAAATGAATAAACTATATTGTTTACTTGAATGGAGTCCTAATCAGAAGTGATAAAAAGACTGAGAGTAATTCTTTAAAAATTTTGAAACCAAATGGATGTCATAATATTGCTGTAGTAAATACCAATTATTGTATTTGTACACATTTAATCACTTAAAATGTAAATTCATGCAGTTCCGAAACTGGGTTTAGACTGTTAAAGCTTGCTTACACTCAAGCACAGGTTTGAACTAAAAACTGTTGGTAGATGAACATTTGAGACTGTTGTCTAAACTGGTCCCCTGGCTAAAGCAAATGCCTGATTCTTTATCTTTTCATCTCCCTGGTTTCCTTTTATGCACCCTTCCCCTCCATCAAGGACATGTTACCTGTTGCTTAGTGTCAGATATGTTTCTCCTACAATCAAGACAATTCATTCTTTATCTCGTTGATTCTGCTAGCCCAGGATCCCACAGGACCCCTCTGGCATGTTGGGACTACAGCTCTCACCTGGGAGTAGCCCTGTTTGCATTAGTTCCGAGCTCCTCTAGCATTAAATCAATGCAGCTGGCATCTGTCACAATAGAAACACCCTCTCTCATCTGTTTCTATAGATGATGTCAGCACAAGTGGTAATGCATGGTGTGTTAAATATCTTATAAATTACTGTGTTAGCATTAGTGGTATGCGAGGAGGGGGTTGAAACTCTTGAAGCTCCCTTGGTAATTATTCTGATAAAAAAAAAAGTGAGGGAGAAGAAGAGAGGGAGAGAAAGGGGTTATGGATGCATAAATTTCTCTGCACAAACAGAGTGCAATCCAGTCCTGTATTTTTATTCTGTAAGTGGAGGTTTGAGATATAATTATACTGTGAAAAGAGCTGGTGTAGCTACGCACTGCAGGACCAAAGACTTCCATCTGGGCAGGGGTGTGGGTACAAGAATATGTGCTTGTGAAAGAAATTGAGAATTTTGTGGCAGACCAAAGTTGTTGCAAAATAAATTTTTAAAAATGTAAATTTGTTGTCCTGTGATTGCCTTTGCAAAGAAAAAGGTGCAGTGGTAAATCCTGCCGAAACTCCTGGATATGAGATGTACCCTTAGCTCAATTGACTTACCCCAATTTTTTTTCAGCTGTTCAAGAGATAAAGTGTGTCCTCGCTCACCACTTGTTAGCACTGTCCCTTACCTGGAAACGGGGCCGTACTGGGGGGACAAGGCAAACTCAAGATATAATTTGGAGGGGGGAGAATTGCATGAAACCCTAAATCTTAATAACTGCATACAGCCTAGTATGGCAGTTATTACTGATCGAGGATTTTCTCCCACAGTTTCTGGCCTTAATTCTTAATAATCACATACATTAATGTGGTTATTAACTAAGGCTGATTTTTACCATACACACGTTCTTCCCGCTAATATGTGTAAATCATGATGTTGTCTTACTCATCTGGTCTGGAAAGTTTTGTGGGTGATGACAGCAAGGTAGATTAGGCAACTGTATGGTAAAACTCAAAATCCTGATGGTGGAGATGGCCAGCGTTGTCCTGTGTATGAAACTGCTGTCTGCCTTACACTCGTTGCAGGAATGGTCTCCACATCAGGTTGCAAAGACCCTGATGCCACTTCTGACTTTTGTTCTCATTTTGCCCTGCCAGCAATGGATCAGGCACCTCAGAAGATATGTTCTGGAAACTTGATGCCCTACAGACCTTCATTCGGGATTTGCACTGGCCTGAGGAGGAGTTTGGGAAACACTTAGAGCAGCGCTTGAAGCTTATGGCGAGTGACATGATTGAGTCCTGTGTGAAAAGGTAGGTGCCCATGAGCAAGCCAGGCATGTTTCTCACAGGAGCTCACAGGATGAAAAGCTTATTCCACCCTAAAACTGGAATTCACCCCATTGCTGTGAATTGTGGACTCTCCCAAGCAGGTACTTCTCTGTTGACACTCTGTAGAGTGCTTATTCACAATAAGGCAATAAATCACTCATTCTTTTGGGCTTTGTAGGTAATTACTTATTTTCAGTGCCGCACGTGAGGTCAGATCTTTGTAAATGCAGGTTGCTGTGATGACACCAACTGCTGAAGGCATAGCCATAGGAAAGATCCCAGCACCCATCTAAAAAACACAGATACATGAAAAAAAACCAAGAAAAAATTATTTTAAAAGTGGGCTAGTGTGTTGCTTGGCACACAGGTTTCGCGTCTGCCATTGATTGGGAAAAGCTGTTGTATCATCAGCCACATTATAGGATAGTTACCTGCAGATCTTCCAAAATAGAGATATCTTTAAGCAACTTTAGACATACTGGCAGCTGTCATTTTGAAAGCAAAATATTGAAGTTAAATTTCCAACTTTTCCTCAGCCATTTATGTCCATTTGCATTGGAGGTAATGAGGCAAGAAGAAAAAATGAACTTTGTATTTCATTGTGCAAAAATTCATAGACAAAGAGATGAACCAGGGAAAAAATGGATGCCAGATATAGCTGATACATGCTAATATTAACTGCAGTGTGTGATGTGGCTGTTCTGTACCGCAATTTTCTGGCCACTCTGCAAGTGTGAGTGTGGCATTTATTTTCAGTACGATCCTCACAGCCTGGATGTGCAGTGTCAGCACGGGGGAAGGCACGTTCAGTCCCTGAGATGCAGGCAGGAAGGCAGACAGCTCAGGGCTTATTCTCTCACCCTTCTGGAATAAACCCCAGTGCATATTAAGTGCAATGAGATGCATTGCACTTAATGTCTTTGACATCGAGCAACTTACTGCAGCAGCTCATCTTTGGTCCTGTGTATGGCACAAACACTGAGCTTCAGTTGTCCTCCAGCTGTCAGGCTGTCCTTTAGGAGAAAACCCAGGGCTGAAGCTCTACTCTCTGCTCTGCCCCAGCACCACCAGCAAAACTTATTTTCTCTTTTTTTTCTTTTTTCTTGGAGCTAAGGCCCCTTTGCTGTCTCTGCAGCACAGTTAATAGCTGCAATGATCTGTAAAAATCAGACTAAGTTAGCTCAGCTGAGAAAACTAGGAAAAATAAGCAAATTTCCAGGTACATCTAAAGAAGGGCTTGTGTGCCTGGAAGCCAGGTTTTTTTTCCCTGATTTGCCTCAACCTTTCTACAAATGCGTTGCCCCTCTGTAAAAACCTGGCCCATCTTGTATTGGTACAACTATATATAATGGTTGTGAGCATAAGTAAGTAGGAACATGCTCCTTTCCATGAGAAGATGGAAAATCCCAGTCTCCTTGGGTCCTTTCAGTAATTATCAAGATTCTAGTCCCCGAGTCCAGGCTAAATCTGGCACTGGTAATTAAATCAGTTCAAATGCCACTGCTGATGTAAACCAATATGCTGCCTTCCCTATTTATATCACCTGCAAACAGGGCCTGGCTAAGGTTTCTTTAGCAATTTCAGTTTGACACAACATTTTTCTTCGCGTCTGTCTCTGAACTGTTGAATCCATGGAGGAGCCACCCCGCCTTCCGCACTGGGTTGTATTTTGGGGCTGTCAGGAAAGCAGCCCATGCAAGGAAGTCCTGTTAACTAATAAATCCGGGCAGGAGGACCTATATACCAGCTCAGATCTGATCCCAAGAACGGGAGCTTTACGTTTGTAAATGAGTTTTCATTTGCATAACCCTTGGAGGATTGTTCAAGTACAGAATTATTCCTGAGCTGCAGCTGATATTATTTGTTATTTCTAATTTGAAGCTCCTATGTTAACTTATTGGCAGATTCTGTCTGATGTGATAATTGTTCTGTGTTAGGTTAGATTCGTGAAGTACCTCTGGAATATGAAGAGGGGCTCTGAAGAAAGCCAAGGCAATGCCCACCACACTGGAAAGCATTCTTGTGTTAGACTCACAAATGCCTTGGTATTTAAAATATGACACAGTATCAGATTTTGTAGGTTTTGGCCTGAGAAAGCTTTTGGTGTATCATGGTTTGTTACTGCCAGGGGTGTCAAATTTGATCTCAGTTAAACCTCAGGAGAGCAGGGAGGTGTGTGATGCGAGTGTGTTCATACGCACGCAACTGTGCCCGTGCATGCTTTGCAGACATATTCTGGTGAATTTGTGTGGCACAGGGAAACCACTTCTGTGAACTTGTAAGACAATTAAGAACTTCCAGCAAGCAAATACTATCATACCTCTATAAATGCAATGATCTGGCAGTGTCCTTTCAGTTAAGCAGTGAAGGAGTTTCTGTTATTTGTAGTTGATATCAGGGAGCAATAGGAGCTTCCTTTTGTATGCCAGGCTGTGGTTATCAATCAGCTAATGCAACCAAATTAAACGTGTTCATTGACACTGCTGTTTGTAACATCATCACACTGTTTATCAAGCATAAGAGAGTCACAGTTTCCCTGAAACTGTTGAACACTTTATAAATAGTGTCTATTCTGGAAAGGGGGTTTCTTTTTAAACTGGAAAATCATTTTTAGAAAAAACACATTTGTAACAATTGCACTATGGCACTCCCAGCAGCATTCAGCTTTCTGGCTTCTCAAACTCCTCTCAGTATTGTTTCACATTATTATTATTGGCTTCAGTATGTTTAAAAGCAACTGAAACATCTTTTTCTACTTTCCTTCACAGAACAAGGATTGCATTTGAAGTGAAACTGCAGAAAACCAGCCGATCAACAGATTTCCGAGTCCCTCAATCAATATGCACCATGTTTAATGTCATGGTGGATGCCAAAGCTCAGTCTACAAAGCTTTGCAATATGGAAATGGGCCAAGAGGTAAAAATGCAGGTTCTTCCTTTCACAGCTTTTAAAGGCAATGTCATGAAATTTCCTGTCTCCTGTTGTGCTCGTTTCAGAAACGTTGTATCGTTTGTGGATTTAGCCTTTCATAGAGAGTGTGCAGATGAATGGACAGGGGGTTGCTCTCAAATCTAATGAATAGAAACACTCGGAATCCCTGTCACTTATGAGTGGCTTTTTGCAAGGACTGTGGTATGCATACGGTATCTCTCAAGCTTGGTTGTTGCATGATGACCATGTAAATTGAGTCATTAACTGCACCTTGGAGCCAGGTGTCGGCAACACACTTTCTGTGTATGGCTATTTACTGTAGACAAACATACGGAAAAGAGAACTGCCAAGTTGTTGCTGTGATGCATGTAAGGGAAAAAAAACCCAAACCCACAAAAATAAATAACTTCCAAAAGTAGATTGAAATTCCGGCTGCTTTGCCTTCCTTGAGTACTGGCTGTAATCAGCACACTTGATCATTCTGGATTTCCAGGTTCATAATGACTCAAGTTTCCAAACAACAAACCTGTTTTAATTAATTGCTGATTTTTATTTTCTTCTGAAGCCATAGTTGCAGGTTGAAGTTTCTGTGAATTGATCTGTGAATTAGAAAGACATGGCAAACTGGAATGAATTGAATGCATCAGAATGCTCATTTTGCTCCAGTGACTTCAAGCCAAATTGAATATTCATATACCAGTCTAGAATAAATTCACAAATACTGTTTGGCTCACCTATTCTGCTGCTTGTCAGCATTTCCTAGATAAGCTTTTTCACTACAGCTTTCCATGGTCAGATTTTGTGGTGAATCATTGCTAGTTGTTCCTGTGGTTTTTTCAGTTGTTCACCTCAATTTGTTCCTCTGAAAGAACTTGCTCCAAAGGCTGCTGGATGCAGCAGGGCTCTCTGCCCTAATGTCAGTGGTGTTTGGATCAGATTCAGCTGTTCTTTTTATTTTTCTTATACATATTTCAGTTGAGACATTTTATTTGTGACACTCACCTTGTAAGAGATTTCATACTGCCCATGATCAGGTCTTCCCTTGTCCTCCAGGTCAGCTGGAGCAGATCTTGAGTGGGCTTTTGTTGTCCAAGCCTGGACATGAACTTCTCTACCATTTTCTGTTCCATACTCATACCAATTCGTCTCCCCAAATCCCTCAGCCTGCAGCTGCTGCAGCATCTACCCTGTCAGTGCCCCGTTAGCTGGGAAGGTCCATGTTTGTGATGCTCTCCACTGCAAACCAGGATCAGACCCTTATGCAGGCACAGTCCCTGGGGCCAGGGAGATTTTGGAGATCACACAGACTCTGATATCATGACAGAGGGGGCTCATTACACTCATTAAAATGTCAGGTTAAGTATTCCAATGGCATAAGACCGATAACATCAGCTGTGCCTGAATATCGTGTGACCAGGCACTCGCTGCATCTTTCCATGCTGACTTGTGATGCTCTCTGCTTGCCACAGTTTCCTCCAAATTCTGAGCATCAGTACCACTGCAGGTTTGGCCTGACTCAGACTGCAGGAGACAGGGGAGCAGGCAGCCACACAGTTGCTCCTGGGCTGCAGCCAGGGTCAGCTGCAAATCTGCCTGTGCTACTTCCAGGAGGTGTTTGGTGCAGCAGCTCAGAGACAGCTGAACTCCTGTGGCGAGCAGCAGTTGCTGGGACATGAGGTTTTTAATAGATAGCTAAACTAATAGACCTCTAAAGCAGGCGTAAATTATTGGTGCATAATTTACCATTTAGGGCTGCAGTATTTTATATGCCCTCCCTTTTTCTTTTCTTTCTTTTAATGAGCGTTACTACCTCCCCCTCCATTAACTCCTGCCACTCTGTCTTTTTGGCTATCTCCATCTCCTCTTCTTGAAGCTGTCCAAACCTGTGTTCCAAGATGGTCAGGCTCAGGAGGGGCAAAAGTTCTCATATAGATCTGTCATTACAACCTGGGAGAGGAGGACAAAATGCACGCCCCCTCTTCCAGTCCCATTGGAAATGATGAGACAGTCAGATAGGCAGCAGAGGCATGGGAACCTGGGTTTCCAGCCTGTGTCTTTCTCAGTAGTATGGGGAGTTGGGTCTATGCCTCACTGAGTCCCTCTGTCCCCCCATCTCTGGTTGTGTAGCAGCTGTACAGGTCAGCAAGGGGAGGAATGAACAGGCAGGGAGGGACAGAAACTCCCTGATGGGATCATCCATCAGTACCACAGCCAGCACATACCTCCTCCAGCCTGTGTCCCTGTGCAGACAGTTCAACGGCAGCAAAAAGGGATCACACTGCTCACCACAGTGTTCAGGCAGGGCCTTTGGCCTAGATCTAACCAGAGAAGACATTTTTGTTAGGAAAAAAACCACTGATTTCTCTGACAGTTCAATCTATATGTGGGCAGAGATTCTCCTGACACCTTCTTTGACCTTGCTCTGTGGGTTTCCTCCCACCTCAAAGGCCTTCCCTTTCACACTACCTTCAGCCACACTCACTTTAGCAGATATTTGAACGCATTTTGCGAGCATTACCCTGTGAAACAAACACCCATCATTTCATTCCATTTCCTTGTCTCTAAAGGCAGCTGTTAAAACATTTGGTAAACATACTTTACCATCTTAAATATTTATTTTTCCTCTGAATTTTTAATACATCTAAGGGGATAAATGTATGTATTAAATGTTTCTCAGTTGGTCTAGTATGTTTCTATTTAATATCTAAGGTCAGATGGTCCTTAGAGAAATACAACGTACACACAATCTGTTACATGACAAGGCAAGATACTCATCACATAAAGTCAAGTTGAATCATTGTAGTGCACTGATTATGGATTGTAATAATTGAGCTAATAGAAAGCTATGATGAACTTGATCAAGAGTGGGGGCTACGCTGGGTAAAGCGAACCAGCTCTGTGATCTTTAACCTTGAGTGTTTTCATGAGGAATATAGAAGGAGCTGTTGGAATTGCTGGTTTTGCAAGCCAGGCATCTGTAGCAGCACCAAGCACTCGCTTTCCAAACCGCCGCCATCTCTGACCCTGTCCTGGCCGAGGCTCCCCTTCCTGAGGTGGATCTGGGGCTGTGGCACTGGTGGCACAAGGTGCACATGGCTGTGGCTGCCTGGGGCAGGCCCTGTCCTGCATGGTCACTGCCAGGGCACCAAGGCTCACTCTGCCCTGGGGATTGTGGCTGCAATGGGAATGAGCGCTCAGGGTACTGCTACACCGCCTTGGTGCATGCACAGGCTCCTCTCCTGCTCTCAGAGCTGTGGTTTTATTCCATTGGGGCTCTTATTTGCTTTTGAAACAAGCTTGTAATTGAACATGCATCAGTCAGTGCATTTCACAGTGGATTGCTTTGCACACAGCTAGTCATGTTTGAGTTCAAACTCATGACTTACTTGATGAAAGCAGTTAGCTGAATACTTGTTTGCAAAGTTTTAAACACAGAAAATGCAGTTGCAAAAGGAAAACATCAAGGGAGAGACCCCAATATATGCACAACCCCTTCTCCATTTCCCTTAGGAAATCCTGGCTGTGTCTGCCAAGCATATCAGCAGCTTCTACCTGTACCAAGCTGTTACAGGTCCCTGTCACCCCAGAGCTGCATTCCAGCTATGCTGGGGAAGGCCAGGTCAATCCTGGGAGCTGATAAGGCCTAGCTCTGCATCAAAGATTAATCATAACTATGATCCTATAAGCGACTTGTGTATGTCTTGACCTGCAAAGCAGGACATGGGAATGAGAGCTGCCAGTGCAAGTATCACCTGCTTATTTGTGTATGTTTTTCCCCCGCGTGAGCCCAGCAGATCGCAGCCTGTGGCATGGCGGTGCCAGTTTGTCCTCACGTCCAGGTGAGGCTCTGAGTGCCTCCAGCCAGGCCTTGGGCTGGGATGTGCTGTGCCATGTCCCCTGCCCTGGCCCTGCCGCCCCAGTGAGGGCTGTGCGGCTGCCCCAAGGCTGAACCCTGCCTGTCGACAGCCGGTTCCCTTCCTCTTCAGAGCCAAATAAAACCATGAGAGAGTGCCAGGTGTCAGCTACAATCCGGTCCCTTCCCACTGTTTTACTGCCTGCAAATCCTACAGGTAGCGATCTCTGGTATTTCAGTGAAAGGAGGTTTTGACCCCATTTCATTTTCCATTGCTTATTGTTTCTGTGCATGATGCTGCTGTTCTCATACGTCTCTTTTTTTAAAAGATTTTGGTTTATTTATTGTTTATCTTCATATGTTCTTTTTCCTGTCTTTTGCACTTTCCTCTTTATTTCTGTCCCCAATCATCTGAAAAGTTTGCAAAAGAGTGGGTAAGTGTGTCCTACTTTTATTTTCTTTTCCCCAAATTCCTATATTAATGTTACTGCCATAGAAAAAAAAACCTGTAGAGCAGTTCAGAGTACCGATCAGACACTGAGACCAGCAGCTAGCATTTGTAAAGCCCTCACAGTCTTCCTTCCCAAAGTCTGATTAGTATTTAAAGCAGATTTGTCTCTTTCAATGTGATTTGATGTTAACATTTTAAAACAATATTAATGCCAAGTGGTAATGAATATAGTGACTAGCACCAATGCTTGAAATGTTTGACTGAAAAATCAAATGTTTTGTGTTGGAAAGCAGTCATAATCAGGGTTTTCTCAGTCCATTGAAAATAAGAATATACTGTATGTTTTCACTAATTAAATCTTGTATTGGAAACAGGTCTTTTCTAAATTAGTAGAAGACTGTATTTTAGTACCTATTCTAGCCATATTGCAGCTGATTGCATCAGAGCTCCCAAGCTGAGCAAGGTTTGGCATGTGCAGAAATTGGGCTGAAGACTCAGAAACGCTGGTGCTGCAGGCACAGGCCTTGGTCAGCCGGTGCTGAGCTACTGCCACGGGATCTGCCATTGCCCAGGGCTCAGGGCTGCACTGCCTGCTGGCTTTTGCATGGGACAGAAAGGCTCGTCATGGTTGGTCGGGTGGTTTTTAAATCTGTCTCACAGTACAAAACAGCAAAGCGTTTGAACGAGTGCTTAACTTGAGCCATGTGCCTGCTGAACCCAGGGTAACACAGGTTCAGCTGCTTTGCTGCAGTAGGTGGGAAGAGTGCAGCACCATTCCCAGTGGTTGAGCCCACTGCAAGCTCCCCTGGAACAGTACATCCTCTCCATTCCCATGCTGAGGGCTGGGTGGTTTGTGGTACCCTGGGAAAGGGCTGCCTATTCCCCTCCAGTAGCAGGTGTATCCCGTTGTCCGCTGCAATCCATGTACAAGATGGGCAGGATAATGCCCACGGAAGTGGAGCAAAGGGACTTCAGAGTCTCTAGGAGTACTAGGTGCTGGTTCTCACAGGGATGGTAGATCCTCCCCTCCGACATCCACACAAGGCTTCCAGAGCTGCGGGCACAAAGAAGAGGGCAGGGTTTGCCCTGCTTCAAAACTGATGCAGGATTCTCCTGAAATCAAGGTCTCTCCTACAAGTGTAAGTAGTCACTGGCCACTGCAGTGGGGCCCAGGGTAATAAGCTGCATAATTCTTTGGTTTAATACTATGTATTGTGGCTTACCAAGGGAAGAGACTGACAAGCGTAGAGCTGTTGGCTGTGATCAATGCTAATATTTTCCTCCCCCTCTCCTTTTATTTTTCTTTAGCATCAGTACCATTCAAAAATAGATGAACTAATTGAGGAAACCGTCAAAGAAATGATAACACTCCTAGTGGCAAAGGTAACCCTTGGCTTCAGGTGAAGTGATTCACTGTTAACATTGCATCTTTAATATGTGCGTTTCCATTAAAATGTGACACATTAGGATGTTGAATTGGCTTCTTGTTTCTCACAGGCAAGATCATATATCTCCCAGTCCTTTCATGGTGACTCTTTGTTGATTAGGAACTGCGTGAGATGTAATACTCTGCTAGCAGGATTGCCATACTGGGCCGGAAGTGGCTTTAAGGAATGGGTGTTATGTTAATGGGGTAACACCCCCTGGTCAGCATCACCTCATGGCACTGGGGGTAGCTGCAGTCAGGGGGTGGCACTGCTAAATGCTGCTGCAGAGCCATTGGGGTGGCATGCAGAGGTGGTCACCACTCCTACACATGAGGTTGTGTGGACAAAATAGCTCATCTTGTGCAAGATCACCATATGCTCTTCTAAGAAATTAATTTAGAGGTGACAGTAGTGAGAAATACATTCCAAAATGTCAGGTTTAATTGTTTGGAAATTGTTTTTCATCAGAGTCAGCTCCTGTAGCTCAGCTGCCAGCATTCCCCTTGGGTGGTTGTGTAAGTCTGGTGTGCCGTGCTAACACGGAGGGGAATTGGTATGTAAGGAGAAAGATGGTGGGGTGTGTTTTCCTCTAGTTCCAAACTTTCTGAGAACAAGTCATCCCTATTATACAGTGAAGACCTTTAAACATGAGCCGCCAACATATGCCAGTTCAATTCTTCTGCAAGAATACCCAGCTAGCTGCGTGCTTGCCACTGCATACTGGGAGCAGGAACCACAGCCTTCCCCATCCAGAGAGGCTCTGCTGGATTCCCTACACACTGCACCCACCTCCTGTCCCCTGCACCACCCAGGATACTGAGGGGTGATTCCCAGTCAGCAAGAGGTGTGCCACAGCACCCAAAAGGAAGCACTACTTTCTCCCCACTCCCCACCCACTGTGCTCAGGGACAGGTGGTCCATTCCTTTGGCAATGGTGAGAGGTCCACTGGCTTCTTTGAGGATGATGCAGATTTTTACAGCTTTGTCCAACTATTAAAAATAATTGCAGTATTTTTTGTCTTCATAGTTTGTCACCATTTTGGAAGGCGTCTTGGCCAAACTGTCTAGATACGATGAAGGAACTTTGTTTTCTTCATTCCTGTCGTTTACTGTAAGTACAGACCATAGTTTCCTTTCTTTTTCTTTCTTTTTTTTTTCTGAGTTGTAGCTTCCTGCCCTCCCAGCACTAGATCAACTACCTAATAATTATTCCATTCTGTGATGTTTGGTCACTGTAACCCCCACGTGAATAGGCAAATAACCTGTATGAAGATACACAGTACATAAACACCTCCGATTCACAGAGTAAAGCCATCTCCATCCATTGTTCAGCTTGGTGAAGTTTATTCTGTAGAGGATACATATGAAGATGAAAAAACCCATTGTACTGTACATGCAATTTGATTCATTGTCACTTCACATGACAGATGTGTTCCTCTCAGTCTTCTGGCCATAACAGTGACCATCTTAAATAGTAAACAGAAAATAAGGGAGATCTAGGAAGTGCCTATGTGTTTCTAAAAGAGAACAAAGTAGGGGAAATGTCATGAGGTCACGACGCACAGGGTGTCTCTAATGCCATATTTCTCCCTAACACTTAGGAACCAATCCACAGCGCACCACATATTTCCTAGCAAGGTATAGGACCAGAGCAATATCTGTGCAAAACTGGCCTTAGTATCCAGCAATGGTTTAACAATCTGAGCTGTATTCCAGAAAAGTGTTGTGACAGCTTCTTAGGATGAACACATGGCAGCTGATTTCCAAAGGTCTTCTGAAAATGCATGTGCCAGAAAGTTTACAACAGTGTCTCTGTGCAAGCAGGACTTCACTTCTCTTGGCTCACAGACAGCTGTGCACATGAGTGCCTGTGGCTGGGCTGGCTGGAAAGTTGTGTTCATGTTTCACACCCAGGCCCTTTTACCTTCACATGCAGCCTCTCCTGCACTCACTTGTTCATAGAGACTGGGCAAGAGGCAGAAGGCACTTCTCTGCAAAACTTGGAAGGCTTTCCAAAATCTCATTTTGGAGTTATCTTAGTTACTTGCAGATGTCTGCTGTTTGCTGCTCTTGGGCCCTTTTGCTCAGTTTGAGGTAGTTTGTAGGATCCATTTGGAAATGGAGATGGATTTAGGAAGGCTTAACAGCAGAGGCAATAGACTGCTCTTGGCAGCTTTGTGCACACAGTCTGGCAGCTTATCTGAACCACCATGGGGTTCAAACAAAGCATTCTGCCTTTTCAGGTGTGCTGGAGGAACTTTGTTCTTCAGAGAAGAGAGGAAGGGAGGGTATTCCATTCACTGCCCCGCAGTGCAGCTCTTCTCCCAGGATAAACCCGGTGTGGTTACAGCCCCAGGGCTGTGCTCATCCCTGCTCGAGGGGATGTAGGGCATGGCTTGGGTTGAATACCTGGATACCTTCCCTCATTCCGGCACTATGGAGGGTTAGGAAATGCTTTTGTGCCAGCAGCAGAGGATGTGGAGGCGGCAGTTTTCCAGGCATCGGAAGTACCAGCATCAGCCCATGTAGACAGTGTAATGTGCAGCCCTTCCTTCTCCGTGAATCCAAGCTGTTCCTCGGTTGGTGCTGTGCTGCTCCCACCACATCCTACTGTTTACACTGCCAAGTGCTGCTCCCTTTGATTGCTGAGCAAAGCCCTGGCTGCACCTGGGCTCTGGGCACCTGTCAGGACCAGCACGTGGGTGCATGGGGTTCAGGCATCCTCTCTGCTGTTCCTCAGACACTTACTGACAGTTAACTGCCCCAGCAGCAGCAAAACAGTCTGTCCCACTCCAACAACCCCACAGCCTTCGAACATGGTCCCAAAGCCTCAATTTCCTGAGTTTCCAGTCAGGAAGGGATGTGTATCCAAATAGCTGCTGTGCATGGTGTGTGCATGTCTCCAGGAAAGTGTTGGTCCCTCGCCCACAGCAAGTGGGCTGGGCACACGGCAGAGGAGCAGGATTGCTCCTTCCTGACAAAGGGACGTCTCTCGCTTTGGCCCCCATGTTTGCTGGTAGCTGCTGGGAGCCACTGGGAGAGGAGGCTGAGGAGCAGCCCTGACCCCTTTGGCACAGGGCTTAGCAAGTCTCCTCTCCCTGCAGTAGTAATGTGACTTGCTGTGTTTAGTCTTTGCAGTGATAAATACAGAATCTCTCTTGTTACAGCATGCTTGCACCACCTCCCACGTTTTCCCTGTCTGAACAAATACAACGAAGTGTGATGGTCCAAGCCACTGAGCTCCAGAAAGCATTAGTCTCCCACCCTCTTCCACCAACTTCTTTCATCACGTGTTTTCCAGGCACTCTGCAAGTGACATGTACTCGGGGGTCTTGTGACAGACAGTTTTATCACCTAGTAGGATATCCTCATTTCCAATTCTTGCCTCGAAATTCAAGATAAAATTAATGCATCTGTTGTCCTAATAAATTCTCACTAGCCACTTCTCTTTGCAGAGCACTTTGAGAGGAAAACACCCTTCTAAATTTGGCCAGACTTTTTTTCTGTTTGTTGCTACATTTCAGTGCATCTTGGTGGCAGCAGCCCAGGCCCTGGCTGGGTGTCTGCATGTGCAGATCCACTGACTCACAGGAATGCCAGCTGCTAAAATTCCCTGTATTCTGGGTGGCCTCTGTAGGCAGAGCATTACACCTGTGGTAATTATAACCGAAGATTCCATGTTACCCGAGGGAGACAGAAGTAAACGGTCTTATTTTTGTTCTGCGCAAAATTTGTATGGTAAACTGAGACGTTTCATGGCAAAGTCACATACTTTGTGAAAAACGGCAGCCTAGCAAAAATCACACAACATCCGGCAGTTTGGAAATTTGACTAAATGTAGCCAAATCTGAGTTTAAAGAAAAACAAGTAATTATTCTGATTAAAGGAGAGTGGGCAGGAGAAGCAGCTCTGGTTTTTTGTGGGTGGAGGGAGGAGATCGCAGGAAGCTGAGTTATTCTTGTTGCCTCTTGGCTTTGGAGAAGGTAGTTCGAAAGTGGTGCTAAGTTGGACCCAAGAGTGCTAAATCCATACTCAGCTGGCAGGTTTGCCTCTGCCTGGCATCATGCTCTGTGTGATATTTGAAGGTACAGGTCTAGCCCTGAGCAAGGACCCCAGCTTGAGTTTTGCAGGCTGTTAAGCTGCATCATTTTCCAGGCTTTCCTCCTGGTTGTTGGGCTTTGCTGCTCAGAAAAAGTGATGGTTTGGTGCTCGCATGGGCACCCTGCCTGTGTGGGTGTGCCATGGCTGCCTGCTCTCCTGGAGCTGCATCCGCTGGATGGGCTCCATCCGCCTTTATGTGTGGAGGCTGATCAGGGCTCCTCTGCTCCCATTCCACAGGAGCAAGGGATAGCACTTCACCACCTCCCAGAAAGTTGTGAGGATAAATGCAGAGACAGGGCAAGGTGTCCAGACAGCTGGGAACAGGAATACCTGGAGACAAGATCAGTGTTTGCTCTGGAGCTGATTTTGCTGCCTCCTTCATAAACTCATGTGCTGGGACGTGCCCCTTCCCCTGCAGCCCCTCCGGCAGCCAGACCCGGGGTCACATCGCAGCAGCAGGCGCTCGGTGCCCTCCTCCTGCCCTTCCCTCTGTTCTTGCCCCCCGGCTCGGCACCCGAGGCGCTGCCAATACTCTCCGCGTTCACCTCGGCAATTACCACCAGTCTGGTCTTTTGTATCGCCTCATTGTGCTTAATTATGCACCCCCCACACACACCATATGAGTGCTTCCACCCACTCTCACATTCTGTCTCACACATACATTCATTCTCTCATTCGGGACACATAATTTATTCATCCCAAGATGCAACTGTGTGCGTGTTATATTTAGGCTGTTTTAATGGTAGCTTTAGAAATATTTAAAAGCAGGTGAGCTTTTACACCCAAACAAAGATGGCCGGCAACGCTTACCCTAATTAAAAGCAGAAGCGTTGTGGAAAATCCCAGCCATACTCTTTCTAGACACTGTGCCTTATGCTAGAGTGGGAAAAAGGGCTCTGTGGCCAGCTGGGCACTGCTCAGTTGGAAGAGTTTGCCCTGACGTCAGGGGCCACCCCACCTCCCACGCCAGGCAATGTGCACCCTACTGCATGGAAAACCACAGACAAAGTCAATTTGGGATCTTGCAGATCGCATGAGCTTGTGAGGACACCACAGAGTGCAGTGCCCATCTCTGATACCCTCCCTCCAACAGCATCTTCTAAAAAGGGAGGAAAACCAAGGAAAAATGATTTAGCTGTTCAGTCTGGGAAGCAGAAAAGCTTCAGGGCACTTCTGCATGGCATGGCATGAGCACACTGCCCCAACATAGTCTGCAAGCTCTTGCCAGCATCAGGCCAGCAAAAAGGGGGAAAATAATAATTTTTGTTTTGAATTGACTGATGTGAGGGAGGAACACGTGAGTGCAGGAGAGGCTGCACATGAAGGCAACAGGGCCAGGGTGTGAAATGTGAATTTTCCAACCAGCCCAGCCACAGGCATTCATGGGCAAAACTTCTCAGAAAACCCTCAGCCTAACAGAGCATCACAGAATGGTTTGGGTTGGAAGGGACTTTAAAAATTATCTCGTTCCAACCCTCCTGCCACAGGCGAGGACACCTTCCGCTATCCAGGTTACTCAAAGCCCCATCCAGCCTGGTCTTGATAATGTCCCGGGCTGCAGCATGCACAACTGGGGGAAGCACACCATAGGCAGGACAATGGGAAGGGAGCAAAATTAGGATCCTCCAGGTGCTTTCTTGTGTCTAGCTTGGTGCAGACCCCTGCCAGCCTCACCATGCCATCACGCCCCTGCTCCCAGGGGAGCTGCCAGTGCTTCTGGGATACAGCTCCTAACAGGAGAGACATGCAGTGCCTTGGGAGACACGTGGCATCAGGTGGAGAGGGAGGCCTCCAAAGAAAATAACGATGTCTTCTTACGAACCCCGTCTTCCCCCACTCGCTGAAGTAGATGCACAACTCCCACACTATCATCTGTTGCTATTAGAGCTTTAGCAGCAGTCAAGTTACCTCTCAAAAAAAAAACAACAACAAAAATACCACCCTTTTAGACAGGAAAGTGAGTTTCATCACCCTTTTCAACCTACTCAGCATTATGGTGTCCCAGGTTTTGCTGGAGATGGTCTTACAGAGTTTAAAGAAACAAACAAAGACCTGAAAAGGTGCTGATGGTGTTAACTCTCTTTTTGTTCCTTTTACAGGTGAAGGCTGCTTCCAAATACGTGGATGTACCCGTAAGCACAATTTAAACAACTTCTGTCATAGTAATTTGCATCGTGCTTTGGTTTATGGCATGTGTAGCAACCCACATTATGCGTTAGCAGCCAAGACTGAACCATGGGCCTTCATACTTCTAACATTTGAACTGGAAAGGATATCTCCATTATGTTAATAATGAGCAGTTACCCTCTTACGGTGACCTATGAGGCTGTTTAGGCAACAATTTGCAGATGGTGTCAAAAAGGTACCATATTTATGTAATTGGCTTGAATCACATTTGAAAAAAAAATGGGAGCAGTGCATTCTGTTAATTCTTCATTTGGACTTGTACAAATACAGTATAATTTCCAAACAAAAAGTCCAGACATATTAGAACTGAGCCAACACACATCTAACACATTAGCTAATCTATTTTATTTTTGTTCTTCTAATTGTTGGTTTATTTTACTGTTTTGGAAAATGACTTTTTTATTACTTTGGGGAAATGGTGATGAGCTAGCAACATGTGTTTGGGAAATTGTTAATGAAAATATTTTTTTTCCATTTTTCTGTAATTGGTGTAGAAAAACTGTACATCGTCTCCTCTAATTAGACCTTGATTCATAAGGAAAAGAGCCCTTAACGTTCTTAGACAGAGCACTTAACTTGCCAGAAATTTACATTTAAATTAAGTTGAAGTGTAATATGTGAATGTTGACTGGAATAAGGGGTTGCTGTAACATTTACAGGCAGAAAGATCCCGAGCAACTGCAAATGCAAAAAAATAAATCTTAATATACGACACCAGTTCCTGCACCCAGTTAGACTGGGCAGTGGAAATGAAGAGTAACTCAGTTGAGTTTGATGATGTGTATGTATAATGTGTGTATATTTAATGCAGGTGGATTGCTCTGCGTGCTTTCATATGACAGTGTGATAAATTTATCAGACATCTTGGACCACATCATCTGTATTTGGTGTTTCCATCCCTTTAGCCCAATCTAAACATTGCCTACAAAATTATCATATCTTGAGCCTAGCATGGAAAAGACAAACTCTTGAACAGTAAGAGGTGTTGCTTGTTTTAAAATACCCCAGTGCAGATCTTGGCATCCTGTTCTCTTGGAGTAATAAAAACAAGATTTTGAGAGCATTGGGAAGAAAAACTCAGAATTTATTTCTTTTCCTGAAATGTGGAGATCCTTCAGTTGAAATTCCTAGTTGTTTCAGTGCATCTTAAATATTGTCGTCAGAAATTTGAGCACAGAAGTAACTTCTAGGGCAAACATGGCCTTCTCTGAGGCCTCTGTGTTCCTGGAAAGTAAAGCATCTCCAGGGAAGTGGTCTCAGTAAAATGCTACGTAACCCTTTCGAGCTTTTCCGAAAGCTTTATACCTGGGACACCCTTGGGAGGTCTGCAGCAGGGTCTGCTCCCCTCCTTGAACCCAGACAGATGCTTTAGTTCTTTGTGTAAATCAGAACAGAAATCATTCACCTGGGTTAGTTTTCAGTTGTTTCCCCACCTGCCCCTGGAAACAAAGCCATATTACAGTAGCTTCCTTGACAGCCTCAACATTTTTAATGAACTCAACCACCAGCCCCATGCAGCTCCCAGACCTGTGCAGAGGCCACTCCATGGTCCATGAGCCACTGCCTTTCCAGGGAAAGGAGAAAAAAAAACTTGTTTGACTAGAGGACAGAGGGGAAATCCTGGTGTTGAACAGAAACCCACCACTTAAATCTAATTCTGCAAATATTAGTTAAATCTAATTCCGCAACTGTGTTGCAGTTGTCTGCGTACAAACCAATCCGTCTAATCCCACCTTGGAATGGGCACAATCAGCAGACTGAAAATTGCTTGGAAGTGTAACACTTGACTACTGCCACATTTGTGTTGTCCTCATTGTTTTTCAAATTAATACCTTGTCATTGTTGCAGTAGGTGTTAAGAAATGTCACTGCCTTCCCAAGGGCCAAGCACTGGCCCTTTGCTTGATAATTGTTTGCTTTGTATTAAAAAACTCCCTTCCTACTGCTTTCCAAACTGTCCTCATTTTCACCCTGGAAATTACACGGATGTGTTAACTAACTTCAATTTACAGTGGCTGACAATCGTATCTTGCAGAGAAATGATACTCTGTGATCTGAGGTAAATCACAGTAATGGAAACTAATGACAGTAGTTATTAACAAACTTACAGTGTGCCACACAAATTTAAGGTTTTGTGGCAGCTCTTGTAATGACTCATGTTACCATATTTTAATGGGTTTCCTTTGAGGTAAGTTTGAATCCAATATATCAAACAATGTGAACTCAAACAAGATTTTTTTTTAAAGTATTTTCCCATCCAGCTGCTTCAGTTTCCATTTGCTTTAAAGCAATGCTGTTATCCCCAAAATCTTGCATACTTATAGGTTACTCTTTAAAAATCAGTTAAATTCTGCAGAGAGCTGTAGGAATGTGACATCAAGTAAGTGTCCCTCAGGTAAGGAAAGGGCAAACTGCAGAAGGACAGCAAGAGATGGAAAAGAAGAAAAAGCAGTGATGAGACTGCACAGAGGAGCTGCCCCCTGCGTCACTATTCATGTTTTTCTCTCTCTCGTCTCCTCCATGCAGAAGCCAGGAATGGATGTTGCTGATGCCTATGTGACATTTGTCCGCCACTCTCAGGATGTCCTGCGTGATAAGGTCAATGAGGAGATGTATATAGAAAGGTTATTTGATGTAAGTAAATGCCCTCTCCTACTTGGACACCAAGCAGGAGAGACCCAAAATGTGACAAAATAAGACAGAAGGATAAGTCACATTTTGAGAAAATTTATTGGTTATACCTTTAAAAAATAAATCTTTCCTTTCTTTCTGACTGAGGCTCGTATCTGCTCTCTGCCTGCTTTAAATCTCTACTCTAGTCCACTGTGTCTTAGTTTGTGTGTGGATTTTAAAGAAACAGTATCTTCTAAGAGAGCTCTTTAATGTGTTTAAGCTTGTGTAAATTTCTCTCTGTCAGAACATCTCAGTCATTGTTCTCACTGTTAAAATTTGAGCCAGGTTTTTGGCAGATGTGTTTGCTAAGGGCCATCTCTTCTACACATTTTGCATTGTCTCATTGACAAGCACTCCAAATCTGACAGCAAATTAAACATACTAAACTTTAATTTTAAAAGCTAATCAAAACAGAACTGATTATGAATGGACTTCAGTGTAAAGGAGGACGATGATGCAGTATCTGACACCAAAGGTAAATTTGAGACTTGGTCTCCTTGATGAAGATGGCTGGTAGGAACTGACCCAGAGGTTCACAGCTAATTTTTGGTTGGACAAGATCAGTTTGTTGGACTGTGAGAGAACAGTGACCTGTGATGCCTGGGTTTTTTAGGTTTGGATGCATGTTAAAAGTATTTCTGTTTCCGTTGCTCATTTTGTTACAGGCTTTGTCCTTGTAGCTGTTCTATAGTAAAGGTTTTCTGCTGATGACCAGCCTGCAGCATTAGTGTTTCAGTCTCTCTAGGGTATTTGTCCGTATCTCAATTTCCGTTTGAAGCAGCTTCTTTCCCTACTTTCCTTCCTTCCATCTCTCAGCAGTGCCATGTCTCAATCTCCTGGCTCTGGAACTCTAACAGCCTTCCATGCTTTCTTTACTCACTCTTTTGCTTCCTCAGTGTGCAGGGAAAGCTGCTTTTTCCCCAACCAACTTCCTCCTTCCCTCAATACCTCTCTTTCTACACATTACCTGTCCCTCAGAAACCTCTTCTTCCTTTACAATTCCCACTCTGTTTCACCAATAGCTTACCAGATTAAAATGGAACTTATCTCTCATGTCAAATGTTTTATCACATTATATCAAGTGGCATGAATTAAGAGTCAAATAATCTTACTGTGTACATCTACTAGCATGACCCATACCCACTGAGAATGCCTCATTCATGCACAGAGCACAGCAGTGCCTCCTCCAGGCTCAGCTCATGCTCGCTCCGGGGAGAGCTTGCAGCGTGAGCACCAGACGCAAATCACCCATCAAGCAGACATGGGGAGAAAAAACAAAACATAAAACAAAAGACTGTCGCTTCCATCTGCAGCGGGCCTGCGAGTGCATTGCTCGTTTGTGTTGAAATTTATTCCATGAGCAGAAATTTATTTCCAGAGCTCATCTGGACTGTTCTTTTCAATGCCCACACTGCCTTTTCCCTCATCCTTTCCCTGTGATTCACAGTTGGTGTGTTTGTACCCCTTTGGACTATTATTTCCAATTTTCAAAAGGCTGCAATTAGCACAGATATTGATCTCAGTTTGATCCACTCATACTTGGTTTTACCAAATTATATTTTAAACAAATTAACAGTTGACATGAACAAAAAAAAAAAAGAGCCACTACCTTGGTGGAAAGCAAAAAATACAAAACCCTTCTTTCCCTCCCTGCCTTCCTCAAGTCTCCCTGATCCATGTGGAATTAAATAATCCAGGGTAGGGTTTTTACATTGCTCTGCCTGTTTTGACCTACACTGGCTGCAGGTGGGAATTGCAGCATGTCGGAGCTGTTTCCATTCCTGTTTCCATTCATGTTCCCATTCTTGTTCCTGTTCCTGTTCCCATCCCAGTGGGACAGCATTGGGATCTCATGCCACTGGCATATTTGCATATGTCTCATGTATGTGAGTGTGTGCCCATGAGCAGGGCAAGCTGTGGGGTGGTTGCTTTTCAAGGAGGGAGTGGATTGTACCAAGCCCTTGTCACCCAAAAATTGGAATTGTTTTGAGCAGTCATGTATCTTCTTTGTCAGGTTGCAGCTGAAGGAGCTGGCTCCTGTGGTCAGCTCCCATCATGGCTCAGGTGCTCCTGGTGGCTCAGTACCAGCACAGGGTTTTTACATGGGGGTCACCAGACCCCATTTAAGTTGGTGCTGTGTTCACCCATGTTCAGGTAAAGGCAGGAGCAAGTGCTTAACTCCATTACTAAGCTCAGACACAGCCCTGCAGCTCTTTGCCCCTCTCACCTAACCCAGCAAAGCAGCATGGCCGTGGGGTCTTTAAGGTCCTTTGGTCTTATTTTCCAAGGACATTTTAGGTACTAACTACCTCTTTAATAAGAAAGAGAAGAGGAATAATCAAAAATTATATTCATGATGCTGAGTTAGAGTTGGACCTGATTTTGTTCCCTCTTCCCCCAGCATGGCAGGGGAGCAATCCTCTTAGCTGCAGTTTCTCCAGGCAATGAGATTATTGACACTTTCATAGCCACGTCCTCAGCTGGTTTAGTGCAGCGGTGCTGGCTTGCCCTAGCCAAATCTCAGTCCAGTTTAGGGTGTTGTATGACAATAGGGGCAGCAGTGGCAGCAAACAGCTAAAACCTGCCTGCAGGCAGGTCCTGTGCACCCAATGGGGTCACAGTAAAGACACTTACAATATGGGGCTACATCCCCTTTCTGCACAGTCCTGAGGAGTGCAGGAGCAGAGGTGCACAGTGCAAGGTTGTCTATCGCTCGTTCTGTGGGGTTTGAACTCCTGGGATATCCCTAATCCCTGCACTTCTCTGCAATCCTGTCCTGTGTTTCCATTTATTCCCCGTTTGTTTCCTCCCAGGAGCAGAGGCTGCAGAGTGTGTTGGGCCATGTCCCCAGAGAAGCTGGGTTAATATGTCTTTTCTTGGCATTTGCCACGATTTCTTAGCTCAGAAACCATCTCTCTTCCCCTACATAGCCTGACTTGCTCGTGCCTGCAGAACAGGGCACTGCTCTTTGGGAGATACTGGTGTTTGCAGCAGATGATTGTTATATATCTGTGTGGTCTCTGTGTTAATCCTCTTAATTCTGCAAATTGGTCAGGATGGGTTTTCCCCCCTCCCTGAAATAGAGTCATCTTAATTTTAAAAATCTGTATTCTTGGGATCATTGAATGAACAGATTGATCGTGGAGTTCTGCTGGTAATCAAAACCTAACTAGCTTTTTTGGCAGTGCTGTTTACTGCAGAGTAACATGACTTATTTACTTGGCCTGGCTCACTAATTTGATAACATTTAAAGCTAAAACACTGTAATAAGGCCCATTGGTAGAGAGCAGTGGTAATAGAAGAGTTTCAGAATACCATTGTAGCATCTGCTCCCTGCACCCCTGGGCTTGGCTGGGTGCTTTGGGATTTAAACCCTATGGTACTTTGCACACAATGCAGAACCATCACAAACTCTGTGTAGTGCCTGATAGGAAGTAAAATTTTATCACTTTTTTCCCAGAGAAGGGTCAGAGTTGACATGCAGAATGGAACTTTTTATAAGAACAATGAGGCAGAAGCAGGTGGGTGTATCTTAAACATGGGAAAATATCTTCCGAGTGATCTTGATTCTTTAGACCAGTCCTGCAAAATTCAGGTCTTCTTTGTCTTAGGTCACTCAGAATTTCATAGGATCAGAGTTTATATATCCATCATTTTGTCTGAAGGCAGTGGGAGTTTTACTTGTGAGGGTTGTGCCCTTTGGCAGAAGTAACTTCTAGATCCATATACGTGTGTCTATCTTTACAAACGCCCTTAGATACTCACAGTATAGGTTTCAACCCATCACAACATATGTGATCCAGAAAGTCTATGATTGACTAGTAGATAGTGTGAATGCCAGTCTTTCTTCTTCATAAATTGGTAAACACTAGTGTAAAACATAGGGTGACTATTTCCTCCCCAGCTCAGCGAGTAGCACATACACAAAAGGCTACTGAACTTCGGGTGAGCTCCCCGAGATCCCGCGAATTCCAGCATCCTGATGCAGTCCTGAATAGCGCAGATGGCATTTTTCTCTCTGATGATTAATTCAATATCTTACGGGAAAAAACAAAAACATGCTTTTGATATCAGAGATCAAAACACCAAGAGAAGCTCCTAAGATTGCGAGGACCTAAAAAAAAAAATTAATTTATTTTTTTCCTCCTTGTACTTCTTGAAGACACCAGCCTGAGTAGAAGATAAGGATTAAAACAGATGTGCTTAGTGCTAGTTCATCTGCTTAAATCTAGCAGTCTCTGAGATCAGTGATTAAAAAGCCATCTCTAACTTTGATGAAATCCACTGCAATGGTAATTCTATGTCTCTGATCGCTGTCTTATGGGCCTCATGTCTGCCTAAACCGGACATAGAAAACATTTCACTGGAGATGATACATGGATTATGTGGGTCAATTATACACTTAATCTGCCTTCTGGGGATTAAGTGTGCATGGATTGACCCTACGTATTTGGCTTGTCCTTGGCAGTTATCAGATCAGGAAGGTTGCCTTTACCAAAAAGTCTGGTAAGAACTTAATCACACAGTGATACTGCCCGCCGAGGTGGCAGCAGCCACCGTGCTTTTTGCAGAAGGCAGTTTTACCACTTCACTGTCACTGTGAGTGTTCAGCTCCCTCGGTCTGTGTCACAGCCGGGATAGCAGACAGAGAATTTACTCCAGAAACAAGAAATGAGCCTGTTCTTCTCTGCAAGACAGAAACGGCTCTTAGTCTTGATGGCAGGGTGGGATTGGCAGGGTCTGGCAGGTGTAGCAGGGAAGGCGGTGGGGAGACCGGGGTTTGCTCTGCCCTGGGCTGTCCTTGGTGCAGAGAACAGTCACTCCAGGTCCTCTCCCAGCAGCAAAGGAGAATCCATGGCTCAGCAGCTAGACCAGCCAGCATCTCCTTCCCACCACCTTCAGGGAGGCAAAAGCCCCTGGCTGAGGCCAGCATCAAGTCCTGTCCCTCAGGCTCAGCTGAGCTGGGCTTTTAGGAAGCCCCAGCGCTATCCCAAGCCTGAAGTTGCATCTGGTCGGTTTTGCTGGATTTTGGGTTTCTTCCCTCAGCCGGGAACCCAGCAGGAGTGCTGGGCCTGGGGACATGGTGCAGGACTGTCATCATGTTTCCAAAAGCAGGCTGCCCTTGCTGGTATTTGACCTCTGAATATCAGAGATAATGAGTTACAAGGATGCAGGACACTGTGTGAGTCTCAAGACTTCAGCAAAATCCTTATACACATTTCCAGGAGCCTGAGTGAGCATTTGTCACTGGAGGAGCCACAGGCAGCTCAGCATATATTTCAGTACCTACACACTCAGAGCCTGATAGCACACCTGAGTATATTGAAAAAATACAAAACACGGCTAGATCAGTTAATTCAGCAAATCCTCTGCAGACACTGAGGCATTAGCTTATTCTTAAAATCATAGCTTTTGCCCTCAGCAGAGTTACTCACTTGAATTTTGGCAGCTCCTTCAAGGCGTGCTTGCAGGATCGTGGCATTTCTTGCTAGACCGAAAGCCTTGCACAGCACAATCAAATGCCAAAACAGAGCCCTTCTCACCCTCCCTTCTCCTTCCCCTCTTCGATCTCAGAAGCCTGGTTGTGAGTCAGTGGTGCTACTCACTCTGAGTTAGAATTACTCACAGGAGGCCGGGTTGCAGGATCAGAGGAAGAACGGATATCAGGCTGCGCGCTGGGCTCCCATCTCATATCTGCTTGTAGCCACACTCACCGCTTTCTCTTAGAAAGACAACAACCTGTTTCCCTCCTACACAGCTAGACTGCTCATTAGGGCACTAACTCTCTCCCACTCCCATCCTGATATGGCCTCCACGGAGCTATTTCTTCTGCGTTGTTTTTTGCTTTTTTTTCCCCCTTTCCCCCCTTCTGGAGTGAGTTGTGAAATGAAGACAATTAGGCACACTGATCTCAAGAGAGCGCAGCTTACTTTTCCCTCCCTGTGCATCTTTGGAGGAGCTGGAGCCACACAGCTTTTGCTGCCCTTTGCTGGCTTGGCAAGGCTCAGATCTGGACCTGGAGTTGATCTCACTGCAGGACTTTTGCTAGGAAAAAAAATGAAATTGTGGTGGCATCTGTCAGTATATCTTTTAGGGGACAAATTCTCTTTGTCCTGAGGGGGCATAGAGTACACTGTCCTTCTGCAGCCTCTTTTTCTCCCCATGTACCCTCTTGGAGTCACACAGGAGTGAGGAGAGGAGCTTAGCACTGACACCATTCCTCGGAGCCAGCCCTTGTCCTCTGATATTCCCCTCCGTGAGCTTCACACAGCCCAGGCATGCATTGGTGCATGGCCTCCTGGCTCCCCCTCAGCAAGGCTCCTTTCCTGAAGTGCTCAGTTAAGTAGGCTTCATTTAATTTATTTTAGGTAGTCTTAATAAAATAAATCCTAGATCTGTCACTGGATTTTACAAGCTTGAAAGGAGTTTTTTCCCCTCATAAATGTCTTTATCAGAACAGCTTTTCGTGTTCCAGTAGACATTTGGTTGAAGACAGTTAATTTGATTTCTCTTCCAGAGGAGATTTTCCATTAATCATTCTAAGAAGGCAGACTGATTGCTCCGTTACGTTAAGGTCAGCATAGGCTTGCTAACATCATCCGCACCGTGCTTTTGAGCGTCAGAGATTTGTGTTTTGGGGCTGGCACTGAGTGAAAGATCATTTGTTTCCCGGTAGATGTGAATAGCCGAGGATTTAGGGAAGCAGGAGCATGAAATCCTCCATCCAGAGAGAGCCTTTTTCTGAGCAGCCTCTCTGCTCCCTGACCAGGAGCTCTCTGCACGTTTATAACTGCAGAAGAGTTACACCGCGCACTCTGAGCTGGAGCTGCCTTCCAGCTAAGTTTAAGAGGCTATAGCTAATTGGAGCACCAGTCCTGTGGGTCGTCAGAGAGGAGAGCCTGGAGGTGCTGGTGAGCCGCGGCCCACGCGGGTTCCAGCTGCGTCCAGGAGGGCGAGGAGCGTGGGAAGGGCCGGGACGCCCCGGTGCCCGCAGGTGTGCGGGGCTGACCCCCAGCCCGCGGGGCCAAGCCGGCGGCTTTGCTCCCTCCCTCCGCGCTCTGCAAAGAGCCTTTAAAGGAACTCTCGGTGCACACAGGGGAGAGCCAACGGCCCCTGCGCGGACAATGACGAATTGTCTGATTTCCAGCAGCGCCTTCAATCCCTCTTTTCCTTTTCTCTCCCTGCATCCCAGCCCCCCACACAATCGCTGCTCTGCCCGTGCCAGCCAGCGGTGCGTGCCAGATTATCCGTCCCAGGTCACTTTGTTTCTCTTGCTCTGCGGCTCTTTCCCGGTGCTCCCTTAAGCCTCGCCCTGGATGTATGATATCAGCATTCAAAAATGCCCGGTGGGACTCGGGCAGGGAGCGCGCTGCGTCTGGTGTTTAACCCCAGGAAGGATACCAGGGGAGCTGCTGCAATCAGGGCCGAGATATCCAGGCAGCCTCTAGCCACTTTTTTGGAATTTGCAGGCTATAAAAGAAATATATAAAGTTTATCAAGTCCCACTTCATGACAGCTTCCAATTTAAACTGATAACAAGTATAATGAAAGTATTCCATAGCATGCGTTGCTGTGCATCTTACTGAGCAACTCTGCAGCCAGTTTTACCGTCACTGCCTCACACTAACAAGGCTCTGGAATCAGGACAGAAAAATAGTTGTGTGGATATTGTGTTTTACTAGGCTGCTTTATATAGAAACTCAGATTTTAACATGTCAACTTCATTTCTTTTTTGAAAAATGGAAATAAGCAGAGAATATTTTATAGGTTAAAAATGTATTTGAGAACAAGCATCCATACAGGAGTGGTTTTGTGTGTGTGCTCCTTTATAGGTTTTTATGCAGAAGCTCTTTCATTTAGGAAAACGGAGGTCTGCAAATTCCTGCAAAGCAGCAGATTTTTGGGGATTTAATTTGGCAGTTCCTAGTGAATGCTGTGCACTTTGCAGAGCTGTATTTGCAGTGAAGGAGAGAGAGCTCAGCAGCCCGATCCCACCTGGTGGTGTGCCCAGGCCCCCACTCTGTGTGCAGAGATATGGGATGCTCCATGCCAGAACAGCCTGGAAAAGCAGGGTCTTCCAGTTCAGGGGTTCATGTAGCCAGGACAGGCTTTACCTGTTACCTAAAGGGAGCATTTTCTGGAGGTGTATAATTCAGTGTGTAAACAGGATTAGGACTGTCCAGTCTCAGAGAGAAAATGAGGCACCCGCTGAGGCTCTCAGCCTGCAAACCCAACAAGTTTAAGCATAGGATGCCCCTGGTTTGAGGACATTGTGGATGGGAGAGAAGTTGGGGGTGGCAGCTGGCTTCTTTCCCAGATCACCATGAACACCACCTCCTGCACCCTCCTGCCATGGACCAGTAGTTGTTTGCACAGGGGTCTCCCCTGCAGTTTTCTCTGCCTGCTGCTCTCCATCCAGCCCTGACCAGCACATGGCCTGGAGAGTCTGCCCTCCTCAGAATGAGTGCAGCAGTCTGTGGCCGGGATGGATTCAGAGATGATCTGTGCATGGGCTGGTGTTGGTGTTTGCTTACAGCAAACCCCAGCAGACTGAGACCAAGACATCCCTGGCTGTAGGAAGAGAGGAGCCAGCATTGCGGTTGTTTTTTCCATGAGATTCTCCCCAGGGCAAAAGGCTCAGGGAGTCATTGGCACGTTCACCCATCAGTTCTGCCGGGGATGTGAGTGTATGGCCGTTTGCTAGGCAGAGACTTTGGTTAGCAGAGCAGACCACCCTGACGTACAGCTCACGGACACCTGAATGAGTACAAGGCATCATATCCCCAGCGTCAGAGTTGCTCCTCCTCCCTGAAGGAGCAGTAGTGTTGCAGATCCCTTTCTGGCTGTGTCCCTGCTGTAGGAAGCCTTTGCCTGTGTGCTGAGAGTGCGCCTATTGCCTGCAAGGCCACTGAGGGTCAGCACAAACAAACCTGCACCCACCATGGCGTGCAGAGTCACAGCTGCACTGGACACGTGTAGGTGTTACTGGTTTGTGCAGCACTGAGAGCAGGGGCTATTAGGGATGAGCTTCTTGGGCACATGTGTTTCTTGGGGACCTTGGCCCCACCAACACAAAAGATATTGACCCTCCCTGTCCTCTCTGAAAAGGAATAAAATTTTGGGTTAAGAGCAGGAAGAAATCTGCAGCAAAGAGCATGCAGGTCCAGCTGTGCCCCTTTGGAAAGCAGGGAATTTGTATGATCCCACGAGCACAGGCAGTACTCCCGGGAGCCCTGGCCTCCCTCCCATTAATACCTGTGGCACCGACCTGCCAAGTCCCGCCCGGTCCAACCTCCAGCCAATTAAGGGTGAGGCGGCAGCCTGAGCACACCTTGGAGCCGAGATCCCCAAACAGTGGGTGCTCTCAGGTGCCATATGTACTGCAAAATGCGTGCGGCACTTCCACGCGCTGGGGTCTGAACTCCGTGTTCATTCTGAATGCTCTTCCCTGTTGGAAGGCAGAGCTCTTACGCGATTCAAAGTTGTTTTGTGATTTATTTTTGGGAAAGAGGGGAAAAAGATAATGTAATTCGAGGATGCCATTTGCATCCTAGACAAGATGATTTGCTCTGGCTAGCAGCTTAACCCTATTAGGCAATGTTAGGGACTGTGACTTTATTAAATAATAATACGAATTATTTTCATACCAAGAGCCTTTGTAACTTCCTCGTATTGCTACATTGTCAACAAGAATGAAATTTCGTAGTTAAGGAATATAAAATAGAGTAAAAGGCATCCAGAATTCACAGCTCTGGGGTGGATGTTGAAGAACACGCTGTGTGTACTTGCAGTGATAGCAAGTGGTATATAGTGGTACATGAAATACCAGGGAAAAAAGTACTTTTATTTCAGTAATAGCTCGGTGTGAGTGTGACCTGGGAGACTCCAGACTTCTTCTCAAGGCTTTGGTAGAACAAGGTCAAAATTTTATTAAAAAAAAAAAAGACCCCAAGGTTTCAGGGGATTTTTATCAAATTGCTAGCACTTTGCCAGATCTCTAGAATTTAATGCGGAGTTTTATAGAGAGGTTTAGTTCAGAAAATGAGGGTCACGTTGCCTGCTGTGAGGACCGCTCGCACGGAGCCCTGCTGAGCATGGCTGATGGAGGCTTCACTCACAGGGGTGAGGTGCAGACGTGGGGTCCACAGTTTGGCAAAGGGGTCACTAATCCCAAACACTGATGATTCGCGCGCGTGGTTCCTGAGCATACCAAGGCAAAGGCCCTGCAGAGGAGTTAAATTAGCACAGTGCAATCTGTCACCAAAACTTAGATTTATTTTCTGAAAGATACTTTCCAAAGGGTGTGAATTTGGGGGTGAATCACCTTTCTACCAGCAACCTGAGGGCTGCCTGAAGCCCTCCTGGTGCTCTGCCATGTGCTCCGTGGAGCTACACCGACAGACCTGCTTTTGATGTTGGCTTTTCATACCTAACTTAAAGAATTATGTGCCATAGAAAAGCTGCCTAATGGCCGGACAGCATTAGTATCTGGCATGCGGTGGCATAGCAGGACGATAACTATTTATTTACTCTTTGTGGATAATGTTCTGTTCTAGTCTTTGGCAATAGCAAGAGAGCATCTGATATATACAATATTGGTGTGTATCCAATTGTTTGTGAACATCCCAAGTTTTGAAACATGGTTGTGAGAGAGGAATATAAGCTTAAGCTTAAAAGGCTAAAAAGCAGAAAGCCCCACACGTAAATGCTATTATACACTTAATGAGGCAGGGTTTAAAAAAAAAAAAATCAGCCACACAAGTTGGTTTTATCAAAGGAAATGTATAAATAACAACCAGTGATTCAAAGTGCCTCACAAAGGAAAAAGCAGGGACGGGAAGCTAGCACTTCACTTGTGGCATTCAGATAATAGTATTTACTACACTAATCTTTTGGGCTTAGCAATTGACAATCAATATATTATTATCAACAAGTGTTAACGCAAACAAAAAGCTTCTATTTCTTTTTTTAACTGTGTTCCCCTAAGTCCCTTAAATTTAATTAAAACCAGACAGCTCTCCTTCTAGTACAAATTAGAGTTAAAATCATATTAAATATTTGTTCTACAGGAAAACAAAAGTGTCAGCTTGTGCTACCAGGTTTGGCTGTTTCTTTTTTTCTCCTTTTTTTTTTTTTTTTTACACACAGAGGGGAAAAAAAAATACCAGCTACTCATCGTTAAAATAAAGTCTCTCTCCCTCCCTCCCCGTCTCCCAAGACTACTGTCTATAACATGTTGTTCCTTATAGAAAGTGGGATATGGTGGCATTTGCTTGATTAACTTGCTCGACAAAAGTGACAGCTGCTGTGGGTGCATGTAGCTAAGCTGCACAGCGCAGTTCCGCCTTTGTACATCTGTCAGCAAAAAAGGAGGAATAAAGAGTGAAAAGAGACAAATTGGTCCCAAAAGGCAATCCATTCAACTCAGGAGGTTTGCTCTATTCAAGCACTCGCTGGGAATCTCAAGTGCTAGGTAGCTTATTCAATTTCATTCATTCTTTAGAATGAGCCCACAAGTGTTTAATTTCTTATTCTGTTGAATAAAAGGGGAGCTTTTTTATTTATTGGAAGCATTAATTGTAAGACTAGCTGATCGGTGCCTGCAATATTAACTCATTGCTTATTTTATGGTTAGCTGTGTGCTCCGAGAGCCGCAGCCGCTAAACTTACTTCTGTAATGTGGGCAATGTCACACCAATTTCTCTGCTTCTCGAAAACCCAGGCACTCATGGCAACGTCGTTCTCAGTGCCCTGAGCCTTGTCTCCTGCCTAGGTTGGGGGAATGGTCCAAATCCTTGGCAGGTGTAAATCAAAAGAGTTGCTGGGTCATTATTGATGCCACCCATGGCTGCGGCCAGGACATGACCAAGACAGATGCTCTTTGGCTGGGGGTTCAGCCCTCAGCCCATTACAGGTTTGGCCCTCTGTGCTGGAGGAGGTTTTGTAGCTCCAAATGCTGAGCTGCCTTGGGGTGGCTCTTTGGTCCCCAGGGAAGGGCAGGGCAGGGGAGCCCGTCAGCAGGACTCTGTGGATTAATACCCAGAGCACGGTATGGATTTCGTTGAGTAGTGGCAAAGCTGATGAACAGACGGGATGGGGTTTGTTGCATGGGCAGGTCTCTGCTTGCCATCCAGAAAACGTATGCTTGCGGGGAGATATGTGCCTCTTCTTTCTTCATTGTATGGCAGAAGGTCCATCTCAGTCTTCTCATTAACACTGGGGACCAGAATGATATTTGTGCCTGAGTGCCTGTGGCTCTTCACCCACATCGGCTCTGTCAGCTCCTTCTCCAGGGCCACTGCCACGTATTTTAACTCAAGCATTTCAGACACACTTGTGTCACTAAGGCCCTGTCCCTGCTCTATCCTCACTCTCCCAGCCTGGGGCATGGAACATCTTCTGCAGCAAGACAAAACCCAGATTTCCAGAACAGCCTGAAAAACAGCTGGGCTCAGCTCTGGCAGCCTGGCCGAGACCTTGCTAGCACTGGTTGGGAGCAGGGCAAGAGTCACATTCCAGCCTGCCACTGCCCTTATCCACATCCAGCGTCCCAGCAGAGCTGGCCTTTGGAAAAGGGATTGCATAAGCTACTGTGTACGTTCATGCTGGGAACACCTCTTTATTTCTGATAGACAAGAGTAGGAACTGCATTGGCTGTGAGACCCTGTGCTTCAGGCTTGCCATCTTTATCAAGTTTTTGGAACAGCAATGACTGTCTGGGACCAACAGTGAAAGAAACATTGAGGAGAAGTGAAGAGGGGCACTTTGGTGGCCACAGAAGACTGAAGGGACAAGAATGATCCTTCCATGACTGCCATCAGGCAGCCTGGGCTTTGGGTTGCAGGGCTGCAGCCAGTTCTGGTGTACAAACCTGGCTGTGCTACTGGGCACACTGGGAGCGAAGGAAGGAACGTGGTGCCTGGGGCTGGCAGGCTGCTCCTGAAGAGTTCCTGCTCCCACTCTCCAAGCAAGTCCTCCTCCAACACTGGCAGCTGTGTGCACAGGGCTGGTCCCCAGACAGCATGTCCCTGCGCTGCTGTGGCTGCATGCCTGCCTTCCCTGTGGAGATGACACCTGCTCAGGGGAGGTGGCTGCCGTGAATACATGTGACAACGCTGAATACCCAATTTGATATCAGGGCCGCCCAGGACTGGGATGGACACGACTCTGTCAGCTGTCACCTACTGTCAGCAGTTGTAAATCAGCACAACCCCACTGTGCCTTCCACCAGCTGAGCTTCTGGCCCATTGGACAGGGATGCAAATGGCAGAAACAAAGAGTTGGTAATTTTATCTTTTTTTTTTTCCTGGCTGATCAAATCACTTTGAGCTGGTGCCTGAAAGCAGGTTCAGTTTTCCTTTGGGAAATAAAACTCACAGTTAGCCTCTTCCTCTCTCCCTTCCCACCTCTGTGGTCCCCTCACTTTGTGCTGGCTGGCTCAGGGATGCTGCAGAGGCATCCACTGAGCATCCAGTCCCTCATCTTTGAAACACCTTGAATTTAGGGGTTCATTTCAAAGCTGCCTTTCAGCATTTCAAAACAAGCCCATGTCCCAGACAAAGAGAGGGAGCCAGCCAGCATTCGGAGCCTCTTTGTGCAGTGTGTGTCACAGTTTTAAATAGATTTGCCCTGCTTGGATTGGTTCTGGTTGGAAAGCGAGTACTGAAATGAGAGGTCATAGGGGAGAGTTACTATGGTAATTGAGTAGTATCACCAGTAGTTTTGCTCTTATGAGCATTAAAGCATATAATAATAGACAAACAACAGTGGTTAAAGCAAGCAGGTAGGATTACTATGTTCTTTTGTCAGAAGTATATAATGTCTTGTAGTCAGTTTTAAAGACTTCTCAACTCCAAATCCACCCAGCAGTCACCTGCTGAGTAATTTTGTATGCCTAATCTCTAGCCCTTAACTACAAGCTTTCTGCTAATTTGAGGCAAATGGGTATTTTTGACACTAAATAGGGCAGTAAAGAATCCCTGACCTAGAAAAACTCCATTCTAAGGCACTGAGAGCAGAAAAATATTCTTTCAGCATCCTTGTGAGACCTTTGGAATGACATAAAGTAGCTTTGACTAAACTGTGCTGCAGCCTTCGATTAATGGTTTGGAGAAACTTGCTGAACATCACTACTACAACTTCCCCCATAAAACTTGTCACTTCAGATTGCCATCAGCCACCACAACAATAATCATTTCATGCCTATTGCTAATTGCAAGCACAGCTGAGGCTCAGCGGGGTGCTCTTGCACAGTCCCAGGCCTTTATACCAGCCTCAATCTGTTGTATGGCACTTGTTCACACACAAAAAAACTACCAGTAAAGGCAGAAAGAGGCAGAGTCACAGGTTCCTTGTAATCCCTCTGCTACCCTGCTGACAACCCAGCCCTATAAGCATTCCTGGTTTTGTCCCACTCTTTACAAAAGCTGAAGTGACCTTAAGCTACTGGTAGTATGTAAGCTTTTGAATGAAGAATACAGCTCCTTCAGGTGCCTTAAGAAGCAGTGTTGCATCTGGCTTACGAGATTCTGTTTGCAGCACCCCTGCCGTGAGCTGTGGCTTCCTGTAACATGTAAAATATGAGTGTGAACTCAAGGTTCATGGCAAGGAACAGGAGGTCATGTTTCCATTCAGCTCACACTAAAGAAGATGGGGGTTTGCAGATGTTCCTGGGTATGTGTAATGACACCACCTCCCGGAAAGCGCAGGAACCCAGCACAGGGCTGGGTTTTGATAAAATGTGCTGCATTCAGTGTGCTACTTGCAGATTTATTCATACCAATTTTTACAATTTATATATTCAGAGACAAACTTGCTATTTCAGGAACTTATTGATCATGTTTTTGCATTCAGAAAAAAAAAAAAAAAGGAAGAGGGCCGGGGAACAAGGAAGCTTATTTCTCAAGTTTGTTGGGGTGTTGGATGGGCAGCCATGGAAGTGCACCTCTTATAATGCTTCAGCTCCTCTAATACCCATCTTGGTGCATCCCAGCTGGCCCATGGCCCACCTCATCTATCCAGCCTAGCACCCAGCAATGAGGGTTGCTCTGAAAGACAGGAGAACAGGAAAACTAACCTGAAAGAGGGATTGACTTGCTGTCTGTACAAATACAGTATCTGCTTGCAGTGACTGGGCTCTGAGAGTACACAGAGCGTGTCTGCATTTCCTCTGCTGGAGGCTGGCTCATGGTGTGCAGCCATGGGGCTGTGTTTTGCCTCTGACACAGCCCTGCTCCCTTCCCTGCTGATATCCTGCTGGATGAGTGGTACCCACCATGCATCCACGAGGATGCAGCCTCCACAGCCTGTCGTCACCCTGTGCCCCCAGACTGAGTGTAAATTGTCCCCTAGGTGCAGGACGGGAATGCCAGCAGCACCAGTAATGTGTGTGTACTACAGTGAGTTGTATGTGAGGTTTTGTCCATGGGCCTGGACCATCAGTGAGGTCTATTCATTCTTTACAACCAGACGTGAAGAGTTTTTTTCAGAAAATATATTTATGGTATTTACTTTGGTGTGCCCATGCCACAGTTGTGTTGCAGCTCCAGAAATGTGCCTGAAATGTGTTGCAAGCCCCTCTGCAAAGCCCCAGAGTTCAGTATTTGGGCTGTGACCTCTGCACCTTGTCTTTGGGGACAAGCCACAAGGCTGGAGCTGGATCCCCAAGGGGACCCTGTGTCCCTAGCATGGACCCCACTGCCCTTGAGGGAATGACAGACCCCCCTGGGGAAAGCAAGGTGGCCAGTGTCCCCACAGGACCACTCTGTTCTCTTTTGTCTGAGATGATCATGTTTCTGTTTAGGAGCATTTGGCTTTGTTGATGTTTTTTTAATAATATAGTCATATGCAAATGTTATCTTCTTTGGTAGGTTAGTCATGAATCAGAGGGCTTGTGCGTCTTATAGCACATCAACACTAGTGATAGCTAAAGGGAACATTTAATTTATGGGCTAACTTATTTTTATGAATATGCAGAGCTTAAATTCAGCAGTTGGTGTGTGCTCTATGAAGTGACGTGACGGTTTTGTGTATCAATATCAATGAATTAGACTTTGTCTTTTTCTCATAAAGCAGGAAGTCTTTGGAGTAAGTTGGCTTTGAGAAAGAGAGCTCCTTTCATGCAGCTGAGCACTACGCCTGGCTGAGCCCTTGTCAGCCGGTGCTCGACCGGGGAGGGCTGCAGTTCACATTTGGTTCCAAGGAGTTTGCATCTCCCCAGAACCCAGAGTGTTGAAGTGCCCTTCAGAAACACAGAAAAACATTTCCTTTTGCTTACTCTGAAGGTCTCGCAGCAGCAAAGTCACCTTGCCAATAACCTCTGGGCAGAGGTTGTAATTTCTGTTTGGGATCACACAGCCGTGTGGCCATGTCTGGCGTGGGACAGACAGAAATGGCAGGACCTGCCCTTGCCAGGAACTTCTCATCTCATGTAGAGTTGACACAAACACCCAGCAGATTGTTCTGTGGAAGCTGGGAGGCAGCAGGGGAAGGGAGAGGGGGTGTGTGTGTAACACACGGTTGCGCCCTTCCTCTGGGGGTTCCGATTTGAAGAGGTGGCAGAAGGGGAAGGAGTTGTTTGGCTGACCTGGGCATCCATGTGCCAGTGCAGCACTGGATCACAGCTAGTGTCACCCAAGAGCATGACTCAGTTAAGCACTGATTGCAGAAAAGCAGTGTTATGAACATTAACAATTTCTCTGTTTTGCCTGCATGGGTCTGCATCATTTCACGGGAACCAAAGCAGATCCCCCAGTGACAGCAGTTGCTCTGTGCCACCCCACCACCAGCTGGCTGCTGGCTGTCCTGGGTCAAGGTACCTGGGATCCTCAGGGGATATCCAGGGATGCTCTGACTTATCAGACTAGTCTGAGGGATTGGAAGGTATGAAGCCCCACCAGACCTTCATGTCTCCTATGCTTGTCAGGTCCACACCAACTACCCAGGTTGCTTCACTTGCCGTTCAACCCCAGTATGATGCCAGGACCTCAGGTGACAGCTGAGAGCTCCTGCTTGCCCATCTCAGCCAGTCTCATCCAAGCTCTTGCCAGCTTTCCGTCCTGGAGATTAAGGGTCAAGAGAATCTCTGCCACAAATTGCACAAAGTATAAGCATTGAGCGTGAGGTCACCACATGCCATTTCTTCGGTGACTCTTTCATCTCCTTATTTCCTCCATTTTATAAAGAGGTGGTGTAGAAATTAAAGTAGGGGAACATCATTGGAGCTGGGGTGAAAACCCTTCCCCATGCAGCTCCCAGGTGTGCTGCCATACAGTGCAGAGATGTGTGTAGAGCACACATTTTTGTGGTGCAGGGCTGGTTTAGTTTAGACTTGTTTGTTTGCTTTGGTGAGCCTCATGCTAGCTTGTGGGTGCCAGTGTCGAAGGATGGAGGGTAACAAACCACTGGCCTCAGTTTTGCAATTACAGAATGTTCAGTTGTCTCCATTCCCCTGCTGCGCTGGCAGCTTCTGCAGCCAGTGAGAAAAGGGCATGTTCTGTATCAGAGACCCCCGACCTGAGGGGGCAGTGAGGGGGGCAGCAAGACCCGAGTTGGACTGGTGCAAGGTTTCAGGCTCATTGGGAGGCAGCTGCATCCCAGACTAACTTGGATTGTGCTCTGTCAGGATTTTCATAAACTGGTCTGGTGGGGTTTCTTTAGTATTTTAACTGGTTCTAGATTAATTGCATCTGGTCTGCAGTATGGGATTTGATCTCTGCATGTAAGAGAGATCACGAGAAGGATGCAACTGTGCATACAGAGGTGTGATGAGTTTTTGCCTGCTTTGTAACTACTCCTTGTGCTGAGCGCCATGGGGAGGTTTTGTGGTTCCCCACCCACCCACCAGCCCCTGCTTTTTCTCCTCTCGAGGGCTTGCTGCTCATCTGTGTGGTATCAGACATGCCATGTCAGCCCTTCCTGCACTGTGGGAATGGCAGGCTGCTGCCACTCTGCTGCGAGCCTTTTTCACAGACAAGCAGCACAATTTCAGCCCCTGGAGGGGCCCTGTGAATTCAGTGGCTTGAAACAAGCTGATTTCTTTGCTGCTTTTCCATCTTTCATAACTGTGAGGGTGAAACCAGAGCATTTCCCACGCAGCCTGGGCAGGCACCCGTAGGTGCTTACACCGGCATCCTTCTCGCCAGCCAAACCTTGCCCTGCGCGAACCTCCCCTCTGTTCACCCTCAGGGGCCCAGACTCGTCCTGTGGCTGTTTATGATTGAATTTGAAAATGGTAAGTAATCTGAGTGTGGGACTGACACCCTTAAAGGCAGGACTGTGCTCTCACTGTGGGGGAAACAGGTTAAAACATGGCTTGAGCCAAACACACATCACTGCTGGCAAGTGCCATCAATGGCAAAATCAAATTGCAAAACCTTGCAGCACTACTGGTGGCCATTACCCTCCTAATAAGTTTATTGTTGTTGTTGTTGTTATTAAAATTTAGAAGCTCATGCATGGAAATTCTGTGTAAGAGCAGATGCCTGTCTCCCCTCTCAGTTTGTGGACCCCCGTGAGCGGGCAGGTGGGAAAGGTGGGTGTGAGGGGGTGCTGGGGGGCACCAGTGTCAGTCAGGGCATCTCACACAGCCCTGGCGTGGTTGCTAGAAAAGTTGTGTCTCTCTTGCAGCAATGGTACACCAGCTCCATGAGTGTCGTATGCACTTGGCTGACAGACCGCATGGACCTGCAACTCCACATCTACCAACTGAAAACTCTCATTAGGATAGTAAAGGTAAGCATCTGGGCTTTACTCAGTACCCTTGCTGTCGGGAGCAGCGTGTGTGTGTGCCTGCATGTGTGTGGCACGTGCTCTTAGGCAAACTGTCACTGGGAGATAAATTAAGGTTTTTTTAAAACTCTTTAAAAGAATTAAGATAGCTGTGTCTATGGCAGGTAGCACCGGATAAACAGGAACTTCAAATGCATAGAGATGTAAAATATAGGTGTGCAAATAAGAACAAAGTAACTCCTTGCATTAAAAACAAAACCTAAACGCTCTTGCTGTTTGACCTTACCTGTGCAGTAAGTGCACCAAAATTAGCCTTTTTGTGGACAAATTAGCTGATCACACCAGTGAACTCCGGTGTTTAAACGGGTTAAATCAACGAAGTTTTTTATGCTGTTTTGCTAGAAACATTTAAGCCCAGCTATGGCTTGTGATTATTGTCAGAATGCAAATAAGATTGTTCTCATAGTTAATTGAAGTTGTTTCTTTTACAATGGGTGTATATAATCAACTCTAAGAGATCACAAAGGTGAGATAACATACCCTGAAAGTAGCACTTTTTTCCTTAAGTGCACGTGTATATGTATATGTGTGTGTGCATGCCTTGGACTAATGATAATTATTTCAGTGTGAAATCACAGTGGTTTACATGAAATAATAAGATCACAGAAGGGGGTAAATATATTTTTGATCATTTTAGGTTCTATCTAATGCTTTTTGGTCTAGTATTTTATAATGTTTATGGTGCAGTGAACACATTGAAGGCATGAATAAATTAAAACTGAAATGTATTAAATGTGCTTTTCATAACTGAAAACAACAGGCACAGACAGATTATTCCTACTTGTCAGCTAGCTGAGGAAAGCTTTCTTCCTTGTGCTTTATTTAAACCAATATTACATTCAGAAGCAGCTATAACAAACCCAAGGACTTTCTGAAATAGCAGAACAGTAAATAGTTTCTATGCAGAGCACAGAGCAGAATTAAATGAACAACAAGACCAGAGTTTTATCTCACAGAGTTGAGAAGTTTTTAAACATAAATTCAAATAAGAGATGTTAATTGTAATAACAAGGGAAATATGGGAACCATGCAAATACAACTCTAGTTTGAGGTGAAGAAGGGGAAATTTAAGAAGTATGTGCCCTGTGCTTATATTTATACATCAATAATTTCCTCCAGTATCCTGGACTTAGTTTATTTAATCCCTATACTGTAGGTAGGATTGTTTAATATGGAGCATTCCAGGAATGTGTAATCATGTCTGTGGGTATGGGTGATAAGCGTCCTGCTGCTTGAAGAGAAATAACTGATATTAGAGGCAGGATGAACACATCCAGGAGCAAGGGAAGTTAGTTGGAGCAGAGCCCTTATATTGCTGTGATGTCTTTTTAGACCCCAGCCCACCCTATGCAAAGCTCCCCTGAGCAGCTACGCACATCCCTGCTTTGAAGCTGCCCAGCCCAGCCCACAAAGGCAGGGCTGGAGTCACCGAGCTGTAATTTGTTGCCAAAGGCACCCTAAAGGGATCTCTGCCATGCCAGAGTGGTGGCCAGCAGAGATACTTCTGTGGCTTCTGCGTTTGCCAGGTGATGCAAAATGTCCCCAGGGCTGGGATTTCCCTGGTATCCCAGCCTCTCCCATTAGTGGCCCCAAACCCGCAGCTCATGGGCACAGGCTGACTCCTGCAGCAAAGCAGGGGAGCCAGTGTTGGCCCTGACCTCTCCCTGTCTCCTTCCTCCATGCCTGTGTCCGCTTCAGAAAACGTACCGGGATTTCCGATTGCAAGGCGTGCTGGACTCCACCTTGAACAGCAAAACCTACGAGACCATCCGGAACCGGCTGACAGTGGAGGAGGCCACGGCGTCGGTTAGCGAGGGCGGGGGGCTCCAGGGGATCACCATGAAGGACAGCGATGAGGAAGATGAAGAGGACGACTAGGGAAGCTGGAGCACCGGCTGGGGGTCACCTGGTATCTGTGCATGTACCTCGTCTGTAACTCAGTTAGCCACATTAGGAATTTTTATGTCAGCTCTAAATGCCCATGAGAAGTTTACCAATACAAATGCCATGTTAGCTGTGTGATAATAAGATTAGCATCTCTCTTTGATTCATCAGTTTCCTAATTTCATATCTATATGTTCATAAGCAATATGGAGCACCACTGTTTAATACTGTTAATGGAAAAACTACATAGAAAACATGCTAGGTGTGTCCCTGTTATTAAAGTTTAAACAATGCTTCATTAATGTACTGTATATACATTGATGGTAAATTGTTGTGAAGATGAGTGACTCAAGTCTTTTCTTTGTTTCTCTTCTGTGGATGCCAACTGCTTAAAATTAATTTTAAAAACCAGCTTTGTTTTTAAAAGAAAAACCAGGCAATTACAAATGATTTTTTTGTTCTCTTTGCTCATTTAAAAACCAGAAAACAAACAAACCGAGACAGCCGTTTGAATCATTCTACATCCTTGTTAATGTACCAGGTTCTTCCCTTCAATATGCAGTTAACTCCATAGAGACTTCATCCCAAAGGATTAGTCATTCTCATTGCCACACCAGATTAATCCTATCATTATGGATATATCATGCCACATTACAAGTCCAAAGCAGTTGTTTTATGTTGACGTTTGCTCCTCTAAATGTTACATTTTTGTTTGAATTTCAAATAACCGTGTATGTACAAAGACAACTTTAATTACAGTCTTAGACTCTACAAATGTGTTTATAATAATATATTGAATATTTATTTCAGTAGATTGTAACCATAATTTACAATTCCTCTGCTTCACAATGGTTTTTATATATGTAATGTACATTGCATTTTGACCAGTAACTGCATGTCCACCAGCTCCTTCTCTAGAGCTTTTACTTTCTGTGTAAAATAGTGATCCATCTTGCTTTTTTTGCCTTATACAAGCCGACAGTTGTAAAAGTGTGAGAACTGTGGCTTCTCAATAAATAACTATTCAGATGTCCTAATAATAAATTATGGAGTCTTTTTATGTCTGCCTTAGAGAAAAAACCAAACCAAGCTGAGATGTAAGAGCCCCCACCTCTCAGAATAAAGGCATTTTCTTTTCTCATGGGTGTTCTTTAGTTTATTAATTAAGAAGATGGTTTCCTGATTTGCTCCCCAGGGTCAGGACTGGGAGCATACAGTCTGTTCCCCACGTACAAGGGCATTTCTGCTATGACTGCCACAGCTGTTTCCACCATTATCTGTGTTCTATGTCTTATGATTTGTCCCTGGACATCTAATTGATGTCTGCTCTGGTTCAGCCCCTGTTATTATATGGCCATCAGCCTTACCCAACACTTACCCTCCTTCAAAAGGCCTCAGTTTGTATTTTAACTTCCCCCAAAGCAGCCAGCTGCAGTAGCACTTAGACACACAGGACAGAGACAAACCTGAGTTGAAATTAAATAAAAGTCTGGTTTGATGGAAAACGTGTCTAATGGAGGCACACTTGAACTGGATGCCCAGAGAGGTCATGGATGTCCCATCCCTGAAAGTGTTCAAGGTCATTTTGGATGGGGCTCTGAGCAGCCTGGTCTAGTGAAAGGTGTCCCTGCCCATGGCAGGGGAGTTGAAACTAGATCATCTTTAAGGTCCTTTCCAACCCACTCCATTCTGTGATTCTCTGTTAGGCTGAGGGTTTTGTGAGAGGTTTTGCAGTCCTTCCCTCCCATCAGCTGATTCACACCAGAACTGATTCCTGCTAGCCCAGGTCTCATTCATTTGAGAGAGCAGCAGCAGAACTGGTATGCTTTACCCCCAAACACAACAACCTGTTGCCAGCCTGGGGAGCCAGGACAAATGTTCATCCCTCACAAATAAAAGATGAGCAAATGGAAAAACATCCTACCTGGATGAGCCTTCCTGACATAGTGAACAATTAAACTAAACCATCTTCCGGACCCTAAAAGACATGACACCTGCCCCTGACATATGGGAGGAGATTGGGACCTCTGGAACTGCCTGTGAAGAGGGTGTTGATTCCCAGATGGGGCTGGGATAATTATGGAGCCCAGAGTATATTCACCCGCCGTGCTGGATTTTTGGGTCCCTTCCCTCTGTGTCAGAGTTTAGCATCTGGCTGTGGAGGTGCTGTGCAGCCCCACCTGGGTGGCCACACCCTCCACATTCAGCATCCACCTTTCCCTGGTGTCCTACATATACCACCCCGTTGGAACAGGGGCATTAACAGGGGCTTCCCTTTAGGAGTGGGCAGTGGACATGCACATTTAGCACCATTTACATGTTGAGAAGCCATCTGATGCACCAGAATAGACAAATTTTGAACCCTGACTTTAGCCCAGCAGACTTGATTTTTGTCTTGCTCTGTGCTGCATGTAAGAGGGAAGCATTGCCAGAAAAAGCTACTTCTGAGGACTTAGGCAGGAATATGGCTTTGTGACCACTGACACGGGAAGCTTTTCCCTCTTCTTACCCACCCTTCACATGTGCAATATTTGGCCCCCTGAGTCCTCAGAGGAACTGGGGTAGTAGTTGAGTGTTTAAGTCATACAGAGTCTATCAAAACCATTTCAAATGCCTCTGCAGGTCTGTCACTGAGATGCGCACAAAAAACATCTATTCCTTGACCTCATTATGCTTGAAGCCTTCAATCCTATGCTGAAACCCTCCCTCCCTTTGTCAGGACTTCCCTGACAAAGCAAGTCTCACAAGATACAAAGCAAGGAACAAACTGGAAGCACCACCTGGTCCCTTCTTTCTAGGTGGTTGAGACCCACTTGAGACCCACACACATACTGATGCACATGTGTGTTCATGCCCTCTTTATCCTCTCCCTCAGCTGTCCCAAATATTTATGTGAAGGACAACAGGTCCAAGAGGAAGCCCTGGGAAAGCCTTACTGGGATGGTCACGAGGCTGGTAGCAAAGAGTACTGAAGGACACCCAAATTTATAGCTCTGCTCTCAGTCAGGCAGAGCAGAGCTGGAGAAACAGCTTGATTCTGCTCTGGAAATGTCTCCTTTTTTTTTAAACACAAAATATTTATTGGGTAAAAACACAGCCCACTTCCACCTGCCACCTTTCAAAATAGTGAGCCCTGCTCAGTTTTTTGAATGAGAGAGTGTGGGTGCAGCCTTCAGGAGATGCTCCTTGGCTGTGCATTGCTAATGCACATCGGTACCTCCCTGAAACAGCAGCGATTGGACATCCTCGACTGAGTGCCTCTGTCATGAGCAGTGACCCTATGGCCTGTGACAGCTTTTTGTGTCCTCAAACCCCAATAAAGCACTCCAGTTACCCCACAGCCCTGAGGCTTGACCACGGAACAGGGAAGCATTAGCCAACTCACTATTTTTAAGGCATTTGGACCCAAAAGATGAGCTTCAGGTTATGTACTCTAGTGTAAGCAGGGAGAAGATCTCGCATACAAGCATTGCTGCAAGGCAGCATTTAACCTCCCACTCAGAGCCTGCAGCCTATGGCTGAGCAAAGGAGTGCACTGCACCCTGATCTCCACTGCTTTTAATCCTGCATGTGGCCAGGGGGGTGCTGGCAGCCCAACCCTCTCTTAAATGGGTGCTGCACTGTGGTACCAGGAGTGGGAAGAGCCACCTTGGGTCAATCCTGCAGAAACATCAAATCCAGAATGGTTTGGTTTTGCCTGAAAAATACCAGTCTGGGTTCAAATCCCTCCTGGCCACAGATTACAGTCTGGACAGGGCTCAGCTCCTGCAGAGCAAAGCCACACCTTTGGCAGCATCTAAAAGGGTTTGTGGGTAGATGGGAGCACTGGCAAACATGGCCGAGGAATGCAAAGATCTGCTGCTGGTTCACTTCAACCCATTGCTGTGATGGAATGAGCTCCAACAGTCAAAGGACTTTCTGCCAGTACAACTGCACCTAGATGAAGGATTTGCCAGTACAGTTATGTCAATCCGTTTTGGGAAAAAAGGAAAACTTCATTCTTCTGCCAGCAAAATTTTAAATGATAGATCAGGCCAGAACTTCTTTCATATTTACAGGGAAGTCCAGCAAAAATATCCTTTTTTTGACAGACTTACTTAAAGCATGTGGCATAGAGACTGAAAATGCTATCAACTATTTGACTGACAAGTGTCAGCAGCTGTTCATCCAATTTGTTTTATATTTCAGCAACTAACAGATTCTTTCCCCTCTGCTGTAATGCATGTCTTATGGCCCATAGGCATCTTAGAAATTGCTTTTCTGCCTTTCTAGTGACCAAAATGTCAAAAATATTAGAAGACAATTTGTGTTCAGAAGCATAAACAGGCACGCAACAAAGCAAAGATGATTTTGTCAATGTTCAGCCTGTGTTCTTTTTTAAAAAGTCACAGCAAACCTAAGGCAAAAATTATTTCTCTAAGCTTTAAAAGAAAAAGCTAATGCAAACAAAGCACATGATAAATCAGCACAGGTTAAACCATCACCTACCAAGGGGAAAAGCTGCCGTCTAATGGCCAACCAAAATGCAGCTGAGCTGTATGTCAACATCTGCACTTCGGCTGTGAAGTTCACTACTGTGCACTTCCATTACCAGCACTTGTTCACAAACCTGCTCCATGTTGCCAGGATTCAACAGAGCCACCATTGTATCAAACCAAGCTCAGCTAGGGGAGTTCTTTGAGCCATTCACAAAACCAGCCCTCTTCATCTCAGATCTAGCACTGCTTTCAGAACTCTTTGATCCTGACTGCATATAATTATTGCAGTTTTCACTCGTCATGAACTTTCTGGACTCAAAAAAGCCTGTGTGACACCTCTCTCTGGTAAGCTGTATTCCATGGTATTTCCTTTAATCAAATACGTTTAGACTCTCAAGCTAAACCTGAAGTAATATTTTCCTCAGCCTTTCTAAAAGATACATATTCCATTTCAAGTTGTAAATCCTCATTCGTTGTAACTAGGCAAAATATGAGAGAAAAAAAGTGCAGAGATTATATGCAATCTGCCAGCAGAGTTGTGTGCCATGAGGAAAATGCCTCACAGGTCAAAACAAAGAAAAACACTGAGCAACAAATTAGTTGCAGGCAGTAGCTAATATGGAGATCAAAAGATTAAAATCAACATACAACGATGAAATCACTGGAATAATAGGAGCACTTAAGAAGATTAAGTGAATAGCAGAGTCCAGTACTACAAAAAATAAGATTTTGATTATACTGTAAAATTTTATATTGGGAGAGCAAAAGCAATTACAACGATGACATGCTTCGCTATCCCCGCCTTAGATCATCTTGGCTCATTTCCTATGCAAGGAATACAGTTGTTGAAATAAACAGAAATGTTATGACTCAAGTGCTCGATTCAAAAACAAACCAGGTGGTCAGATCAGATTGGGGACTGTCAAGATGGGGTCTGTAAAATGAGGACTTGTTGCAGATCCTGGAGGATTCGACAGCTGAGGGGAACAAAGGCCACACCATTTAGGACTGGCTTTCTGCACAGAGAGCTCCACAAGCAGCTGATGTCAGGGCTGTCCCAGGCTGTCAGCTGGAGAGGAGAAGCGTGCACTGGAAGGGAGGTAGGAGGAGATAAATAGCTCAAAGACTAGAAGTGAACATGGTGATGAACTCTGATAATGCAGAAGGTATTTTTCTATCCAGCTAAACAGGCAAAGATTGCAGGTTTGGTTTTACATCAGAGGCAGAGCATATGGCAGCCTCTAAGCCCATCCAGACCCTCACATCAGGGACAGGAACATGTCCCATAGCCACATTCAGCAGTTCTGGGAGTCAACCAGTAGCACAGCTCAATGGGGACAGGACGGATGACCAACCAGGGACAGTTAATGCTCACCATGACAGATCTACCCGTGGTCATCTGCTTGGTGGATAAGCAGGAACTGATGAGCCAGTCCCTCCAACACAAACTGGCCATGACCCTGGAACACCAGCCTCATCCATGGACTGTCAGACCAAAGGCCTAGAATTCCTCATGGAGAAACAGTTACCCTGGTCCACACCCAAGAAGTCTCAGAGCTCTTAGTGGGTTCTGCAGTGCTCTGTGTTTTGTGAGGAAGAGCTGAAGCAGCTCCTCTGTGCCCCAGGGCTGATGACTTTCCCAGGCTTTTCTCACAACTGGTTTTTCAATATCACTATTTCCAGCCCCACCTCCACCCCAAAATCACAAGCTAGGCTCATAATTAAATCAAATAAATAAATTATCATCTATTTTTACATAATTTGTGGGTGGTTTTGAACATTCAGGAAATACTTGAGTTGTGCATTGAAGTTTTTTCCTCCAATAACGAGGTCTGGATTTTTAGTTTGGGCTCTCATTGTTGAGGGGATTTTTTGCAGTTCTTCTAGATCATGTCTTCTGGAATGAAATCAGCCCTTTTCTTGTGCCCAAGCAGCACAGCAGCACTTTCACTCGTCAATCTGGGAGTCTTGCCAGGCTCTCTCTGACTTAGCCACCATGAGGGACAGGGATGCTGCAGTCCAGCTGGTCCCACAAGCCCCAGAGAAACGGGACAAGGTGCTGCCATCCACTGCCACCTCCATACCACACAGCCCTTGGAGTCCAGCTCTGCAGCAGATGGGGACACCTGTGACAACAGTTCAAACAATGGCAAATACAAATCTCAAACAACCTAACATGGCATAGCCAGAAAGAGTGGACAACACTGAGTGAGGAGTGAGTGGCAAAACAACAGTGGAAAGGTTGGTTTTGGAAAGATTCTTTCTCTATTTGGTTTTCTTCACTGAAAAAGCAAGTCATTTTGAAAATGAGTTGTTTTTCTATCTCATTAAGGGGAGAATAATTCAAAACACGTGGAGTTTGTCCCACTTACTTTTTTGGCCATCCTTCTTTCAAGCAAAAAAAGAGAAGGAATAGGAACACGAAACTGAAGTGGGCTTCTACCCATTTTCACTGCTTTTTGCTCCTTTTCCTGAAACGTTTTTAGCCGGAAAGTGAGAACAAGGCCATCCCCCCATTATATTCTCCTTCTCTACTTCCTCCCACCTTTTCTCCTAAATAGAAAATAAGGGGAAAAAACCCCTAAAAACCCAGAAAAACTTAAAAGCTCCCACTCTTTCAAAACAAAAAAGTACAACAATTCAAAACATTGGGAAGGAACATCTTTCAGTTTCAGCGTTCAGAAATGAAACGCAGCATTGCTCCATTACTGCAATGTGAAGGATGACTATTTCTGACAATAAAGATGAAGAATAGCAGCTCACCGTTTCAACAATTTCTTCCTTGCCTTATTGGCCAGGTTGGCTTTGGATATGGTGTGGATTCCACCGACTCCTCGCCTGCCTCCTGGGCTAGACCAGTCTCGCACCAGGAACTAGATTTCCCTCATGATGTCTCTCTCCGCTCCTCACAGGCAGGCAGGCAGCGTTTTTGGGGCATAAAGCCTGGCTGGGATCGAACCGTTAGTTACCATTCCTGTTGACAGGCAAACTAGAATAGGCTCTGGCTCACTTTCTCCGAGCTGCGGAAGGAGGAATGAGACGGGAAAAGAGTTCATTGAATTGCTTCTGTTTGGCAGCTCTGCAGGACTCTCCGCATAGACAGAAAGAGATGTGGTAAGTAAGGAGTTGCCATTTTTAGAATTACATAAGCCCATTTGATTGCCATCGAGGCACTCTGTGCAGCTCCTGCCATGGTGCCCTGTCGGTTGCTCTGCAGTGGGACTAGATTTCAAACAGCTTTAGAAGCAGGTCAGATACTAGCTTTTAAAATTGAATTCAGGTTGAAAAAGTCAATGTTACTCCTGCCATCACTGACAAAGTAGACCAGCACAGCCATGCGTGGACCCTGAGCCAGTTAGCTTCCAAAATCCCACTAATTACACTTCGTCTGGGACCTGCACAGTGCTCCAAAAACTTAGCTCCCTAATAAAAAAAAAATATTTCTAAAAATATAAAATAAAATTATCTGCCTATAGATAGGCAGTAATGTACATAACAATAAAAGGGATGAAAAAATATTCTGGAGGGTCTCAAAGCCTCTGCTCCATCCAAGGTAGCCTTGCCAGTGTGGCAGTCTCTGCTGGGTGACAGGGCTGCAGGGTCACCCCACTGATGCTATGGGCCCTGCAGGATAAGATGGACTGCCCGTGGGGACTAAGGCATACAGTACTGCAGGGGTACTGCTCCCATTGTATGAAGTATCATGGTTTCAAAGGAATAACAGGAAAGATTCTCATGGGTAACAACCCTCACTTCATCCCTGCCCCAAACTTCGCTACCCTGACTTCTCTGTTTGTTGCTCATTAATTTGTCCAAACAGTGTCTGTCTCTGACCACTGCAAACCGACCTGAGGCCGGACACCTTGGGAGCATCCCTGGGCTGACCCTTTGAGGTTGTAATTGCTGCCTTGCATGGAGACAGACCCAAATCCAGCACGGTGGGGCCAGGGACGGGCAGCTCCGCAGCCCAGCCCTCCTCCCAGCTCAGCCCTGGGCCCCTCCGGCGCACCTTTGCACAAAGCTGCAAAGCCACAGAAAAAGCTGCTCCCCCACCCTGGCTCACAAAGACAGCCCCATTATAATTGCCTGGGCTGGTGGCTCACCCTGCAGTCACCTTCTGTTAAAAAATAATAGGGAAAAAAATGGGGAAAAAGAATTTAGAAAAATACCTTTGCTTTGTAGAAAGCAAAGCAGCATGGAAATCAAAGCCACCATTTCGGGGAGATTGAAGCATAATGGTAATAACTTTCGGCAGCTTCCACTGTGGAGTTTAAGCAGCTGCCAAGATAAATAACTAGGAGGATCCTCAGTTATCTTCCAGTAGACCAGAAATGCCCAGTGCCGACTGCCCGGACGGAGGCGGCCCGACGGACGCGGGGAGCCGGGCCGGGCCTGCGGGGCCCTGCTTTCCCGCCCGCCTGGAACACACCCGGGACGCATCCCCGGGAGTCCCTCACCAAGCGGGTCTGGCCGTCGAGGAGCGAAAGGGGAACCCCAGCCGGTTTTCGATGTCAGCGGCCGGGGAGCGTTTGGGGCTGGGGCTGCCGGGACTCCCGAGGGGAGCGGGCGCTAGAGAAGCCCCGGGTGACCCGGCGTGTCCCGCATGGGGCCGATCCGGCCTGCCCGGGCACCGCACTCGTTTTTCTGGGGAGGCAGCGGCGCAAAAAAAACCCGTAGGAGCGATCGCGTCCGCAATGGGAATGCCTTTGCGGCGTGCGCCTTCTTGGGAAAAATACGCAAACCATTTCTCCCTACAAATGTCGGGGATGAAGGATTAAAACCCCACGGGAGAACTGCCTCCACGGCAGAGGCAGAACGCGGGGCCGAGCCGGGAGCCCGCTGCGCACCCGACGTGCAGATGCTCCTGGCCTCCCAAAGCCGGGCTGGGCCGCTCGGCCCCCCCAGACCCACCCTCCGCCCCGCTTGGCACTCCGGGAGCACAGGGGCTCGGGCTCGGGCTCGGTGGTGGGCAGGCGACGGGGCTGGGGCAGCTGTCTCAAAGTCAGTCAGTTGTAATATGCTCGCCGGAACAGCAGAAGTCGAATCGATAGAGACGGCCTCCAGCTGTGCCTACACCCGCAATTTAAATTAAAATACTGAGCTCTGATGCCCGGGTCTTAACTGGGATCTCAAAGCCCTGATGCGTAAGGCGTGCGGCACCTGGTTTCGAGCCGGCCGGGAGGCAGCGTCACGGCCCGAGCTGGTACCCGGCCTCGGGATGCACGGGAGTTTCTCCGGGCTGCAGGAAGGAGGCAGCCTTGGGGCTCCGCAAGCGCCCCCCTCCCCGCCTCTCCTCGCCCCCGGGAGCCTCGAGGCCTGTGGGACCTGCTGCCCCGAGCAGGGCGGTGGGTGCGGAGCAGCGAGCCGGCAGTCGTTCCCTCGGCCAAGGACGGAGGGAAAGAGGGAGAGACCCCGTTCAGCAAACACCCCGGCAAGGACGAGGACGGCTCGGGGAAGCAGGCAGCGCGCTCCCAGCCCCGGCTCCGCAGCCCTTCTTTTATCCTGCCCGAAATCATCTCGTTTACAGAAAATATTTGTTTGCACTATTAGTTGGTACTGGAGTTAATTACTCAACGTGTGAGCGGGGAGTAATATGGATAAAAGCAGCCCCAGTGTTTATTGTGTGGGTGAGCTGTTTGAGCGGTGCTTGAATAAACTGCAATTAGGGTTAGATAGAGATTAATTAACATGTGAGTGGCAAGGTGTAAAATAGTTCCCAACCCTCCACTCAGTATAATCTGCAGGCGAGGAAAAGAAGTTTGTGGAGGCTAATTAAATACTTCGCTAAAGCCAGCGAGCCCCGGGAGCGAGCAGAGCCCAGCCCAGCCGCCGCCTGCCCGCTCCCGCTGCCCGGAGGAGGCACGGGCTGGGCGGGCAGCGCGGCTCAAGCTCGGCGCGCCTCCCCGGGGTTCAGCCGGGCTCTCCCACAGCCCAGACACCGGGCACGGCTTCTGTGGTTCTCCGTGGTCTCGTCCCAGCCTCTCCCCCAGAAGCGGGACAGCTCCCTCGCTCACTTGCGCGCTCACCCGTCGGATCCGGGCGGGCAGGGCTGGGCGGACGCCAGCACCTGATGCTCCGGGAGGGGTGTCCCCCGGGGCTGGGCGCTTCCCTCTGCCCGCAGGCAGCCCGGGGCGGCCGCCGCTTTTAAAGTTTGTTTCTGGAGCGTGTTGTGGTTCGCAGGTGAAAAAGCTTGTCTGCAAACAGCCGCCGGCGAGCTGCCCCGGCGGGGAGAGGAGGCGCGGCTTTGTCAGCGCCGCACAAAACCCCCGAATTCCTCTAAACTTTCTTAGGCGCGCGAGGGAGGCGGAAAAAAAATATAGGGGCCTTTTCATTGCTTGCTTTACCTCTGGCCAGGCTCAATCTAAACCCTTCGCTCCCCCCCTCTCCCCCGGATAATCCTCCCCTTTATTTTAGAAACACACAAAACCAGGTTCCACGCAGCGCTATAGTGGCTACAAGTGAAAGAGAATTGAGCGCCCTGAATCGCCGGGGGAAAATCGGTTCGGCTGAATAGCCCCGGCGAGGGACGGGGCGGCTAATCAGAGCCCGGGGGGTGCTGCCCTGCAGCCGGGTCCCCCCAAACAGGTGGACGCGGGACTCTCTCAATTACCGCGTCCTCGCATCTGAGGTTTCTGCAAATCCTCCCCTCCCGCATCACGGCGTTTTAATTAGAGAGAGGAAGGAAAGAAACCCCGGCATCCAAGCGCTATAATGTAGCGTCACCTATTTGGGGGGGCGGGGGGAGGGGGGGAAGAAGAAAGTGCGTGTGGGGGGTCAGGACAAGAGCTAGAAGGGCAAGGGAGAGTCGCCAGGTGCCCCCCGGGGCAGCGGGCACCTTTAGGGAGTGAACTTGAAGAACTTCCCTTCGCTGAACACGGGTCTTTTTAATTATTATTTTAATTTTTTTTTTTCAGCAGCGAAATCGAGTCCTGGACACGACTCCCTCCACATTTATTTAAGGCTAATCACTAGCTACCCTGAGAGGGGAGAGGGCTGGAATTAAACTTAGTTTAATTAACATTAATACACTGTCCTAATTAATGGGTTGGCTATTAATTTATACATGCTGGAGAGGCTCGCAGATAAGTGACAATTTATTAATTATCTTCCAGCTCGGTTGCAACGGAGCTGATTGCAGATGGGTTGCCAAAATAACTCGGGCATGGTTGCGTGGTAGTTGCTTTAGAAAAAAAAAATCATTCTCCCCCTTCTATAAAAAAAAAAAAAAGGGAAGAAGAAGAAAAAAATTCCTCACGCTAACTCGGAGTGGCTCTTCTAACCCCAGCAAGAACTGGAGCACTCTTTTCCACCCAACTTGTGAATCGCACTTGCCTTCTAATTTGCCACATGCAAAACGATTCCTCTGCTTTGCAAGTTGCTTTTTAAGAAGGGAGAGAGAGAGGAAAAACCCAGCTCGCACACGAGCGATTTGTGCGTCTTAAACTGGAAGGAAATTGTGCGTGGAGGGGGGGGCTCGTCTTCCTCTCTCTGCCCCAACCCACCGCGCTCCAGCCCGGCGCCTCGGTTTGGGGAAGATCCATGGTGGCATCCCCGTGTCATTCTGCTCAAAGTGACTTCATATGATGTCAGCTTTAAATGTACGAGACCGTGATCTGACGCTCAGGAAGATGTTTGCTATCAAAATGTGACTGTGGCCACACTGCGTTGCTTGGATGAGTCTCGCCGGCGCTGGGCAAAGGTAAGTGGTCCCAAGGCGAGTCCCGCCGCCCCTCGCCGTGCCCCCTTGCCCCTGCTCCCACATTTCCCGGACAGTGGCCATCGGCGGGGCTGGGCTGGGTGGCATTGGGCTGGGGAAGGTTTTCCTTTTTCTTTCCTTTTTTTTTTTTTAAATACTAACAAGGTCTAGCATGCATGTTACTTTAGCGTGTTCCTCTTAATGAGCAGTAATCTGGTACCCTACGTGCCATTGTTCTTGAATATGTTCATTTGAATATAAATAGGGAGGGGGTGCCGGTGGG